>JANEYF010005321.1:0-600000 GCA_029963845.1 Rhamnusium bicolor | reverse complement strand
TATTTTTAACACAATATTTCAAATGATAAGGTAAAGTGTGAAATAAAATTTCTGTCGGAATACTTGGCGAAAGCACCGCCGCCTTAACATGCAGTTGTGCAGCATATACCTGATGAATTCACTTTTATTTTGAAGTTAGTTGCAATTAATATTTTCCGTTAGTAATTAAAAACTGCAAGTAAATTTATTCAGTAGCGTCATTCTCATAAAACAATGATTGATTTTCATTAAGACCAGCCTACAAAATCGGTAGCAAAATTCTTCACAATACAAAATGCCATATGGCATACAGTATCTTCGATTATACTATAGACATCTTTTTATTTAACGCGGCAATTTTACACATCATTTATGATTATCCATGTATTTATTGCAAAATTATAACAACGATACAATGCGAACGGTTATAGATAAATTTAACCTTTACTTTTACAAAAATTGACCGTTACGACATAACAAATTTCTTAATAGTAAAAGAATAGTCTATTGAATAGATGATTGTTAGTTTTAACGTTTTTGACCATTAAAACTTTATTATATGTTTAGAATTTACATTTTAATAAGGAATGGGAGACGGTGTAAGTATTGGTTTTATTTTCCTCATGCTTGGCAATCATTGTTAAATGAAAAAATATAGTTTAGTGTGAGTAGTAACACTACTTTTATCGTTTTAAAAAACATTCATTTTTTTCATTAACCCTTAATTGGAGACATATCATCTGAGTGTCGGACTACAGCTTTGCTGTAATTTGCAAATTATTTTTCCCCAAGCTTATCGCCTCATCTTGTCGTAGTGCTATAGAAGGTTTATCTACTGCCTAATTCGGAGAAGGAAATATCTATTTTGGAGAAAGCTACAGAATACAAATTTTGAGCAGTTGCTCAGCCGGCATGTCTCGATTTGTGTAACAAAAGTTAGTGCGTAGAGATATCGTGTATATTTTAAGGCGCGGTTTACATTCTCATGTCGAGGTCGCGTTCAAAAAATAAACTAAATAAATATTGGCAAATCAGCAATCCCGCCGCAACCGACTGAAACATTTTGTTCAGTATTTTCGATTTACTTCAGCAATGAAAAAAATCGTACTTTATTAGTGTATTTTGTTACACCTATGCAATAAGTGTACTAATGTATCGCCTTATTCCAATAGAATTAATGTTGCTGATTTCATTTTTTTCACAGAACTAGTCTAGAGTTAAAATAATGGAACCATAAAATATTTAGAGCCTGCCCTGTCCTCAAGCTGTCAACAGCAGCTATTGGTAAATATCTGAATTAAGTTTTGCATGTCATACTTATTTGTCATAATACTATTTTGTTGGGTTTATGCAAAATACATTTATTTTCTTTCTCTTTATGGGATTTTATTTGCTTTTATATAATTTAAAAGGCAGAAATTCGAAATTTCGAAAAATGTATCCGAATTTTGTTATGTGTAGGCAGTGGCGGTCGGTCCATGGAAGCAAGGGAAGCAGTGCTTCCCCTGGGATTATTTTAAAAAACACATAAATAGAACCTAATTATTATTTATCACATATATTAATCATTAAAATTTACTTTTACCCAATTTCAATAGATACGGCCCTGCTTTTATGCAGCTGAGATAATGTTGCACGCTAAAACCGTAACAATGACGCACTCGATTAATCGAGCCAACACGAACTCGCGCAACTTCGATATAAGTAAGCAGAGACAACTGTCTCTGGTAAGTAGGTAACTTATTGAAATGCATCCCATCCCACTTCATAATCTTGATATCTGAGCTGTATAGCATCGTAATACGTTTTATTTTATAGATTTTAATCTCGATTTTAATATCGATTTTAATATTATACTTAATATTAATCTTCCTAGTATTATTCTCAGCTTTTGTGCTATATTTGTAAAAACTTTTTTTGGTGTTTCTAAACCTGTGGTGCGGCGACAAGTGATTTTTAAAACGTTGAATATTAGTGCGCGTGTACGCAGATTTAGAATTACTTATTAAATTTGGAAGCTGGTTCTAGCACTGTGGAAAATATTATTTGCGTTTGTGTGGTGTGCAATTTGTTGAAAAGGGGATTTTCAACATATTCGTTTCAAGATAAACTGGATATTATTAGAAATGGGAAACCAACACTTGATTTAAAATTCTTAAAAACGAAAGTTAAATCATGCTATAGGTACTTTAATATTGAAGTGTACAGTGCTAATCAGTAGTTAAGGGGTTGTGAAAATTTGTGTAAATTGTTTTGTTGGCCATGTGTACTGTTCACAAATGAAAAAGGTGTTTGGAATAAAAATGGCTTTTCAGATTTAAACAACATTCACAAAGTGACAAAAAGGCATGGTAAGTGTGAAACTCATTTGGGAGCGGTGCTAAAAGAATAAACATTTGGAAAATCACGAATTGAGCATTCATTAGATCAGCAGTTGAAAGAAAGTGTTAAAAGGACTTATTGATATTGTTTGTTTTCTCGGCGAAAATGAACTTAGTTTTAGAGGTCATACTGAATCTCGAAGCGTTGCTAATAGGGGCAATTTTATCAATTTAGTTGATTTATTAGCAAAATACGATACAATTTTAAGTAACCATCTGGAACACTCCACGATATTTCGCGGTACATCAAATCATATTCAAAATGATTTGATTCAGTCGATAAGCTATATTGTTTTAGAAAAGATCAAGCAAGAAATAAAAAAGCTCCTTTTGTTGCAGTTATGTTAGATGAAACAACCGATATTACGAATATTAGTCAGTTGTCAATCGTAGTACGCTACATAAATCCAAATGGGAAATTCCAAGAGCGCTTTTTAGGATTTTTAGACGTAGCAACGCCATGAACGGCCGCAGCTTTATATACTATAGTTTGTCAGATAGTCGATGATCTACAGTATGGTGCCAAACTTATCGCCCAAAGTTATGATGGGGCCGCTGTAATGGCTGGTGAATTGGGGGGCCTGCAGGCCAAAGTAAAAGAGACTTTTCAGAATGCAATATTTGTACATTGTTTTGCGCATCGATTAAATTTAGTTCTAGCTCAATCTGCAGCGTGTCTTAAAGAGTGCAAAGTGTTTTTTTCAAGTATTAGTGGAATGGCTGCCTTTTTTTCAAAATCATCAAAACGGACACGAGAATAAAAACTTTTTCAAGAAATTTAACCAGTGAAGAGCGGCTTTCAAAATTGTCCCTGTTAACAATAGAAAGTGACTTTGTAAAGATGTCCAAAAATTCAAACTTTTACGACGAAGTTATTTCCAACATCGCAAAAAAGGAGAGGCGGATTAAACTACATTGTAAATAGATAGGTATGTGCATGTTAACTACTTAACAAACTCTCTATTTCGCTGCGGGTTCAATCCTCGCCACCGGCGCTGGCAATGTCGGTGGATATGGTTGTGTGTCTGCGTTTTTTTCATAAGTGTAACCCTCGCCCGTGCAGCTTCGGCTTTGGAATCGGGGGTTGTCTAATTTTTGTGGTGTTTTTATGTTTTATGTTTATTGAGGAGTGGCGGTCCTACAAGTGTACTTTTTTCTAGATGTCATAACTTTGCAGCTTTCGACATTTGTTTTAAAATGAGTATACGGAAGCCACGTCCCTTTTCTTAAAATAATTTTTGTCTCGCTTCGCTCGGGGCCTCGCGCTACCCATCACTCTATATCACAAACTGCTTCCCCTGTATCAAAACTCACCGCACGCCCCTGTGTGTAGGTAATACCCAACGAATCTGCGTATCTATATGTACCTATTTTATTATCACTAGATATTGTGAACTACCCGCGATACACCAGTCTAAACTTGTGCTGTACGCGTTTTTAATGATTTTTTTGTTGAAGCTGTTTCTACTATCGAAAATCAAGTTGTATGACTTAGGAACCCTAGCTTTTTAATTTAGTTCTCAATGTTTCGGAATTATACTTAAAGTTAGCTAATTCGAGTTTTTAGGAATGTAGTTAGAAACTTTATTTTGGCATTTGAATTAGCTTAAGATAAATGTTCTTAAATCTTTCGGGTAAATCATTACGTAAATATGAGTATAATTTTGAATTTATTCGTTTCAAGATTGAGCTGTGATGAACTTTTTCTGACAAGGAGATTCCTTTACGATAAGATGAGAGCATCAGGTTTCCACACATTAAAAAATCAAGCCAATTTCTTTGAAAATATATCCAGAAGAAATAACCGATTTCCAGAAATGGAATATTCCTTACTTCTATAGAAAATGTTCACGATTTATAATAGATTTCAAGCAGTGGGTACGGTGTAATAGGCTCAGAGAAATATTTCTATCTAGTAACTATACATGGCTCGAAACATTCATAAGTTTTCCCAATTACTCTTCAACAAAAAAAGGGAAATGTTGAGACCTAAAATGAGTTCTTCTAAGGTATCTAAGAGAACAAAGCGTCAGAAGACGGATGATTTGCGTTCAGTTATTGTATGTTATAACATGCAATAATTGAAAGACCCTGTGTTTACAGACAGACATTGTCTGTCGCCCTAAAACGCAGTGTCTTTCAATTTCGTCCACAAATGAGCGAATAGCGTCCTGTTAGTGGTTATCGTTTGTGTCATTTTGTCTGTCTTTTTGCGATTGCGAAAAGACAGACAGGCATTGCGCCTTCCAGATTCGAAGCCGCATGATTTTTCTCGATATTGCAAGTTCTTTTTTTATAAACTATATTTCTGAGTTCACAGTCCATGATCGATTTCGAGCGTCCAGATTCCTAACTAACTGGTAAAACATCCGGTCCGTGAAAACCGACAATCTGTCTAATTACTTACGGTGCAACGTTTGCGCGTGGGCATTAACCTAAGTTGAGGAAAGGATCATTTATTTAGTAATAATCGTTTTAGGAATGAAAACAAATAAGTGGTTTCTGTTTGGAAGTTGTGCCCATCATTTCAACTTAGCTACGCCTTGCTGAAAAGAACCAACAAGTCCGAAACACATGTCCACGGTATGCATCCTTTATAGAGGCCTCACCCGTGTTATATTAGGCCCCACTGTTCGTAATATTGGAACTACCATTTTGAATTTTTTATTTTTGACATTAGATTCAGCATCCGCGACTCCAAAAACCTCTAAGTACCAATTTTCAAGGAAATAAAAGGTGCCTTGAATTTATGTAAAATTTTTATGTAGTTGGCCCCACTGTGCGTCGCCTTAAAATTATGACTGGGCCATCGAAACGCGTACGTTATACCGATAAACAACCATTTCGAGAGTTCTGGAATAAATACAATGCCCAGATGAAGTTACCAAGTCGCACAACGTTATGTAACTATCTACCAACTGTACACGTAGACGTGGCAAATAAGATGAAATGTGAATTAAAAAATACGCGGCTGTGGTTATCTGTTGATGAGATAACAGATTGTAAAAAAATTCTATTTTAAATGTTATAGTACGAGTACTGGACCCTCTTAATCCGACAGTTCCACTGTTACTAGCTAGCAAAAGGCATAAGTCAGTGTACTAGCGAAACAATTACCAGGATGGTGCTGGAGACGTTAGAAAAATTTGAACTGTCAAAAAGTCAAATGTTGATGTTTGTGACTGATGGCGCCGTGACAATGCGTTCGGTAGGCCGTTCTTTGCAAGAACAAGGTTGTACGTTTATATATGTTACGTGTAAAGTGCATGCTTTACATCTTGCGGCAGGAACTATTCGAAAAGGTTTTCCAGAAGTGGATGCATTAATAGCAAGTACAAAAAAAAGTGTTTCTTAAATCTCCTAAACGTCTCCGTGCATTTCATAGCAAGTGTCCAGGTATTCCTGAACCATTACAGCCGATTCTTACACGTTGGGGAACATGGTTGCAGGCAGCTTTTTATTATGCTGAATATTTCCAACAAATAAAAGCTGTGATACTACAATTCAATCCAGATGAGGCTGCAGCTATTAAGGAAAGCCAGACAAAATTCGAAGATGTTTCCGTTGAAACAGCTTTAAATAATATTGCGAAGAACTATAAACCATTACATGAAAGCATAAAAAAATTAGAAAACAGTGCGTTGTCGTTAGCGGAGTCACTGCAAATAGTGGACGAAGTAAATCTACTGCTACACGCTATAGGTGACACAACAAATGAGCGCGTTTAAGAAAAGTTCGCAAATGTGTTAAATAAAGACACCGGTTTTACCAAATTAAGACAAATATGTGATGGTGCAGCCCCAGACCCGTTAAGTGCGTTCAAAGGCTATTTTACGTATGCGTGTATTACATCAGTAAATGTCGAACGGTCGTTTTCAAAATATAAGAATATATTTTCACCAAGGCGAACATCACTCATGGAGACAACCATAGAAACATACCTGATGCTGCAAAATCGCTGCACATCTTCTCCAGTTTGTGATAAGCAAGCTAGTTCATCAAGCTAGTTAAGAGGGTAAGTTTTACATACATTGTTATAAATTGTAACAGTTTATTGTTTCTCGTATTAGTTAATTTCGCGTACGCCACTGTCCCACGGAACATTCTTGACAGCCCTACTTATGTGTTACATGAGGAAAGCTGCAATACACAATACAACAACAACAACTGTAGTAATTTTTTATGCTTGTTGGAAAATGTTGATATCATTTATTTACATTTTACATGATTACCTCTGTTCCAGTGGCGTACTAACGGGAGGATAGATCCTCCCAAGGCTTCCGGCTCAATAAAAGTGTATATTTATCTAATTGAAAAAACAAACTCAAACGCATTCACAAAAAACAGCAACTAACCATGCTGATATATAAATAAATAATTTTTCTCATGAAATAAAAAGGAACCAACAATATCAAATACCTAGGAATCATAGATCAAAACCTTAAGTGGATCTTTCAAATATGCTATAATATGTAATACCTACATTAGTCAAAAGGAAATTGATTTCATAAAAAATAAAAATGTACAGGTTGTGCCATTTAAAAAAAAAATAAAAATAGAGTTTTGAAGTTTGATGATAACACTGACGTTTTATTATGAAATAAAAAAATTTTATACATGTTTTGAAATAATCACGGCATTCCTAAGCTTAAGTAAAAATTTCGGAAAAAGCGTTTTGCTGTAATGAGTTATTCTTAGTTTTCAAAATCGATACTTTTATCATAATTTTTGGAAAAAGTTAAATATCTCTCAAATTAATAGTAGAAAGTAGTCCTATCTCCATACCATTGAAAAGGAAATTTTGTGAGGAATCTAAATTTATAATAAATATATACCATTCCATGTGCCGTAAAATTGGAGCATTCTGTATAGTTGAAAAAAATTTTAAATTGTTCAGTGACAAAAGTTGTGTATAATATTTCTGTTTCTGTTTTTTCTGACTTAATGAAGTCAATGACCGATCTCACAATCAGTGGCGTATTAACATGTTTGGGGACCCCCGGCTTTATATAATGACTGAGCCCTCGTCAATAACCAACATAGATAAAAATTCAGTTCATCTTGATTTGACAAATAAGTATAGTTAATGTAACTAATAAAGAATAAATAAGTATAAATTAACAAATGTTGAAATCTAAAAATAAAATTAAAGATTCATGATTAAAAGTAGCAACTAACGAAAATAATTTAAAATTAAAACAACAAACGTAAATGACAATATCAGTTTTGCAAATAATAAGCTTATTAATTAAACTTGAATAAAAATTCCTAAATAAATAAAAAAGAATATTAATATCGATTAAACCTGAATATGGTTGAACTCTAAATGGAAATCGTTCATTGGATAATTATCAAAAATGTAAATCGGCCACAATCAACGCAGAAGAGGAGTTCTGATGAAGACTTATGTTTTTCGTATTACACTAAGAAAAAATATGTATCACAGAAATGTGACAGTGTTAAACAAAACATTGATTCTGAACTGAATGACAAATACGTCTGGATTAGCGTGAATGAAACTACCAATGTATGCGGCCGGAAGCTGGTAAATAGTTTCGTGGGTGAATTAATATTAGTAATATACTTTTACTTCTGTGATCGCCAGTTAAAAATATGTAAATGTGCGTGTTAGTGTACATTCACGAATACTTTCAGCCTTCTTCGTATTAATTTTGGATGTTACCGAACTCGTCAAAATAACCACAAGGTAATACATTTTGTCATATATGCACGAACATATTTACGCGGTGACCCATCATCCAGCGTTAATCCTTTTCGACAATCCTTTGTTATAAATAATGCCGTAATTCGATTGTCATTTGCTGCCAATATGCAAATTAAATTCATCGTACACATCTTTATTTGGCGATAGGTTCTTTTTTGCTTGGCTGTAACTTGTTGAGCTTTTACAAACAAGTTCTTTAAATTCAAAATCGATAGATCTAAAAATAGAATCATGAATTTCTGTAATATGTCACAACATTTGATCCCGTTGAATGTTAAATCGTGTGGCAGATAAAAAATCCTAAACTACGCACTAAAAAATAATTTGATGTTAAGTGCCTAATACTGTATATGTTTGAAACATAAGATATTCTTGTATAATTTAACGCCACTTTTCTTTTTTTTTCTCTTCTACTACGTCTATGTACCAAGGTAAATATTTAAAAACGGATGTGACATAAGATGTGGTTTACTATTTATTATTTCAGTTCTGGAAGTAGATGTTTCCTAACAAAACTGACCGACCGGAAGAAATCATCATCATTATGAAATATTTTGTTACAGTTATTCTTCTATAGTCCAGATCAAGGTGTTATTGAAACAAATTCTTATAGTGCAACAAATCACCGTTAAAATAATCTGCATGAATACGTTTTAAAGTAAAAAGCAGTTGTTGGATCAGTGAACGTATTATTTGATAGGCAAATCTGACACTTATGTTAATAGTTAATGTAAAGGTTTGTATTGTATTTAAAAAAACACTTTTAAGTAAATGTTATTACATTAAATAAGACCATAGCTTAGTTAGGGAACATATGATATCGGTTTATTTAAATATATTTCACCAATTATGTTCACATAATATTTGGTACTTTCCTAATTCAAATATTTTATGAAAATCTACCCTAAATTCATTTATCAAAAAAAAAGCGTGTGTGTATTTGTATGTGGGTGCGCTGTACTGCCCTGCTAGGAGGAAGTCGTAACTGCAAAAATCGTTTTGAAATTTTAACGGCATTTGTACTCCAGGTATGTATACAATGTTATGGTACATGGTTACATTAATAACAGGTATAAATACAAATTTAATTGCCAATAACGAAAATTGTTAATTTCGAAATGTGCAACGACAACATTTAATTTCTCTAAAAATTATATTTTTCAGATACGATCTTCTGTCATAGTAGCGCAGTATATGTCTAGGGGCCGTAGGATTGTCTCAATTTGAATTTTCCCAAATTTTTTATACGGGCCTTCTGAACTTTTCTTAATTATCTTTTACTTTAGAACAAAATGTTACTATGTTTTTTAAGGTCACACCACAATGTTAAGGCGGTATACAAAATTTTAATTAAAAGTGTTTTGGCAATAAGCGACGGGGTAGGACACTCCTGAAAAATATGTACAGGGTGTGCCACTTAAAATGTAAGTCCAGATAAAAACTTTATTATCTTACAGAAAATAGTCTAGTACAAAAGTTGTTGTATACCAATCGCACTACAAATTAATATAATCAAAACTTATACAGGATTTTAAAATTTTCCCTAGTCAAATAAAGTTTTACTTTTTTAAATGGAACACCATATGTATTATAATATTTTTGGAATCCTTGAGAAAATTGCTTTTCAAAAATATAAACATGTTGGGGTGTAATCTCAAAAAAATACACTTAAATCTAAAAAAAAAAAAAAAAAAACTTATTTCACCAGGACTCACTGTATTTTGTACTCGATGGTAAATTTGGAAAGTTGAGCACTCTGTATTTCATGAGACATTGACATGACGCCATATGTTTATACTTTTGAAAAGCATTGTTCTCAAAGATTCTAAATATATAATATGTGGGATGTACTACTTAAAAAAATAAAACGTTATTTGACCAGGGAAAATTTGAACATCCTGTATAGGGTTTGAATCTATCAACTTATATTCCGATTGACATATAACAACTTTTGTAGAGGGCTTTTTTCTGTAGCTAAGATAATAAAGTTTTATATTTCTTATGCCGTGAAATGAAAATCCGTGTAAACTTTGATTTTCACATATTTAAAATATTTTAACGGCTAAGGATGTAAACTTCGCCTACTTGTAAAGTAACAGGGCAGTGGCGGCTTGTGATAATTTTATTTGGGGGGCTCTAGTTTCTTAAAAAATATGAACATATTAAAGACTCACCTCCAGTCCCTCAGTAATTTCATCCAAGTAGAACTATGATTTTTGATAATAAAAAAAAAAGTTTTATATACATATATACAAAAAAAAAAGTTCACAATATAATATTCACTTAAAAATGCGAATAACAATGTTATTGCTTATACACAAAATCAAGTCTTCTGTCTTTCTGGGATATAAAATGTTCTATAACTTTTTTTGTCAAAATTGATTATGTTATGGATAAAGTTCTTATTCACTGATATCATTGCTAGGACATTAAGATGTTTTTCATTCATAGTGTTTCTCAAAAATGTCTTTATTCTTTTGAGAGTTAAAAGACATCTTTCTGATTCAGCAGTAGACATCGGAGTTGTCACAATAATTTTTAATAACTTGACCTTTTCGCTGAACGTTTCTTTTAAAGCATTTTCAGACAGCCAAAAAGCATATTTAGGCCACCTACAATATTTTTAAAGTCCGTTCTTGAATAAATGACTTCTAATTCAGTCGTTAATTTGTCTTGTGAACATTGGATAAGATTCAACATCTGATTTGAAAGTCGACGTCGGAAATTTCCTTGAATAATTAAGAAAATTGTCTACATTCAGTATAGATGCGGCTTCTAAATGACCTCTGTATGACAATCTTTCTTTCATCTGAAAATTTGTTGTATCTCACACTTCCCTAGCAATTACGGAATTTCTATTTTCAGGATTAATTTTTCTCCGTTTATTCTCATTCTCGATATTAGTAATTTCTTTTTCTATCTCATCAGTTGAATTTCTAATAGATGATATAATTTTTTCAAACTCTTCAACTTTTTTTTTAAGTTCAATACTGTCTGTATTTCCGGGTTGAAATTGTATAAATAATATGTCTACATGTGGAAAGATTTTGTGAAATAAATTTTAAAAAAAAATTGGGATCCTATAGAGTTTTTCGTAAACTGTAGGCCTCATTGCAAGTAATAGATTTTTCCTCCAATTCCTCGAAACATCCAATTAACTTTTCTATTTTCTGAAAAATGACGTTTACTATACGGATATTATAATTCCAACGTGTAGCGGCACTCTAGGCAATCTTACATTTGCAATTTCTTCTAATATATCACATCTGTGAGTAGAACTTGAAAAAAACTAGGAATTACGGATAAATTTGAGAAAAAAATTTTCATTTTGGCATTTTGACTGGTTGCTTTCTGCATGATTAAATATAATTGATACGCATAACAATGCACAAAATGAGCATGTTTATACTTTAATTTTATTTTTAATTGAACCACTCATAACATTTGCACCGTCGTAGGTTTGAGCAATAAGTTTAGACGGCGAGTTTGAAATTAATTTATCTAACTCATGTTCTATGCACAGTGTTAAACCCTCAGCTGAATTATCTGTCAGTCTTAGGAAACTCCAAAAACTTTCATAAATATTTCCATTGTGGTAATATCTTACTATTATAACCATTTGACACTGGTTTGAAATATCAGTTGTCTCATCACTCTGAATTGCTAAGAATTTACTTTCATTAACTTGCTCTTTATTTCTTGACGACATACTGCAAGCAAACTTTCCAATATTTCATTTTGCACAGTTTTAGATGTAACTTTGAAAACCGTCGCCTTGTCTGAATGTTCGTTCAAAATTACATCCAGTTTTAATGATAAATCGATTAATTCTAGCAAAATCTCACGGTTTTGAGAACCGCTTTTTTCATCGTGTCCTCTTAATGCTAGTTCCAACTTTCCACAAAACTTGACACAACTGATAATTTTCTTTAAAATATACCTATTTTTAGTCACCTGCTCGTTGTGTTTTATAATATTTTGTCTGAATCTAACTAAACTGCAATATTTACCGAGCCTAACAAAGCCAAATCCGTACTGCACTTTATACGAAATGCAGCACTTTCGTGCTTTTTTATTTTCTGATTGAAATGTTTTAGATCTTTAAATCCTGTTACCGACCATATCTCTTCTATTCCGACAGAATGAGTATAAAATAGAACACATGGAAAACAAAACAGAGCATTTACCTTATCATATCTACAAATCCACTGACATTTTTTTTGTAAATTTCCTTAGAAATATTTCTCGTGAAAGTACGTGTCCCCTACCTTGCCTGGTTAGTTAAGACTCAATTTTGGTGTTGGTCGTCCGAGTTTCTTGATTTTTACTTTTTCTGCTAACAGCAGAGTTTTAAAATTCACTTTCAGAATATTATTTATACTATTCTCAGTTATTTTGGCATCAATCAACTATAAAACACTTAAAACAATGAAACCACAAATAATATCGAGAGCGAAACGATATAGGCACTACTACACTACATAAACATTAAAAGCACACTGCGGCTCTGATAACTTGAGCCTTCTGTCGCGTTGTAAAAACCGTTCTCCGCGATCGGCAATTTCCACGCTCGGTTCGTTTCTTCATATATTTCCTTATGCAAGGAATGGCTCATATGAGCTGAGCCCCATACTCTCTGGTTAGAGTTATACGTTGGCGGTCAGTACATTATGTGACTTTATTGTACACATAGCCGTCTCAAACGGGTAATAACTATGTTAAAAAAGATATTAAATGTAACAAAAACTGAAAAAAAAAATCATGCATTTAATTACTGCTACATTTTCTTAATAATAACTTGGGAGGCTCGAGCCCCTGAGCCTCTATGGAGCAGCCGCCACTGTAACAGGGTAATGTACTAATTAACTAAACCCTTGATTATTTTAATAGAAAACGCACATTGGACTAAATTAGCGAGGAAATTTAGTTTGAAAAATAGCCGGTTAGTTCATAAACTAAGAAAGTTGGCTAGTTTATGAAAGTAACTAACATAGCAATATCTAGATTAATTTTGTAATGCCTAATAATTATTTTATTATTTTTTTCTAGAAATGTATAAATATGAAACAATAATATGTCAGATTTTTTGAAATATATGAAAAAAAATGGACTTATTTATTATGGGTTAGATGTCATGAATGTCGTTATGATTACCAAAGTTACAATAATTAAAGTAGATATTGTCTTTCAATTTAAAACATCAAAATAATTATGAGAATTGTTCATATTTTCAGTTATCCAATTTAAATGTTTTTATAAATCATTTGTTTGCGGACTAACTCCCTGACGAGTTCAGGAAGAATAAAAGTAGATATACAAGTATATCGGACTAGGGGTTTTCGTCTTTGTATTGTAACTGGAGGAAATCATCTTTTGAGTATGAAAATGTTCCTTTTCGGTGAATTAATATTTTTTTTAATCTTAATATTTTTTTGCTTCTATTACTAAGAACACTGTTATTTAATTCAATGTAGTTCTTGCTCCTACACTGACTAATTGTTTTAATGGTTTCTATGATAAAATGTATTGGAAGTGTTGTTTTTGATTTATTATATGCCTAAAACTTATATACTAGCACATTCAGATAAGAATAACAGTGTAAAATAAAAAAAACTATAAGTATTTATTATTATTATCATGTTAGGTTTGAGAGAATACTTTTGTAATACCCAATAATTATTTAATTTTTTTCTAGAAAATCGACTATATTTGTTACTTTCATTATATGAAATAAACTAGTAAACTTTCTTAGTTTATGAACTAATCGGCTATTTTACAAGCTAACCAAATTTATTCGCTAATAAACTAAGACGGTAGTTAGTTTCTATACTCTCCAGTTTACAAACTGGCGAGGTTTACACCTTAGCCGTAACATGTATATAAATCAATTGTTATTTGCTTATTTGTCTTTGGCTTATTAAAAGTGCACATGCAAAATTTGATAATTATTGTTTTATCGATTCTTGATATTAAGATTGTTGTTGTCATTATTCATGATCACACTTAATTTCACAAATAGCTGAAACGTTTTGATAAACTTTTTACACACATACTTTTAACCAGACTGAAAATCGAATAATCAATATTTATATAATATCTCTTTGCAAGGTGTGCTGTCCACTCTTAAATACTATAGCTTGAACAATTTCTACGACCTTTTGTAAATATAAAATATTATAACAGATGGTGCCAAAAGTTTTCTTTACCACTCACTACCAAATATCAATACAATGTGCTGAACAACTCAAAGCCGAGGGCTCAAAGGCATACTTACCTGGCGTAGGGGTTACCATGATCAATAAGGCGGTTCCCCCAGGGTGAGGCCCTTCCATTGCACTACGTTAGGGCTGACCCCTGCGATTATCCCTAATGCGGATAACTCGGGCGCATAATTTTTGTTAGTCGGGACTGCGTACGCGCTGTCCCGGTGTTGATTAATTTAAACAAAATGTTCACGTGTTTGAATTAGTGATGGGCACTATCGATTACTATCGAATGATTTGAATTGAACTATAGAATTATTACTCAATGAATGATTCCAACTATCGAATGAATTCATTCGAATAAATTCATTCATTTAGAACTTTTCTAGAAAACATCATCCGAATGATATTTTTAACTTGTTAATTAATGCTGCTGAATTTCACCTCTCATAAAAAATGGGTCTTTAGAATGAGAACCGACATAGCCTTATATCAGTCATATATCATCAGTTAGTTGGCAGTTGCGTTTTGTTTACATTGTTTATTGTATCATTTGTATCACATAATAAAATGTGTCTCTTATCTATAAATAAAATACCGTCTCTGTCCAACATTTTTTTAAATTCATTCATTCGTAATGCAACTATTGAATTATTCGAATAAATACCAACTCTCGAATAGTTTTTATTCGCTAGTTCCCAACACTAGTTTTAATGCCTGTGTCGATGTTGTCAATTTCAGGGAATTTTTTTCCAAGAAAATACAAATTTAGGGGATCCTTGACATGAGAAGTTTAAAATATAAGCTGAACTTAAACGCTGATATAGTCGGCCGCTAGCCGCTCGCTAGCGGAAAATCCATCGAAGTTTCTTATTTTCGTTTCATAGACGAACGCTTGCTGAATCACATGCGTGCTAAGGACATTTCAGCGCGGCCTGTCGCCAGTGGGCGATCTTCCACCAGTGAGCGGCTGGCGGCCGACTCTGAATACCAGCGATACGGTCGTATGCATAGTCATTTTCCGGGTTCTCCGGCAACTCGCCAGCTGCCGCAGAATGAATTAGTCCTATGTATGAAATCACGAATTTCTCAATATAATCTGGATCTCCATATGACATGGCTCGACCTTGAAATAATGTGTCCGTATAGGGGGCCGCCATACTGTGGACAATCTAGTTACATTTCAATTTATTATTGGTAAAAATTAGTGATTTTGCATTGGTCACCCTGAGTTTAGATTTGTCAATTGTCACCTTTGGACGATTTGATTATGTGATGTGCTATGACTGGATTTATTAATTATTATACTTTTTACCCGATTTGTCAGTTTTATTAGATTTTTTCTGTATTTATTAGTTTTTGAGTGGCATTCTGTGGTTACTGTTTAGTGTAGAACTTCTCTGTGCGCATAATTAAAAATGCATTGTTTGGTTCCTGGTAGCGAAAGTTCCACCAGAAAAAAAAAAAGAAAAAGGTGTTACGACCATTCGCAAGTCTGGTAGTATTCAAACACAAATAGGTTTTCTTTAAAAGCTTGATAGTTTTGTACTTTTTATAATAAAACATTTTTTAAATCAAGTTGTTTTTCTCTTCTCAAATGTGAACTATTTGTTTCTTCAAATACTGTTTAACTAATTTATAATACACGACTGTGATAATAACACAACTTATCTGCTAGTTTCCAATAATCACAAAATAGTGAGAATAAATTGAAAATAATTCGACAGTCTTTTCGAGAACCTGTTGCTTAGCAATAGACACGAGAGTCCGTAGGGCTCAAGTGGCTATTACTGAATGGCAACAAGTTTGAGAAAAGAACCGGAGAATTATTTTTTAATATATTCTCACTCGAATGGTATTTGAAAGATTATTTTTTAATGTTTAAATACTAAATATAAATATTGTCTGAACTTTATTTGTGGCATTATTTAAGCTTTTCTTTCTCTTTTTTAGACTTACTACCACATGAATATTTCGTATCTAAAAATACAGTTTGCTTCAGTATGTTACTGTAAAAATAGCTCTGCTCTTGCTGATTTTACCGTTAAAGAGATTTAGTCAGAGGGTGCTTTTTGACAACTAATATGAGACACAAATAAAATAATATAATTCTCTAACGTTTCGGAAAGGAATCTGTTTCACCCTTTCTAATATAACTTTTATGCTCACCTAACCTTACATAAATAAATTATTTTGAAAAAGGAAATAGATTCATTTTCCGACACGTAAGGGATTTATATTATTATTTGTGTGTATCATATTAGTTGTCGCAAAAACACCCCTCTGACTAATCTTTTGATGTAAAGTCACAAGCGCAGAGGTTTATTTTTCCACTAACATACTAGATAACTATATTTTTTATATAACGAAGAATTACTCATGTGGTAGTAAGTCCCAAAAATGTGAAAGAAAGACAAAAACTTTTTAACTTTTTTTTCAATAATTTTCTCAATTTAAACTAAATAAAATAAATTTATAGTGCATCAAAATTAAACTGTGCTAAAGTTTTGAACATGAATATACAATTATGTAAATGTTTCGTCCGTGACTGGTATATATTTTTTTAATGTGTAACCCCTTTCGTCACAAAATGATTGGTAAATATTTCAGTATCGAATTATTACTTACCATAGTATTTTCACATGCATTTTCTTTAGTTTGTATGATAATTTTTTCCACTAACGCTGAACTAAATCGTTTTTGGTTCATTTTTTAAAATTTGAGACAAAACTGGTGATAGATGTCAAAACCAGGAAACACGTCAATGTACAAAAACAAATTACTCCAAAATATTCTCAGTAGGATAATATAATTAGATTATTCTCACTATAATAACAATATAATTGGAAAAA
Organism: Rhamnusium bicolor; assembly: GCA_029963845.1. Classification (NCBI taxonomy): domain Eukaryota; kingdom Metazoa; phylum Arthropoda; class Insecta; order Coleoptera; family Cerambycidae; genus Rhamnusium; species Rhamnusium bicolor. The sequence goes on along the minus strand of JANEYF010005321.1, from coordinate 582,860 downwards.
ATTAAACACTTGATCAAAAATACTGCTAAATGATTGGAAAATAAAAACATAAAAAAATAATCACGGAAATAGACTAACGTGTGTGGTAAACACGATTTAAATATCCGCGGTCTGAAAACCTTCTATAATTGGTTAATATGTAGCCAATATAAATTGTCCACAGTATGGCAGCTTACATGTAGGGGATATTTTATTAGTATTGAATCAGAAATCCAAATTATATTATATGACACATTCATCGCTGAGTGGCCGGCTGGCGAGTTGCCTAGAGAACGACTATGCATACGGCCGATGGTGTTTACACTGAGATTGGAAAAACTGTATAATACCATATTCATCGCGTAATTAGGATGAACCATAATGTAAATAAATATAGTTTAAAAAAACAAAAAACACGCTTTTTCAAAGCATTTCATCAAATTAAACAAGTAAAAATAATTATTAATATCAAAATTAAAATAAGCTAATGAACAAGAATACTACAATTATTGTAAAAAAGCGTGGGTGACTTTGTGCAATATTTTTTTAATCGTGTACCCCACGCTTTTTCACAATAATGACTGGTAATTTTTCGTATCATTATTACTTCCATTTATTTTAATGATTTTTTTTAGTTTGTATGTTGATTTTAAACGCTTAACTAAAGCGTGTTTTTTAGTTTTTTAAACTATATTTGATTCTTAACTTTTGAGTTTGATGTGACTATGAAAGCGTGATTTTAGTTGTTTTAAACTATATTTATATTGCTTATTAGGATGCTGATAATTATAACATACTCACTATCCAACAGATATATCTGGAAAAAAATAAATTTTATAAAATTCAGCTGTGATTGGAAAATCACTATATCACGCGGATGAGTCTGTCGTTTCGCGTCGAGTGCGTTAACCCACTTGACCACCGAGCTAATTAACAATTACTGAATCTACTGACATATTAAGCCATTTGCTTTCACGCAGGGATACGTGAGGAAAGTTATTGGCGATCCTGAACAGGATAATGATATAAACTTATCAAATTATTGTATTGTTACCGGTTCTTAATAAGTGTACAAAGTTTCAATTAAATCTGTCCGTTTAAAGTGGGTTAAAATCGAGTCCAAAGAGTCGGTTACAAACAAACATACAAACAAGCAAACATACAAGTGAACCTAATAAAAGCGTGTTAAAAATCACAGAGGTAAATTTTGTTTTTCCAAAAATTCTACCCATTGAAATTAGTTCTACCTTATGGTATGTATGTAAATTTATTAATCATTGCTATATCGATGTGTTTTTGACGGACATTAACGTGTTGGGCAATTAATTAACCTACCAATAAATGGAGGGCTGGAACGTTTAGCTTCGTAATTACTGCGACTTGGTGCTTAGGTCATTTCCGAATTGCTCATGAACACTGGATAGATGAATACAATAGGCAAACAATAAAAGATTATGTAAACAAACAAATGAATAGCGAGCAGCGAACACTATGCTTTCGTTTTCTGTGTGCTGCTCGTTACATTGTAATGTTATCTTTAAGCCGGGTACTCATATGCGCTCCGTATCTGTATCTGTATCATGTATTGTAACAGTTACAGTATCAGTTCGCTGTATGTACGCCTAGGCGAATAGTCGACGTAACGACCTGCGATCATCTTGACCCGCAGTGTTCGAAGCAAGTTCACAGCAACATGTCGTCTCCAGAAGTATCCCATCTGATGATAGCAAGTGGTGCTTATATACTCGTACACACAATAATAGACGATTACAAACGTCCACGAAGGTTTTGGAAACATGCCTTGTACAAAAAGAGAAACGACTCTGCTTTGCTTTCGGATTTAAAATTTCAGTCAATCAGCGGTTATTACAAAAATTTCACACGCATGAATCCTACTCTCGAGGCACTTTTCTTCGCTCCACTCCATGATCGGAACACTGACACGTACTGACTTGCGTTCCAGCTACGAACCGTCCACAACACTGGACCGTTCCTCTTTGTGTTCGCGGCGTTTACCGACAGGCGCTCGGATCGCTCTTCATGTTCTTAGTAAGTTCGCGAACATGGAACGCAAGACGTACACATTCAAAATTTTGTTACAGTATCCGTTACAATACGATACAAATACAGATACGGAGCGCATATGACTACTCGGCTTTACACAATAAGAGGTAAAAGTTGATGATAAAATTTGAAAATTGAAATTTCAGTGTTAAAATTAATACCAATTAAGAGAAATATTCATTCATTCATTCAATATTCATGTAATAATTAATAAAATTCAAAATACGCAAACGCCTGATCTGGATCACTAGTATCTATTGTTTTTTTTTATTGTTTTCTTATTGCTTAATATGGTTTTTAATGAGTCTATGCTAAACAATGGCGTTACAAAACACTCGTATACTGTAAATTGAATTTTCAACGATATTTTCTTTAAAATCACACTCCTTTTTGTATTAGTTTTTAATAATAACAGTTTCATAATAGAATGGCAAACTCCTTCTTGATCTTTCAAGAGCGGGATTCATTGTCTGTGCCTAAAGCATTGTAAGAACTGCAGAATAGATATAGGCACCAAAAACTATTTACTGTTTTATGGAAAAATAGAAATATCACAATAAGGACAAAGAATAAATGCAGGTTTTTTTTCATTATTTTACTTTTTTTTAATGCAGGGGGTGTACAACATATACAGCTGCACAGAGCTCAGCGCCACTGAGGGCGCAAAAATCTGAAATTGAAGTGTCTTGAAAAATAAATTTTATTTTAGCTACAAATTAAATTATTAAAAAGTGTTATGTGAGTAAACCTAGCAATAACACTTTTTTATTTGAAGAAAATACCTAGAAAATAGTATTTTAATATCTATTTATTGTTTTTAATATTATTATTATTAATTATTATTACAGTGAACTAATTTTATGTCTGGCTCCATAATGTGAAAAAATATTAAATATTTTAAGTATACAAATAAAATTTCTTTTTAATGTTTCAGAATTTATTAAATAATCTACACGTGTTTCGGCTTATATACATTGGGCAAACACGTGGAAATTCATTGTAAACATTGTATATGTCAACACATTGTATAGAAAACAATCATTTCATAGATTTGATTAAGGTTACTTTACTCCATTTGGAAAAGAAAGAAACTTGATTTATTAGAACAATTAGAACATGCAAAGCTATTAAAAATAATAAAAACTTAACAAACGAACAACCAGTTTTTACCAGTCACCATATTTTAGATAAATTAATTTAGATTTAAAGAATATAGAAATGTTTAAATAAAAAAAACATATTTTATAATAGTTTTATAGTACCAAATGTGACATATAAGCAATGAACACAAATTTTACTTTTCAATATTCCCTGTACTTACTTTAATAAATTTTGAAACATTTAAAAGGCAAATTCTTTATGTATTTAAAATTTTATTATAAAATAAAAACAACATAATTTTCTTTAATCATTTATTTAACGTCGATCTATTTCGGCTACCAGGGCTAATCAGCAACGCCAGAAGACAAGCTACCCCCAACGTGGAAATTTTGCTGAACCTCTTATCTATGGAAGGTTAGTAATTTTTACTTACCTAACATTAATTTAATAGACAAGGAACCAACTGCTTTACATCCCGTCTGAAGGATGGTATATCACAAAATAATTCTTAAAATATATATTAACATGTATTTTAATAAACCTTATATATAATAATAAAATTGAAAATAAGTAGGAGAAAATTTTAGTGAAACTTTGTTTACAACATAGTAAAACACAGGTACTTATGTTTGCATCCTGGGAATGTTTTCATTGAAAATTCAAAAAAAGAACCCAATGGAAGCAGACAGTTTATCTTAAAATATGTCAATACTTTTAAAACCTTTGTAAATCATAATAATAATATGGAAAATACTGCATATATAACGATTTTTAAGCGTAGAACTTCGAAATAGATCAGTGGTAACAAGAACAATGTGTTAAAAATTTTAACATTAGTGCAGTGCAAAGCTTCGTGTAAGGACCTTCTATGATGCATATGCTTCTAGATTTATTTATATATTAATAGGGAACGAAATTGGTTATCAGTTATAGCAAAATGTTTGGAATTTTAGAGGAAATAACCTCACGAAAAGAAAAGAAGTTTAAGATGCACCATAAAAATACCTAAAATTATAAACCTATAAAATGTCGATATCAAGTATGCGATTTGAAAGAAAAGAGATGATTAATTTTAATTCTTTTTTGACAGTGACAAAAAAAAATAAAAGTTAAATGAGCATCAAGGTTTACATTAAAAGATAGAGATATGCAGATGAAATAAGGAAAATAAAGGTTAGACATATCGGGAGAAAAGAAAAACAAAGAATAGGAACTTGTAAGTTGAGTTCTCTGGAATGGGGAAACAGAAGGAGTATATCAAACAGAATTTGTATGGAAGGGAAGAAAACTTTAAACTAGAAGGAGTGAAAAAATTTAAAAATACAATTAGGATACTGGAAGTAGAAAAATAGACGCAATTTTCAACTTACCTTATTTTGGCGGAGATCCAATAAAGGAAATTAACTATAACAATATCCAGCCAGGAGTAGTGAGTTATTTATTATACATACTTTTAAGCATTTTCAAAATAAAATACAGCCAAAATAAAATATTGATCTACCTGACCCCTAGATGAGGCAGCTGAGCTAAATAAAATAAATTTGCGGTTACTATATACAGTATGTTCCACTTTGAACAGACACATCCTTGTAATTCGGTTGTATTTATTCGAATTAAAGAATTCTTTTTTTTTTTCTAATTGTAGTACTTGACGAGATATATCTTCCTGAATGACGAATTTTTTATGTTGTGTATCCACGGCCTACTATAATTAAAATAAAATGCTAAAAATCAAGAAACGCTATTAGGGATTTTTTTAACGAAATGGTTTTTAGGAAAAATGATTCAGGCATGTTTAGAAAGCCTACATATCATGTTTCCATTAATGCATTCAATCTCATTAATTATTGCAAAAAAAATAGAGTTATCGGAATATTTTTTTGCAGTTTACACGGTAAAGAGGATTTCATTTCATCTAATCACTTTTAAATAATACCGCGGTTTCTACAGGGTAATCAAAAAGTACACTGGTACCAAAATAAAATTATCATTAACTCCTCATAATTTCAAGTACAGAGAGTACTTTCTGATCACCCCCCTATAAACCGTAGTATTACTGAGTATTGATTAGAAGTTTTTTAAACTGAAAGAAACGGTCCGATATTTTTTTTTAAACTTTTTTTATCACAAAAATTTATAAATCATAGTGAACACCCTGTAAAAGCTATCAATATGTAATTCGGTATTTAGTCTTTCTAAGCATGTCCGATTCATATTTCCTAAAAACCTTTTCGTTAAACAAATTCCTAATAGCGTTTTTTGATTTTCAACATTTTATTTTAGGCCGTGAATAAGCAACATAAAAAAAAATTGTGTTCAGGAAGCTAGATCTCATCGAGTACTACAAATTGAAAAAGAATTTTTCAATTCGCCCAAATACAACCGAATAGAGTGTGTCTGCTCAAAGTGAAACACACTGTACATAGATACTCATTTTGCTTTTAATTTTTTTATCTAGATTCATAATGTTCCATTTTTTACGTTAGCTGGATATAAGTGTGAATATCTACTCTCTGCCACGTTTATCAAACTACCCCTTCGATACCCATACTCATCGATTTTGTGCAAAATTATACATTATTTCTTTAAAATACCACATAATTTGCATTACTAGCATGTCAAATCTGAAGACAAACTATTTTGGAGCTTGTACTTTAGACAAATTAACAATTTGGCAATTATTTATAATGGCAGGCCAATGTCAGTAATGGTAATGACCTAATATACTTTCTAATTATAGTAATCATGATAAAAAGTTGAATTTCAGAGTATAAGATTGTAATATCGACTTGTTTATGCAGAAAAATAAAATAGAGCAAACGATTAAATACGTAATCATTAAATCATTAATACGAAAGCTGAAATCTTTTTGGAACTTAATTATGATAGGAAAGCATTAAGTAGATTTCGAAAAATGCATTAGGTGATTCGGTAAAAGTATAACTATATACTAACCTGGGCTTTTGGTGAAATTACATGCTTCATTAACTAACTCCTCCTTATAATTCCGAATACAGAGAGTACTTTCTGCTCACACTATATAAACCGTAATATTACTGAGTATTGATTAGGTGAAACCTTCCACATTTTTTAAACTGAAAAAAAATCTTCGAATTTTTTTTAATCATTTTTTTCATAAAAATTTATATATCATTGTGAACTAAAAGTTATCAATATGAAATTCGGCATTTAAGCTTCCTAAGCATGTCTGATTCATATTTCCTAAAAACCATTTCGTTAAAAAAATACCTATTAGCGGTTCTTGATTTTTAGCATTTTATTTTAAGTATAACAGTGTTTTGCTACAAACAACACTCAAGCCAAATGTGCAGTGATTTGACCCTGAGACCCTTTGGTCTCAAGCCTAACGTATAAGCACTGGAACCATCGAGTCGTTTCCATTTCAATTTGCCTACACTTAATTTTGTAATTCGTTGATACATGGGATTTAGGTGAAACGTAAAGAGAATAAAGTTATTTATTCATATTGGATGTTTCTTTTCCCATTAATTAAGCAAATATTTAATATTATTTTTAAAATTACGAGTTGTTTGAAATGATGCTTAAGAAAAATAATATTTTGGTTTAAGGTCGTACCTGTAATTAATTTTTAAAATACTTTTATGACACTAAAAAAAATTTGTATTAGAGTTTTAATTACTCAAAGATAAGTAATCTTGTTAATTTGACAATAAAATGGTTTTTTAAATTTTACTTCATGGAATTTTCTATAAAAATGAATTTGTGTTAAAAAATAAAACTTCTAAAATTAAATGCGGAAATGTAGAAAGTATACTATTTAGTTTATTTTTCTCCGCTGTTTTCAAGTATCGAAACAGATTTTCAAAATTTTGTTATACAAAGTGTTGCTTTTGGAAGATACGAATTTATTATTTTTTTATGAAGCCGGACCTGTATTTCCACTTTGGTTAATACGTTAATCGATTCAATGAAGTAATTTTTATACAGAGTGGGTCGTATGCTGGGGCTTAAGAAAAAATTAGGCAAAATGGGTAAAACACTCTGTATCTTGGTAATGATGGTTGTTAGATCCCTTAACCATGGGTTATTTGAAAGGTGTTTCACATCCACTTCTCCTGGTGTGGAACAAACAGTTCGCATCTTTCGTTTCTACTTTCTTATACCTAATATAAGGAAGTATAGTATTCGCGTTTTTTTTCGACCTCGAGATTTTGATTGATATATACGTTTTGAACCCTCCTGATTCATTCTGACTCATTTTCCGAACGATGTCTGTCGGTGCGCGTGTGTGTGTGTATGTGTGTGTGTGTGTGTATGTGGATGTGTGTATGGATGTGTATGTATGTGTGTATCCGCGATGACTCAAAAAGTATTAATGGGAGAATTCCCAAATTTGGCAATTAAGATTTTCAACAATATTTTAGGTGACACATTAAATTTGGTGAATGTGGTACCACCAGAAGAGTCATAATGAATGAAAGAAGAAGAAAGGTACAATTTCGGGGAAAAAAATAAAAAAAATTATCTCGACGAATTATAATGAAAAAACAACTGTATGGAAAAAATCTGTCTGTTTGTCTGTAGTATCGCGATAGCAACCACAGTTTTTGAGATAAAGCTTTCAAATTTGGTACACTTATTCTATAGGCCAAAGACAATGAAAAATTCGGTGATGAGCAAAATTGACCAGCTGAAAGGGGTCCACGGGACCCAAACTTTTTTGTATTTACCTTTACAAAAAAATATTCATGTCTACTATATCAAGTCAATAAAATATATTTTCTAAGTACTTAAATAAAACTGATGTAAACTGAAATTTTTTACACATTAGATCTCATAAAATGGGGTTAGGATAAATTTAACAGTTTGACATTTGAAATATCTAATTTAGTTACAAAAATGTCAATGTCAATAAGAAGTAATTATTAAAATATATGACATGAATTTTTATTGACAATTTCGATTCGAATGATGATGAAAATTAATTATTTAAAAATTTTAATGAAACATTTCAAGGTACGCTATTAAAATACAATTGAGATAAGTGAAGAATTAAATAAAATGATTTTTTTTTAGATTAGGATGATATGTACTGGTATAAGAAAGTTATGTGCTGGCCACATCAGATATTTTGTTTTGATTTTGTTGGTCTGTCCTATGTATGATTTGTTGCAATCTTGGCAAGGTATTTCATAAACCCCTTGACTTTCTAGAGCAATTTTGGTCTTTGGATTTCGAAGAATGGTACTGATTTTCTTGTCGGTCTTAAAAGTTGTTTCTATTTTATGTTTACGTAGAAGTTTGCTTATTTTATCCGTTGTTCCTTTTATGTATGGCAGATAGGCTTTTGCTGTGGGTTGTTCGCAGTCCTCTTGATTTCTCGGCCGAGATGGTTTTGACAACTTCTGTATTCTTTGTTGTCTGAACCCATTCTTTCGCAGAGCTTTGTGAAGAGTTGACATTTCTTCTTTGAGGTTGTCTGCATCTGCTAGTCTCTGCGAGCGTGTGACTAATGTCTTTACTACTGAGTTTAGTTGTGCTGGATGGTGGTGTGACTGTCCATTTAGGTATCTGTCAGTGTAAGTGGCTTTTCTATAAACTGTGTGGCCTAGACTTCCGTCCTGCTTCTTCTTGACCAGTACGTCGAGAAATGGTAGCTGACTGTCAGTCTCTACCTCCATGGTGAACTTAATTTTGTCGTGTATACTATTCAGATGTTCTAAGAAGTTAGTGAGATTCTCTCTTCCATGAGTCCAAATCACAAATGTGTCGTCGACGTACCTTAGCCATAGGCTTGGTTTTAATGGTGCAGATTGTAGTGCTCGAGTTTCTAAATCCTTCATAAAGAGATTCGCAATAACTGGAGATAGGGGGGAGCCCATCGGGACTCCTTCGGTTTGTCTGTAGCGTTGCTCATTGAATGTGAAATAGGTATTATTTAGGCAATGTTGAGTTAGCCTAAGAAAGTGATCTGCTGGATGATATTTTCGCTTGATAATGTCGAGTGACTCCTCTACGGGTACGTTGGTGAACAAGGATATGACATCGAAGCTCACTAGAAGATATTCCGCTTGGACGGTCTGATTTCTTAATAACTCAATGAAATGGTCTGCATTTTTCACGTAGGATTTAACTTCCTCGGCAAACGGTTGTAGTTGTCTGGCTAAGTGTCTTGCTAACTGCTGTGTGGGTGACCCTATTGAGCTAACAATTGGTCTTAGAGGAGCTCCTTCTTTGTGAATCTTTGGTAGACCATAAAATTTGGGACATCTTGAAGACTTCTCTCGCGGGATGATCTGGTTCTGTGTCTCTTTGTCGATTGGACTGGCTTTGATTTTGGCTTTTGTCGTCTTCTCCAGGTAAGTAGTAGGATCTGTGGTAATAAGCTGATATGCAGTGTCTCCTAGTAGACTTTCTATTTTTTGTATGATAATCGTCGCTGTTCATCACTACTGTTGCGTTTCCTTTGTCTGCGGGTAAGATTATGATGTCCTCATTTTGTCGTAAGGTCTTCAGTGCTTCTAATTCCTCGTGTTGTAGATTCCTCTTTGGTATACGGGCTGTTCTTAGTATACGTGACGTGTCCTGGCGTATAGTTTCCGCTATGTTTTTATCTAAATTGCCAATGGCCGATTCTACACCACAGATTATGTCTTCTACCGGTAGACGTGCTGGCGCTATCGCGAAGATGGCAGATGAGATTCTGCCGAAACGTCGTTCAGACAACTACGGTCCCTCTCGGGGCCTATCACCTACGCGGGAGTATACCCGGAAAACATTCACCACCCGCGAAAACCTGAAAAACAACATATATATATATATATATATATATATATATATATATATATATATATATATATATATATATATATATATATATATATATATATATATATATATATATATATATATATATATATTGAAAAGTAAATGTATAACATCATTAAAATCCTAAACAAGTAATAATCTCTAAATTTTGGTATCCGTATCTGTTATGGTTTCTGAGTTAGAGCACAAACAATTTTTTTTCTTCATGTTTGAAAGGATGTGACTTGTTTAATATGTATTATTGATCAAATATTTATAAGAGTTTTCGTGTTATATTGAGCCCATCTACTTACTGTAAAAGTTTGGCTATATAATTTTGGAACATCCTGTATGACATATAAATTTACTCGTACGTCTGGCCCATTAGCTCAGTTGGTTAGAGCGTCGTGCTAATAACGCGAAGGTCGCGGGTTCGATCCCCCCATGGGCCAACAAAGTTTTAAAATATTTTTATGAAAAATTAGCAATATCTTTGTTTTAAAATAAAGCAAATCGTGTGGAATTTTTGGATGTAAAGATTTTCAAAGTGGATTTCTGAGAAAATACTATGTAGAATGTAGATAATTGTTACTATTGTTAGATATTTGACGAACTATACATATATTTTTATAAGCGCCGGCACATATGTAATTAATTATGTATAGCTGAAAAAGATCATGTTTGTACTTCAATCCGCCTTAGAACACCCTAATACATTCTTATATCAAGAAAATTTGTCTGCAAGCCTATAGTTATATACTGAGTGATCTGACCGAACCTTCTCAATAGACCATTTCCACATGACGTCACAATCCACAGACGGTAACCAAATGTCATTGTCACTTGTGCTGTCAGTCTATATAGAAAAAGCTGATTTCGATTGAATAAAATTATTTAAATTTTTATGTTTTATAAAAACCTTTAGTTTGGAATAAAGATATAATTTTAATGATGCAGGTACTGCATCATTAAAATTGTATGTGTGATTGATTAGAATAGTTTTCATGACAGATAACTAGAGTTAGCATATCGGTCCGCAAGTCATGGGCGGTGCCAGGTAGAGAAATACCCAAATACGTAAGCAAAACTACAACGTATTTGTTCCTCGCCGTTGTATTGTTGATAATTTTATTTGTTGTATTTTATTCTTGATATTAATTTAATAATAAAGTATTTCAGACCTGCCCAAGGGTAAAAAACGGCCATACGCTGACAAAGTGAATAAATTTATCAGTGAATTCCCAATTCCAATTCCAATTTATCAGCCTTATTTCCTATTTTATATACCTTTGTAATTAAAGCTACTTTTTATTATATTTATTTTATATATAAATATATAAAAACAAACAATATAACATAAGGGGAAAAGTTGACAAAAAATGGTATCCAGCCAGGACGACAATACCGTCCAGGTAAGGCAGGACCCTCCTGGTTGCCGGTGTTGTGGCAGCTTATGTCATTTCTCACCTTTTTATGCATGAAGGCATTTTCCTGCACAGAAACAAGCAATGCATTATAATTCATAAAACATAAAAAAATTTTAATCAAAAAAGTTAGTTTACAGAAAACGTGTGGATGATTGTATGTACACAGAAAAAATTCCAAAAAACCTGCTCAAAATAATGATTTTTTTATTTTGAAAATAAAAATTGCCTTTACGTCCGTGATGAGTTTTGGAGTAGGGAAGGCACATATGTCATTTTGAGGCGTGAAATCCTGGATTTATTCTACAATGGTGCTATAATAATGTGTAAAGTGTGGAAGACAGACCTGATGTGCTGGGACAAACGTGATTGTAAACGTCACGTAAATTCTGTGCAACATAAAAGTAAAAAAAATTATGTTTGATTTACTTTTAATGCTGATTGCTTGTGATGTTCCGCTGTGCATATTCGATAAACAACCATTTCAGGAGTTCTGGAATAAATACAATCCCAAGGTGACGTTACCAAGTCGCACAATATTGCGTAACTACTTACAAAATAATTAATGTTTCCGTGACTGACCGGATTATCGTGACCCGTCAAGATGAGTCACGAAAGCGGTCATTTTTAAAATAAAAAAAGTGCTATTGGAAGTGTCATAATTTTCTCATCAAAATGGTGTGTAATTCTTGTGTTGGAACATATCCACACATTTAATTGTACTTTTAATATTAAACCAACAGATGGCGCTATTGGTCATCTTCTGGTCATCAGCCATATACAGTTTTTAAAACACATTCATTGTAGAACGGTCTCTGGTAGAACTCGGTTCATGATTATAAATGTTTATATTTGTAACCATACAATAGTTTTCCAGACTAAATTTATGATAATTTTATATGCTCTGCCGTACTGGCAGCAATTGTTGTACAAAGTGTAAATTTGTAAATAGTGAATATAGTGTATTCGAAGACGAACTAGTTTATTTATTGCGATTCACATCACCTTTATGTAGTTATTCTACAACTTGTATAAATGGGGCTTACGTTGAAGGTAATTATGCAAATTAGTTTTTCTGTCATTTTATTTTTTTCATGCCTATCGTCTAAACTGAGCACACCCAAATATTTCTTAATCACAGATGTTCTCGTTGCGCGTTGGTTTTGTTACGATTTTATCCAACGTATGTATGTGTTTTATCAGACAAGTAGCATGCAGTGGCGGCTAGTGAAATTTAGGTTATGTAATATCTTGGAATTGGAGCATGGAACCAAAACTAAGAAGTTTTGCATAAAAAAAGAAATAGAAATTGACATTTGCAAAGAAAAGTTGAAGAAATGGTGTTCATCACCAGGTTATTTTTTAAACAATTTGTAAAATTTTTGAAAAACATTTTTTTTTTCAGAATCAGGAGGAAAATATATCAACAGATTTCAAATTTCATAAAAAAATATAGATTTCTTTTATGCATTAAAGTATCAGTTTGGTTTCATGCTCCAGTACGATATGACATAATCTAAATTTCATTAGCTGCCAATGCTTGATACTTCATTCCACAGAACTGGCGTTGTGCATGTTTTTTACCACTAATTGGTTTTTTTTCATGAGGGTTTATTTCAATTTCTTTGGCTAAAAACAGATGATTGACATTTATACACCAATTAATTGTCAAGTGTCATGATTAAAATTTCAAGGGAAATGGCAGGATATTTAAAATACTGGACAACTTGATTGGTCAAGTTGTCCGTGACCACTTTGGACACGGTGCTATTTGACGAGTCAAGTTAATCATGACCTGACTAGCTACTTACCAGTCATGGTGACCATGATTGAGTGACTGCCAACACTACTTCACAAGAATGCCTGTTAGATTCACTTGCAATAACTTATTTATTTGTTAAAATATTATTATTGTCCAGTTTAATCTGTTTTATTTCTGTTTCAGGTTTGGTTTCATTACATAATTCATTAACATAGTTCCAAGGAGCTTTAGATTTACTTGCACACATATCAAATCCATGTTGTATATAACCCCTCTTAATTTTGTAAGTTTTGTTTTGTAAGTTATTTTGTTCATCAATTTGTGATAAAATCAGTAATTTGAGAGAACTATAGCAGACTTTTTTGTTACATTTTTGAATTCTAGTCACAAAGCACAAAACATACAAACCATACATTACCGCCATCGAGACATGTGGTTTTTGTTTGAAAACGATTTTTGCGTTTCAATATTTTCTCTCTTTAAACATTCATAAATATTTAAAATAAGACGCTGGCATTGACCATGTAAATCCTTGTTCATATTAAACTCCGAACTAGTTTCAATTAACGGTGCCACCGGTTCAATATTTTCTTCAGATAATTCATTTTCATACGTTTCAAAGGGCCTCCAAAGAGCCATGTTAATAATAATAATTAATGCAAATATTGAAATATTACTAAAACCACTTAATATTAATTATTACATGAACTGCACTGTACGGTCAATATAAACAACTAGTTCAGTAGTCTATTCAAATCACGACTTAATTCCTCAGAGTTCGGACACTACCGCCCGAGTTTCACATCTGGTCCGCTGCATTGCCACATTCTCATATCGAATTTAATGTAGAGGTATCGTTCAATAAATACAAGTACGATTTGCGCTCTATTTCTTTGACGATGAGAGTGGAAATGCGCCCTCCTGGTGACGTGTTTCAATTTATATTGGATAAACTATACCTATAAAATATTTTTTTTTATCAGTTTTTTACGCGAAAACTATTAATTTTATGAAAGAAATTGAGGACACCTCATTTATAGAGGTTAACAAAAGGAACAGTCACTATAACTGTATTTTTTTAGCGCGTGCTCCCACACAAACTTGCCGAGTTCAAAACCGGGCAAATCCAAATCGATGAGGTGTAATAGATGAGCGAACCTGCCTCGTTACCATCTTTCGAAAGGGATGTAAAACTATGGGTTCCATGTATCTGCGGTGTGGGCATGTAAAAAAATCCCTAACCCACAACAAAATGAGAGTTTGGCAAAATTTCCAGGTTAAAGATGCCAGTGTTTACACAAGCACTGGAGTGATGAGCTTATCTTTTCGTGCCAGTGAACATTTGGTAGTTTTTCTCACATAGTGGGTATTTTTTAAAGATTACATAGCCTTATATAATTTTCGTCAAATAGTATAAAAAAATACAACGAACTGATTCTGCAGTTGGTTCATTGTAAAACATTATCAAATATTTTAAATAGGTATAAAAGATATTTGCTTTTTAATGTTCCAAAATAAAAAAAGTTTTATTTAATAAAAAAATTTTAAACATCAAAGCAAATTTCCTTTATAATATTTAAGATATAAAAAAATATTACAAACAGAAATGGCATTCTAACATTAGGAGTATGTGAAACTTTTTTATAAATAAGTAAGCATTGTTAGTTAGTAAAAACCAGTAGATTTCATTGAATAAGAAAATTAAAAGTACCTCAATCACTGTTTCCACAGGCGTCACAATTTTTTAAATCCGTTTATGAGGATGCGTAAAATTGTTATTAACGGTTGTATAATTATACATAATGTTAGTATAAATGTCTGCATTATGTTCTCTTTGCTTGTTATTATAAAAATAGGTCTCGGCTAAGTGCACCTTGACACTACTTTCGTCATATCCAATTTGAAATAAATAATTTCCATTAAAAATATTTATACTATTTATTGATAAGATTTTTCAGTTTCTTTTCTGTAACCTTTAATTTGTTAATAAATTTGCAAGATACCTTTTATGCACGTTTCTTCATGAACAATTTTTATTTGAAAATTGACGCAAATTTGCTTTTGGGCCTTCATGAATCATGATAAGCGATTTCAATAATATTTATTTATTTATTTATTTATTTATTTAGCATACACCATCCAACAGTACTTAAACCAGTTACAGGATGGGAAAATACTACAGTAATTATACACAATACATAATACACTAATAACTAAAAGTAACAAAGAAAAAGAAAAACATAAAATTTAACAATTCAAATATGACACAAAAAATGAAAACAGAAATTAAACTGAGCTAGACACATACACCTTTTTTTAAACAACTATAAGAACAATTAAATATGTCGATTCTATCTTACAGGTTGTTACAATTTTCACATATAAAATGTAGGGGGGAAAATTTCAATAAATTAGTTCGTGGTACGGCGAGATAAAAAGTATTGCCAACACGAGTTTCAACTCTAGGCACACGAAAACTAAGTTGTTCCAAGAGTTGTGGACAATCAATTTTATTATTTATTTATTTATTTAGAAAAATTAAGGCCTGTGTTCTTCTGCGATCATGCAGAGTTAATACTGAAAATCTATTAAGTAAGTGATTTTGATTTATTCCAACAGGTGGGTACTGACCATCTAATTTAAAAGAAAGGTATTTCAAGAAACGCCTCTGTACATTTTCCAAGCTTTCAGCATAGACACTGTATCCCGGCTGCCATATTATAGCAGCATATTCCAGCCTAGATTTACAAGTGCATTAAAAAGAAGCATTAGTACTGCTGAATCAGAGAATCTTTGAAAGTTTCTGATAACAAAACCTAGGCTTCTGTAAGATGTTTTAACAACTTGATTAACATGAAGATTGAAAGAGAGTTCGCTATTAAATATGACTCCTAAATCCTTGATTGATTCGAGCCGATTTAAGGTAACATTGTCTAATTTATATTGATATCGGATGGGAAAATGTTTCCTAGAAAAGGTCATAACATTGCACTTTGAAGCATTCAGAGGAAGATTATTCAATATACACCACTCATTCAAATTATTCAGGTTGCTTTGCAGGTTCATACAGTCTGATACGCCATTAATAGGGCAGAAAATTTTTACATCAGCGTACAACAAGTAATTTACATCTAGATTATTTACAATATCATTGATGAATATTATAAACAGAAGTGGCTCAAGGATGGAACCTTGGGACACTCCTGACGTGACAGAAATATCTTTGGAAGCAAAACCACGACATTCGACATATTGTTTTCTTTCAGACAAATATGATTTAAATAGTTCAAGTAGCGGTAAGGATAATCCCACGCTCCCAAGCCTTTGAAGTAAAATTCCATGATCTAACCTGTCAAAGGCTTTAGAGAAGTCAGTATAAAACACATCAACGTGAATATTCATATCAACATGTTCAGCAATAAATTGAGTTACACAAAACATCGTTGTTGTTGATCTACTCCTCATGAATCCATGTTGATGGATAGAAATCTGTCCCTGAACATGCAAGTACAATGCATCATGTAAAGCGATTTCTAGAACTTTTGCAAAATTACGTATTATTGTTATCGGCCTGTAGTTCTCGACATTGCCTTTATCACCTTTTTTAAATACAGGACAAATTCGTGACCTCTTCCAAATATCCGGAATTATACAAGTACGCAATGATAAATTAAACAACAAAGTAAGAGGTTCTACCAGGGCATAGGCACAATCTCGAATAATAAATGCCGGAATTCCATCTGGACCTTTGGTAAATTTCGGCTTTAGTTTTAACAAGGCAGTTAGAACATCACTTGAGTTAAAATTATTAAAATGCAAATTTTGATACTTATAATTACTAATATCTAAATTATCGTTCAGAACATCGGATGGTTGAGTAAACGCAGTACTAAATTGGCTGAAAAATCCATTGACAATAGCTTCCATAGAGTTTAAATTTTCATCGTTGTAGATTAAATTGTTTGGAATACTCGATGTACCTGCTTTTGAATAAATATATCCCCAAAATGATTTGACGTCATTTTTAACATTAAGTTCTATATTCAATGGACCTCTCAGATTTTATAAGTAAACTTTCCGATTTCCACACGCACAGAACAGACACACAAATGGCATGCCTCTTCGGATAAATTCATTACTGTAAATTTTATGCAAACTACTGATTGAATATAAGTTTATAGAATCACTAATTGTAATTATTAAGCATTAACATTACCATTAACCATTATGATTATAAATCTGAATCTGAATCATTAATAATTATTTAATATTACCGTTAAACGTTAAGAATTTTTAATTTCGTTAATGGAATATATCACGTTAAAGCTACTTTCTTATACCTAATATAAGGAAGTATAGTAATCGTGATACTGACTATTTTCCGAATGATGTCTGTCGGTTCGTGTGTGTGCTAATGGGAGAATTCCTAAATTTGAGAATTAAGATATTCGACAACATTTTAGATGACTTATTAAATTTGGTGAATGTGGTACCACCAGAAGCGACATAATGATTGAAAGGAGAAGAAAGGTACAATTTCGAAAAAAAAAAATGAAATTTTTTTATTGCATTTCTGGATGAATCTCGACGAATTATGATGAAAAAACATATCTTTAGGAAAATAATCTGTCTGCATATCGGTAGTATCGCTATAGCAGCCACAGTTTTTGAGATAAGGCTTTCAATCATGGTATACGGTACACATGTTCTAATGGCCAACGACAATAATAAATTCGTTGATGAGCAAAACTTGCATGATGAAAGGGGGGTCCACGAGACCCAAACATTTTTGTATTTGCCTATACAAAATAATATATTCTTGATAAAGGATTATAAATGAGGTCTATTATATCAAGCCAATAAAATATACTTTCCAAGCACTTAAATAAACCTGATATAAATTAAAATTTTGTACAGGGTTATTCATTATAAATTACCCACCCCTTATCATCGTTATTATTGCCTATAGAAAAAAAAGTTTTAAATAAAAGAAATGTGGTTATGACTGAATTTTATTAAAATGCTATCAAAAGTATAGTAGCGTGCAGATTCCAGGTGATACAAAAAAATAATATATTTTTTTAAATAAAATACTCTATATATTATTAAATTTTTGGAATGATCCTTTATTCCTGATTTTAAAAATATACCATATGTTGCCCCTACCGTATACCGGTTTTGAGTTATTAAACGTCGAATATCTTAGTTAAACTAGTTGCTGTAAATATGGAAAAGTTAACATTATTAAAGTGAGCTATGAAAATGACAACTATTATGTTTGATAAGTGACATTTCTTTAATGAAATAATCAAAATGGTTTACAGTGAGAAAGGAAAAATCCAAATTTTAACTTGTTATATACAAAATAACAAGAATAAACGTGCAGCAAAAAGAGCATATAAGGTGTTGTATCCGAATCGTCCAACACCATCAGAAAATACGTTTAAAAATATTTATCGAAAGGTGACTAATACCTCCAGTTTTAGTAGAAAAAAGCGTGTAGTTCAAGCAAACCAGGAAGAACAGCTAGATATACTGCTTCATTTCGAAGGTAAGCCCATCCATATTTATTCGCGTATAGACTTTTTTGATACATTGTATTATTTTTTAGAAAATTCTGAATGTACTAAGTATAAATAATGCAGTCGATGAATTAGGTAAAAGTTATTCCAAAATCCAACGTACGTTAAAAAATAATAACTACAGACCATATAAAATTTCACCCGTACAAGTTTTAACAGAGGCTCATAAAAGGAAAAGGCTGGACTTTTGCCGCCAGATGATTCAAAAGTTGGATGAAGATCCCGATTTTTTTACTAAAATATTATGGACTGATGAATCATCCTTTTCTACGGCAGGAGTTTTTAATAGGAAAAATCGACGATCGTGGGAAAACAAGCACAACAGAAAAATATTGGTAAAACAAATAATAAAATCAGGAAGAAAAACTGTTAGCGTTTGGTGTGGAATTTTCAGAAACAAAATTTTTGTGCCTATATTTTATGATTATACTTTAACTGGAGTTACCTATCTGGAAATAATTATCCCAGAAGCAGAAAATATTCTTTTGCAGTATTTTCCGGAAGCCGACCTTGATGATATGATTTGGATGCAGGATGGGGTAACTCCGCATAGTGTCCTACCTGTTCGAGATCATTTGAATAAAGTATTCCCAATATGGATAGGGAATAATGGACCTATTAAATGGCCACCTAACAGTCCGGATTTGACCCCTATGGATTCATTTTATTTGGAATTTCTAAAACACATTGTCAGCAATAATAATAATAATAGTATCAAGTCGTTAAAGACAGGATTCGACTTGAAATAAACAATCGGAATGTAAATAATGAAGCCATTTCCGGCGCAACTATAAATATAAGAAGACGTTATCAATTATGCATTGACAGTAATGGTGGACACATCGAACATCTTTTATGAGATCATTTAATTATATTTAAATTTCCTAAATAAATCTTTATTATCTATTTTGTATAAATATTTGATTCTTTTCTTCCTTACTGTAAACCATTTTGATTATTTCGTTAAAGAAATGTCACTTATCAAACATAATAGTTGTTAGGACACACTATTTGCTTTAGTTTTTCTGTTTGAATTTCGCGGTTTAGCGGTTTCGCGTTATAAAGTTGCATACACTGGCAATGACAGTTATTTTTGATTATTATGGCATATGATGTTATGGCGGCAAGTCGTTGGTAATGTTTGGAGTGTTCTGGAATCATCCACAAAAGGGAGAACAAAATCCGTATCAAATTTGTGAAGAACTTAAGTTAAAGGTGCCCGACATCTACAGAAATTTGCGTATCCATAATTGATGGAGGGTAAATGATGTGTATTTAAATCTTCGATGGACGGGGCCCCCATGTGCAGTTACAGAAATCCATCAGGTAAATGCAACTTTCGTTTTCCGATTACATTTAAGAATTGTATCCCTCTATTGAGGTGGTCCTTCACTGTATCATTTAGTGTGTCGTATCAACTGGCTACTTTCATTTAGAAGTGTATCAAAACAGTGGCTTTGGTAGCAAAATCATTTGTCCTTCCAGCGGACATTAACATTGGCCTTCGAGCGGATCAGAACGGCTCTATTGAAATAGTACAAGTACATTGCAATTTCGTGTATCTAAAAGGTTTGTTAACAGTTTGTTACAAAATGCAGTATCAACGTCGGTAAACGTTAAATAGCTATAGTCTATTCATAGTTTGCGTATCATTTTCAATAGCTATAGTCTATTCATAGTTTGCGTATCATTTTCACTAGCTATAGTCTATTCATAGTTTGTGTATCATTTTCACTAGCTATAGCCTAGTTATTGTATCAGGTTTATGACGGTTATTTCATTCTTTAATGATGGAAGGTGAACTAGTTAAACTTTCAAATAAACGCAGAAGTGCTTATAAGCGTGTGGAGCATTTATTACATATTGCGCAACAAGCACAGAGTGATCCAAGTGGCGTGAATGAGTTGGATATTCGTTTTGAGGAATTAACAGAACTTGTAAATTTATTTGATTCGCTACATTTAGAGATTGTATCATTAATAGTTGATGAGAAAGAATTAGACGAACAAGATGAAATTCAAAAACAGTTTGATAATATGAAATATTCAATAAAGTCTATTCATCGTGAGTTAATTGTTAAAAATATGTTACCTAGTCAAAGGGTAAGTCCAACGAATTCTGTACATTCTCATGCAAATAGTAGACGGTCAAACAATTCAAATTATAGTAATGTTCATGAAAATGTAAAACTACCGAGAATCGAAATATCTAAATTTGACGGAGACATCAAAAATTGGCCGACATTTTTTGACATGTTTAAGACATTGATTCACGAGAATACTGCATTATCTGATATTGAGCGTTTTCAATATTTGAGTTCATACTTAACCAAGGATGCGTTAACAGTTGTAAAGAATGTACCCATGACGGCAGAAAATTACAAAATAGTGTTTAACTCTTTAAAGAATAGATATCAAAATAAACGTGTTTTGATGACCAATTATTGGCAATCTATGTATCAGGCTTCAAAAGTTACTAATGATTCTGCTGTTTCTTTGAGAAAATTGTTATCTACATTTTCGGAAAACTTATCTGCTTTGGATCAATTCAAACAGGATATGTGGGACTTTACTAAATTCAATTGGTTGTTGCATAAGGTTGATTCTGCTCTCAGAGTTCGATTTGAATTGGAATTTAGCGAGTCGGAAATTCCTACTTTCAAAGATTTATATGTTTTTCTCGAAAAGCAGTGTCGTGCATTGGAAACTAGTGCCATGACGCCAGCGTCGGGTTCAAATTCAAAGAAATCGACTTGGATGAGTACGTCATCTGTTGGAGGGCATAACAAAGAGAGATCGGCTATGGCTTTGGTGACTAATACTGAGAAATCGGTAACGTGTGTTTTTTGTAAGCAACAACATTCGTTGCTTAAGTGCGACGCATTTCTGGCGTTAAATCCACAAGAGAGACAGGATGTCGTTAAATCAAAGAAACTGTGTTTCAATTGTTTATCTACTTCACACTTTGGAAACAGATGTGTTTCAAAATATAGTTGTCGTGTATGCAATAAGCGGCATCATACTCTTCTGCATATTGTATCAAATCCTGCGTCTTCGAGTAATGTAGGTACGAGTGAAGAACAAGTTACTGACACAAAGCAATTGAATGTTATGACTAGTACAGTAACTTCTCATTCTACTGTTCTATTTTCCACAGTTGTGGTAAATGTCAAAGACAACCAAGGCAATCTGCAGAAATGCAGAGCTTTACTTGATTCGGCCAGTCAGGCTAATTTCATGAGTGATCAGTGTGCAAGGAGACTAGGCCTCGCCAGGTCATCCTGTTCGGTACCAGTTCAAGGTATAGGTCATATGACTACTTGCTCAAATTTAGGTATTGTTACTTGTGTGGTGCAGCCCTTTCATAAGCTTCAACCTAATTTCAAATTAGAAATGATCGTGATTCCAAACATTTGTAGTAATATTCCTCCTGTTCATGTACAGCATCAAAGTTGGAAGCATGTGAAAAAGTTGCAACTAGCGGATCCAAATTTTGGACAACCTGGTGATATTGACATTTTATTAGGGGCAGATGTATATGCTAACGTTCTTCTTGGAGATGTAAAGCGAGGAAGTTATAATGAGCCAAGTGCCATCAACACTACATTTGGGTGGGTCTTGCTAGGAAAAGTAAGATGCCTCTCTAATAATGTTGTCAATTCATTTTGTACCCTTGCTGCAGCTCCATTGGATATTACTCTTAAACAATTTTTGGAACTGGAGCAAATTCCACAGAGTTCTCCTTTATCAGTCGAAGACATTCAGTGTGAGACAATTTTTCTTGAAAAGCATTCTCGGGATCACACTGGTAGATATCTGCTAGAGTTACCATTTCGTGAATATCCTCCTCGTTTAGGGACATCTTATGATCTGGCATTACGTCGTTTTTTATCTCTGGAAAGTCGTTTAGTAAAAGATCCTTCATTGTATGCGGCTTATTCATCGTTTATGAAAGATTATGTGGAACAGAATCACATGTCTGTGGTAACAGATACTTCGATAAGTCCTGGTAGCGTGTATTATATACCACATCATTGTGTAACAAAACAAGAAAATGGTTCTATCAAAATCAGAGTGGTGTTTGATGCATCTGCCAAATCTTCCAATGGCGCCTCTCTCAATGATACCTTACTTGTTGGTCCTAAGCTTCAAAGTGATATCGCTTCCATTTTATTAGCTTTTCGTAGTCATAGTGTTGTCTTTATTGCAGATATCCGACAAATGTATCGCCAAATTCTGGTAGTAGACTATCATCGTGATTTTCAAAGGATTTTATGGAGATTTCAGAGATCGGAACCCGTTCAACAATTTCGACTAAACACTGTCACCTACGGTGTGTCTTCTAGTCCATACCTAGCCATTCGATCTTTGCTACAGCTAGCCCAAGATTTGGGAGAAAAATATCCTCTTGCTTCAAAAATTGTTAAGTCCAGTATTTATGTGGATGATGTGGTAAGCGGTGCAAGTTCTGTCGAACTTGCATGTGAAATGCAATCTCAGTTAATATCGTTGTTCTCTGAGGCTGGGTTTGAGTTAAGGAAATGGGCCAGTAATCATTCCCAGTTATTGACAGACGTTCCAGATACTCATCAGCAACCTCATGGGTTTGACACGCATAATCCTACAGTTGTAAAGGTCCTAGGTTTGCAATGGTGTGCGGTCACCGACTCTTTTTCATATAAGGTGGATTCAGTGGAAAGACCTTGTACAAAACGCAATGTGTTGTCTGAAGTGGCAAGAATTTATGACCCATTGGGCTTGATAGCTCCCATAACCTTTTTTGCAAAACATTTCATGCAGTGTTTGTGGACTCTAGGTCTGGATTGGGATGATGAACCTCCAGCAGAAATGAAGACACGTTGGTTAACTTACAAAGCTCAGCTTACAAGTTTATCCTCAGTAGTGGTTCCACGTCGTCTAACAATCGATAGGGTGATTCATACTGAATTACATGGCTTCTGTGATGCCTCCGAGTCTGGTTACTCCGGAGTGGTATATTTTCGGAAAATTTCTCCAAATGGGTTAATTAATATTTTTTTGGTGTGTGCAAAATCAAAGGTATCCCCCTTGAAAAGGGTTTCAATTCCACGTTTGGAGTTATGTGCTGCTATGCTTCTTTCAGATCTCATAGAATTTGTCGTATCATCATACCAAGGTTATCTGACAATAAACAAAATTTATGCTTGGTCTGATTCTACAGTGGCTCTATCCTGGATACAATCTCCTCCTCATAAATGGAAGACATTTGTTGCTAATAGGGTGAGTCATATTCAGGAGAAGGTTCCTCCCGATCAATGGCACCACATTAGTGGTAAAGACAATCCTGCGGACTGTGCTTCGCGTGGTCTCTTACCAAGTGAGCTTTTGTCACATTCTCTTTGGTGGGCGGGTCCCAAGTGGCTAAGTGATCCTTCTTATTTATGGCCCAGTGTTCAAACTTCTGAAAATACTATCAACGTAGCTGCTGAAGAACGGAAGCTAGTAAATGTTACTGTCATTTCGGAGGAGTGGGTTAATGATCTTCTTAAAAAATTCTCTTCGCTTGCTAAAATACAACGGATAGTCGCTTATTGCCAGCGATTTGTTAAGCATCTCAAAACTGCTGTGTCAGCTCGTATCTATGATCCATTTTCTGAAGAAGAGTTATACAATGCTCTTCTGGTCTTGGTACGCAATGTACAACGGGATGTATTCCACCAGGAAATATCCAACTTGGAAGGGGGAGACTTATGTTCTAAACCGTTTCGCAAATTGGCTCCTTTTCTGGATGATGGAGGTGTTCTCAGGGTGGGCGGTCGACTCCGACATTCTGATTTATCATTCGATGCAAAATATCCCATGTTGTTACCCCGTTCACATAGGTTGACTGAATTAATTATTGAACATACCCATCGCATTCATCTTCACCCAGGTTTGCGTACCCTCCAATTCTTACTCTCACAACAATTTTGGATTTTATCACCTCGACGTACTATTAATCACACCCTCTCTCGTTGTTATCGTTGCTTCCGCGCAAACCCCTCATCTTTGACCCCACTAATGGGTGATCTGCCACTGACCCGAGTGTCTCAACTCAAAGCGTTTTCTCACAGTGGCGTGGATTTTGCTGGCCCTCTCCTCATTACTTTGGGAAAACACCGTGGTGCGAAAAGCATGAAGGCTTACATATGTGTATTCGTGTGCTTTGCCACTAAAGCTATCCACTTAGAGCTTGTCTCTAGTCTAACTTCCGAAGCCTTTATTGCCGCTCTGCGCCGCTTCCTTGCAAGGAGAGGTAGATGTAGTGATCTTTATAGTGATTGCGGCACCAACTTTGTCGGCGCTAACAAACTTCTGTCATCTTATTGTCAAGGTTCTGCCGAAGAATTATCTATTAAATGGCATTTCAACCCCCCTGCTTCACCTCATATGGGTGGCTTGTGGGAAGCTGGCGTCAAGGCAGTCAAGTCTCACCTCAAACGGGTAGTCGGAGAGCAGATTCTTACTTACGAAGAATTATCCACTGTTTTGACCCAAATAGAAGCCCTTCTAAACTCTCGTCCATTATGTCCCCTAAGTAGCGATCCCAATGACCTAACAGTACTTACCCCTGGTCATTTTTTAACCCAAGAACCTTTAAATGCACCTCCAGATGCTGATCTTTCTTCATTAAAATTGAACCGATTGAATAGATGGCAACTTGTGCAAAGACTACATTGTGACTTTTGGCGCCGTTGGCACATGGAATATCTCCACACGTTACAGCAACGTCAAAAGTGGAATACTCATCAACACGAACCTAGTGTGGGGACTCTTGTATTAATCAAGGAGGAAACAACTCCACCCTTACAGTGGCAACTTGGACGAATATCCAAATTGTATCATGGCCGCGATGGAATCGCTCGCGTTGCACAAGTGCGTACTTCTAAAGGAATGTTAGATCGCCCCTTGGTGAAACTATGTCGTCTTCCATCACACTAAATCTATTAGTTGTATTTTAGTTGTATAGTTAGGTATAGGAAATTGCAATGTTACAAAAATATATATATAAAATAAGTAAACTTATTTGGTGGGCGGAATGTTAGGACACACTATTTGCTTTAGTTTTTCTGTTTGAATTTCGCGGTTTAGCGGTTTCGCGTTATAAAGTTGCATACACTGGCAATGACAGTTATTTTTGATTATTATGGCATATGATGTTATGGCGGCAAGTCGTTGGTAATGTTTGGAGTGTTCTGGAATCATCCACAAAAGGGAGAACAAAATCCGTATCAAATTTGTGAAGAACTTAAGTTAAAGGTGCCCGACATCTACAGAAATTTGCGTATCCATAATCGATGGAGGGTAAATGATGTGTATTTAAATCTTCGATGGACGGGGCCCCCATGTGCAGTTACAGAAATCCATCAGGTAAATGCAACTTTCGTTTTCCGATTACATTTAAGAATTGTATCCCTCTATTGAGGTGGTCCTTCACTGTATCATTTAGTGTGTCGTATCAACTGGCTACTTTCATTTAGAAGTGTATCAAAACAGTGGCTTTGGTAGCAAAATCATTTGTCCTTCCAGCGGACATTAACAATAGTTGTTATTTTCATAGTTTACTTTAATAATGTTAACTTTTCCATATTTACAGTAACTAGTTTAACTAAGATAATCGACGTTTAGTAACTCCAAAACGGTATATGGTAGGGGTAATATATGATATATTTTTGAAATCAAGAACAAAGGATCATTCCAAAAATTTAATAATATACAGGGAGGGTATCCCACTTAAAAAAAAATATTATTTTTTTTAGCCCCTGAAATCTGCACGCTACTGTACTTTTGATAGCATTTTAACAAAATTCAGTCATAACCACACAACTTTCGTTTAAAACTTTTTTTCTATAGGCAATAATAACGATGATAAGGGGTGGGTAATTTATAATGAATAACCCTGTACACGTTTGACCCCATAAAATGGGGTTAGAATAAATTTGACAGTTTGATATTTGAAATCTCTAATTTAATTACAAAAATGTCAATGCCGATAAGAAGAAATTATCTAAATCGATTATTAAAATATGTTAAGGAAACGTTTCAAGGTACGCTTTTAAAATTTAATTGAGGTGTGTCAAGAATTAAATTAGAATGAGTTTTTTTAGATCAATATGATATATGTATAAGAAAGTGATGTACTGGCCACATCAGATATTTTATTTTAGATGATGATTTCACGATTGGCGTAAAGAAGAGTTGGGAAAAAGAGAGGACCTCAGGGTAGATGGACTCGAAAAGTCAGAGACTCAGTATATCTGAGTTATTAAAATAACTACAAATATTGCTTATAAACTGTTCAATAAGTGTACTAAGTTATATGTCGATAACTCTTAATAATTAACATATCCACGAATTTTGATCTGAAAACTTATTTTGGAAAAACGTTTTTAATATGTTTTTGGCTGGAAGCTCTTAAAGACTACCCTATCATTACAGATGTAGCTCTACAATTTTTAATTCCATTTGCAAGTGAATATTTGTGTGAAAGAGCATTTCATATAGATAGCTTTATCAAAAATGAACATATTAAGCACCACCACAGAAATTATACAACTCCCTATTCCAAATTTCTTTCGGTGTGCCGAGACACGATCTAAGTATACCGACAGGTTAGAAATTTATTGCTAGAGTAGTATCCTGTTTTTCTATTTCTCGACGAAGAATTCAAACTCTGGAGCAGACATCGCAGACATTTTTTAAAATATTGTGAATTTTCACAATTGAGCTCAGCTAACAACTTGCTTATTTCTTTTTTGCAATCCACTCTTTAACCAATCACTTTCTCTCATGCTTTTCCCTCGTTTTTTTTATAACATAGCTAATGATTAGTCTAGAACTCGCTCATTTTAAGAAATTAACTGGCGTGCGTGAGGGACATGGTGTAACTTGCAAAGACTTGAATCCTGTAAAATCAAAATCCGACAAATCCATATTGGCATATTTTTGAAAATTCGAGAAAAACTGTTTCAATATGATGCTGGTGAGACAGACATATAAATTGCGGATTGAAATGATACCAGATTACAGTAAAGATTACAATAAAGGAATGATATTAATTTCAATTAGTTTCTTGATAGTTTAAGTAAAAAGAATGTACATGTTGGATATTGATACTGAAATGTAGATTTGACGGGTTCTGATAATAACCTTGAAGGATTCGACGGATATTGAAAATAACAAATAAAAGAAAGGAACTAGATATTTCTTATTTAGAATGTTCTTTACAACTTGAAATATGAAAATATTCTATTTATTACATTGAAAATCATATTTAAACAATCATATCAGGGATATACTCTGTATGTTTACATAACAGTTTTGTGTAATTTTCAGGCTCATTGTCTTCCACTGTTTGAGTATTATAATATTTCTTCAGTACATTTTTAAAATACTGATCAAGTGCTTGATCAAGAGCTGTTTTGCGTGTTTCAATTTTTTCATATTTGGTGCAATACCTCGTTCTAAGGATACAGCATTTGTATCGATTAAATTTTTCTTTTTTTAAATATGGATTTCTCCATTCTCAAATCAGACTTATACGATTGTTCACCTCTGATTATTACGATATTATTCCTACTTCTTGTAAGTATCAACCTCTTCATCTTATTGAATGAAAAATGCCCACTATCCAGTAGGCTTTATTGAAGACTTACAATCTTCTTCCCAGTTACATACATTTACATCATTTTCCAATTTGAAGATAGTTCCATGGTCAGAAAAAATGTTTAAATACTCCATTACTTCAATAATGGTATCAATTTTTTTAACGATCTTTTCAATTCTGGCACAAACACAGTCTAGTGGTATGAACGAATGGCCAACAACCAAAAATATTATCTCCAATTTTGTAATGGACTTTGGAACAAGTTCTCCAAACCATTTAATACATATAGTGATTAGGGCGGAGTTTTTGTTTTGCTAATCACAACCATCTGCAATGGGTCGTACTGTCTTTTTATGATCATAATCCAAGTTAAATAGTTTACGGAAAAATACGCTAGCAATTTCATTTGATCCTTTGTGAAACTCGTCTACAGTCCATGCGTAAATTCCAACATTATCCTTTGTTAGTAATCAATGGGAACTTCCAGTTACAATGGTAAAGTTATAAATGTGTAGCTGGCGACTGTAGTATACCGACTGGTCTGGATGTTTTGGCAGCACCTGATTTTTCTAACAATCAAATGATATTGTCAGCAATTCTGATTTTTCTTCTTTGATGTTATCGAAAAAGCACACATCAGTTCTGGGTGAGCCAAAGCCAACATTATAGCATGTATTAAGACTTTTTTAAAATAGCTGTCCTTGATCAAAAGATGTTGATTTTCCTTATGCTCGACACAGGACATGCGCCAATCTTTAATAAACATGTTTCAGAGCGTTCGTAGGGCAAAAATGCTCGTTTTGATTACGAAATTATTTTTTGGATGTTATATAACGTAATTGTATTCTGCTTGTCACCAGAATAATTAAGTTCAACTGTCAAAAATGGTTTACAGGAAAACAATATGTTTTCTTCCAAGTTAGTTTCGCAAGCGTGGGTATCGGTTCATACTGGTTTTTTTTATTATTATTCTATAGAAGAAAGCTTCAAAAACAGCATTCTAATACAATTTTCTGACCTTTAGTAGAATTTTGTATCTAAAGTTGGTACGATATAAAGATTTCCGATAACAACTATAAATGCTGGGCATTGTCGAATGATTTCAATAATCGAATAACGGCTATTCGAATAACTTTATTAATCGAATGATCATTCGAAATGTGGTTAGAGCTCGAGAAATGGAGAAATCGACATCGATGACTTGGCTCGGCGATATTCGGGAACTCGAATCATAATTCATAATCATAAATAATCGATTTGGCTGGCAGTTGGCTATTATTTCTATACAATTCTCAATTATAACTTATAAATTTTAGCGTAACTCAATCCTGTTCTGCATTCAAGACAATACAACTCCGAATCTACATTCCGCAGATCAGCACGACCAAAATGTCACCGACGGCAAACAACTAAGCTTAACAACCATAACATGTGTTCAAGTGCACTTGTACTCGCATCGTATGTCATCACTCGAATAACATTTTTAATTTGATGAATGATGAATCAAAGTTTTTCAAAGTTACTATGTTACCGTTATTTATTATTTATAATTTGTTTGTTTGATGAAAAGTAGTGATAACAATGGCGAATAATTATTCTAATGCTAAATGGGTGGATATGTTAAAGGCATATTTTCAAACCGATGAAAATGCTAGACAAGGAAAACGGCTTTACATGGAACGTTATCTTGACGTAGCGCCACGTGAACATACATTCGTAGCAACTGTTCTACAGCTACAAGTTTTTAGAAGTTTTAATCCTCCAAATGACAATCGTGGAAGACTAGTTACAAATAGGATTCTAGATGTCGAACCAAAACTTCTGCAGGCGGTTGAAGAAAATCCTGGTACAAGTACAAGAAGCCTGGCCCATAGATTTGGCATCACTGTCAACAGTTGTTTTGCTATGTATTTTTTGTTATGTTTGTGCGTAGGAGTGATAGTGCCAATTCGTCGAGTGTTATAAGTTATTGTCGATTAATTTTAAATTATAGTTCAAGTGTTTACTAGTGCAGTGCAATGGTAACAAATTAATGTCGTCCGTGGGAAGACATTGTAAGGGTGATTTTTTATAAAATACCAGGATGAAACTTTTTAACATATTTTCTTAAATTTGAGGATTTTGAAAACTGATGTGTACAAATTTTACAATATACTTTCTCATCCATGTTAGTCAAATGCTAACCAAAAAATATATAAATTATTATTATTATTATTATAAATGTAATCGCAAATCAAGGAAAATACACACACAAACTTCAAATCACAGCACCTTCAAATAGGTTCTGTTCGAATCGAATGGTTCGATCGTCGATCTATCAAACGAAGCAACTAAACCGTCTGCGCAAGACTCGGGAGCCAAAAATAGAAAGTAATATTTGGCTCGTAGACGCTAGTGTTGATATGCCTAGTTCTCGGCGTTTGTCGTACGGGCGCCCTCTATCGCCGTTCGGTAGACTGCATTAAAGTGGGCCTGCTTTAAATCACTACGGCTGCTAAACGACGACGTCTCTTTCGCGACATGATTAAAAATTGTGTGATATGAAGTGTCTGATTCTCTGTTATTATTACACGTATGAATACACTGTAGAGAAGTGTACCAATTTTAGCCTACTGATGTGCTCTAGACATCCCTCTACCCAATAATTTACTAAACAATGTGATCGTATAGTAGAGTAATCTAGACACGAGTGTCGACATTTAGATATCTGCGTGTGTACGAGACTTTAGCAGCGCTCTGAAAAAAGTGATTTTTCTTAGTAATATTGTGATCTCTCTTCTTGCCTACCTAATCCGATCACATATTTCTTTTACGTTTCTGGGATGATTTTGATTTATATTATTCTTGACAGTAATCAAAAAGTCAAACTCGTACGGTGCTAGCAGCGGAGTTCTTGGCAATCATATACTGGGTGTTCCAAAAACGCACAACACACAATTCAGAAGCATATTCCTTGCCTCAAAATAAGATAAAAAGTTCGTATGATGATGGGTCTAATAACGCTTCGTTTCCAAGATACAATATAGTGAAGGTCTATCAGAAAATAACCATTATTCTTTAAAAAAATATGTTTTTTTTTAATTTGCAATACTTGTGTAGAGTTGAATTTTAGTATGGAAATCTGATTTGACGCAATAAGCAGTATGACACCTGGCCAAAGAGAACCTGGCGAATTCACCAAATTTTTAAAAATGTCTAAAATTGGCAAATATTAAATTTTGTATCTAATATATTAGCTTTAGGTGATTTATTATGACATAATTATATTTTTGTTAAGTTTAAAATTTCGCATTTTGAAAACATTTTATGTTTACTGATTTTACTGTTGTCTGAAAAAAATTTAAAAAAAAATCAAATGGTAATAGTGCTTTTATTATTTTTTAATTGTTGACTTTAATAAATTTGCATATCACTTATAATAATAATTCCCGCACAAAACAACTGTGGTATACAGGGTGTTAATTAAGTACGTGGACATACGGTAATTCCTTGTATGATTTTAAGACAAAAAGTTTATATAAACATATATGTCCTAAATTTCTACGTTTGCAAGACACAGCGCAGCGCAGTGAAATTTTTTTTTTAATTCTGTAGTTTTCCTATACAATTTTAAGGACAATTTATTCAAATTCAGCACATACTTATAATACTTTTAACAGTACTCATGAAACAACGTTATTTACTTTTGGGACAATCTATAGCGTCCTAATTTAAACTAAAACTGTCGTAATCTAAAAAAAAAAAACGAAGATATAGTAGTACATATTAGTCAAATAATAAGAATGATAATTCTCATAAAAAACAAAACAGGTCTTGATAAACAATATTAATTCATTTATTTAATAATGTAAACATTACAGTTGTTAGAACTTGTTAGAAAGGTGCTCTTTTGTAGTTTTTTCTTTTTTGATAGTACAAGTAACAAATTTATTCAATTTTCTTTTGGTTAAAATGATTGAATTCACAAACTCTGAAATTGTAAACATGCAGTTTGTATATGGAAAGGCTTGTAGTAACGCTCGTGCAGCAAGACAAATGTATTAAGAAAAATATCCTTAACGTCGTGTGTCTAACAAACAAACTTTTATTAGTATTCACTCTCGACTTTGTAAAACGGGTAGTTTGCGGGTCTGCTGTCCTTGTTGGAAAACACAAAACAGTAAGGACAGTTCAGATAGAGGAAACTGTCTTTAATGAAATTGAAGAAAATCCTGAAACTAGTACAGGAAAAATTGCTGCTCAGTTAAATATTACCCATGTATTTATATGGAAAATTTTAAGAGAACAGCATCTATAATTATCACGTACTTATCACGTACAACGTGTATACGCTTTTTTGCTGAGGGATTTTTCCCAGAGACTAGCGTTTTGCACTTGGATGAAAAAAATATTGATAAATTCAAGGTTTTTATTCCAAGTGTTGTTTACCAATGAGGCAGGTTTTTCTCGTAAAGCAATAATAAATTTTCCCAAAAATCACATGTGGTTTGAAGACCCACATGCTATAATTGAAAACAATTTCTATGAGCAGTTTTCAGTAAATTTTTGGGTTGAAATTATTGAGAATTTTCTTATTGGGCCTCATATTCTGCGTCCCAAGCTTAATGTAACCAGTACCGAGAATTTATAAAGTATGTCCTACCCGATCTCTTAGAAGATGTCCCTAAAAGGGAAATACGTCGAATTTGGTTTATGCATGATGGTACTCCACCACACTTCAGCTTAGTTGCACGTGAGTATTTAGATCAAAATTATGCCGATCCACAACCAGGTCACCCGATATTAATCCTTTAGATTTTTTTCTTTGGGGGCACCTAAAAATATTAGTCTACAAAACTTCAGTTCATAACGAAGAAGATCTAAGAAATCGAATACAAGAGTTATGCGAAATTACAAGGACTACTCTGGATCCGCCATTCGATGATAAGGCGCATAAACGCATACATTGTCGGGAGTGTCTATTTCCAGCAATTACTCTAAGATAAGTGATGCACCTTTGTTACATTTTTCTTTAGATTACGATAATTTTGGTTTTAATTAGTACCCTGTAGATTGTTTCAACAGTTAATAACGTTGATTCATAGGTGCTGTTAAAAGTATTCAGTAGCTCGGACTAGATTGAAACCGTGAGAAATATTCGTCCAGTTAAGAATTAATGTAACTACACAATGAGTTTAGCGTATAAGAGGCAGCTGGGTGAATATTTCTGACGGTTTCATACTAGTCCGAGACTACTGTTGGAACAAACCTATTATACCGGGTGTAACAGGATCATGGTACACCCCTTTTCTTTTTTAGAAACGTGATTTATGAGCAAATAAAGTTCATCAAAATGGTTTGTGGGGAAAAACTCAATTTTTTTCAAATGGAACCAATTGGTACCGTGGTACTATTTATTAGTACTATTAATAAGGAATTTATTCATATGTCGTATTAAAATGTGCGATAAATACAAACAAAATTACAGCTAAAAGAAAATAAGAGAATACAATTTTTGTTATAATTACCTTGATATACTTAAGGTGGCTTTGGAATACAAAAAATGAAAACAAAACATTACAATAGTTGTTCAAAATGCTGTCCATTAACGTCAATGCACTTCTGAACTCGCATAGCTCTTTCTCGAAGAACGTTCGCCAATTGCTGGGCCGTTATGCTATTAATTGCGCGTCTTAAGGTACATTTACAAATAAATTCGCTACAGGCACAATTTACTAACGGATTGTGAATTGTGCCGAGATAAAATTTAGGTCATTTATAATGAGTTAGAAGCTGCCATCTGTTGAGATTTTTTTAATATTACGTGTGTGCAAATTCAGTTTGATTAAATAATTACAATTATTTAACATAACTTCTAAAAACATCATATTTTCTAATACTAAAAGATCTAATCTTCCAATTTCAAATCACAAACTGACTTTAAATATAAACAATATATTTGTGTCGCAGTACGCATGCGCAATTTGAAATTCGTGCCTCAATTGAATTGAATATTTGCGATTTGCAAGCATCCAATTCAAACCTGAAGTGCAGTTCAAGGTCGTGCCGACTTAAAATTTTATTGTAAACAAATACATTCAACCAGATATGCTTAAAACCCAATTTACAATCCACCAGCGGATTGTGCCCGTACCGAATTGGTTGTAAATGTACCCTTACTCGTAGCCTCAGGTCTTCACAGGTTGTAACGGCGGTTGCGTAGACAATATTTTTTAAATGACCTCAAATCAAGAAATCAAGGGGTGTTAAATTAGGTGACCTTGGAGATCACCTCACATGACCATTCATTGAAATTACGTTTTCTCCGAATCTTCGTTGAAGGTAATCAATTACTATCCTTGAATTATGGGGAGGAGTGCCATCTTATTGGAAATATATTCCCTGTCGTAAATGGAAAGGTAATTCAGCTAAACTGTCCTCAATTTCATTTTGCACAAATTTCAAGTATCTGGCACCAGTCAGGGGTTCTTTAAATATTATTGGACCAATGATTCTACTACCGATTATTCCAAGTCAACATTGAAACCAAACCGCACTTGAAAGTTACCCTCCCGTAATAAATTTTGATTTTCTTGTGACCAATATTTTGTATTTTGTCGGTTAAATAATCCCAAACTTGTAAACCTAAACTCGTCCGAAAATAAAATCGTTCCCAAAAAAATCATTGTTTGGCTGCACGTTATTCTGCAAAATCCAATTGAAATATTCCATCCTACATTCGTAATCATTTTCGTACAAGTGCTGATGCAATTGATATTTAAAAGATTTATAGTGGTATTTATGCAAAATTCGTCTTACTGTTTGGTGACTGATTTACAATTCAAACCCAATTTGCTTTAAAGAAACAGTCTTATCAACTTCTACTCGAGCCAAGACATTAATATCCGTTCCTTCGTCAAGAATGAAATTTTTTTTCGGGCTTACTTCCGAATTGATTTTCAAGACGATTAAAATAATTTCTTGCTGGACATTGTCTATCAGGATATTGTTCGGCATAAAGGTGTCTAGCCGCAACAGCATTTTTTCTACATTCCCCATAAATAATTAACATGTCCACTTTTTCATCTCAAATTTGCGGCATTTTGAACACAATTAACAAGAGTTTTAAACAATGTTTAAAGACACAATAAAAACTCCGGCAAACCAACAAATGTTTGACAAGCTAAATATTTCACTGTTTTCTAAGCCACCTTAGTTAGTTACTTCTTAACATTTAATTAGAACAAAATTGTATTTTTCTTATTTTATTTTAGCTGTAATTTTGTTTGTATTTATCGCACATTTTAATTTTTATATGAACTTTTTGTCTTAAAATCATACTAGAAATTACCGCTAAACCAAAGTACTTTTTAGAAAACATTTTCACTTACATATCAAATTAGTAACTACTTATCGAATCTCACTTGCACTCACTGAGTGCTTAACCTTTGACACTACTCTATAGTTACGTTTTTGCAGTGTTTTGCTTAAAACTTAATAAGTTTTTATTTAAAGCTTTAAATCCCGACTACTGATTTTTTTCGTAAAAGGCAAAACAGTTTAAAGTTCAGTTAAAATTTATTTGCAACATAAAAAACGTTGGCGACTTTGATCTCTTTAGCGTTGTCAAAGGTGCCGATGTGTTTTTTGTTGCAAATAAATTTGCAATAAACTTTATTTAACTCAAAGAATCATAAGCATCAAACACAATAAAAAGTATAGTTTTAATAAAAAAAAACATCTTGCAGCGTTAAACGGGAAGCAAATAATGTGACAGAAGCAACAAAGCGAGAAACCAAAGAGACTTATTGAAGTGTCCCCGAAGTCCCACACCTTGTACCATTATTACTGAGGCATATTATTGTGAACATACAAAGGAGAGCATTTGTCGGTCGTTATTCTGTTCAACATTAATCATACAAATAGATTAGATGTCACTACTGGTTTTACTCTTCATTTTGTTTCTCTGAAAATTAACCTGAGCGTCATCATTAACATAAAATAATGGTTGAATTTCTACCCGGTACAGGTTTAAATGTTACGAAAAGTCGTTTAATATAGTGACTGTTTTATTTATTGCAAATTAGGCGTTGGGTTCCCACAAGAACTTGACGCACTGTGGTTTATTTAAATTTTGCAAACATGTTCATAACAACCATTAAAAGTAATGTTCATTTGGCCATAAGAGTGTTTGATGCTCAGAATTGTACAATTTTAAATTATATACAAACTGTGCATACTTTAAAAAATTCTAAAGGTAATATAAAATAATACCTTATAAACTAGAGTTCACAATAATCGACAACACACATTATAAATATTTGTTTTAATTTTTTAGGGTTTGTAGGCTCGAAAAAAAAAATGTTTATTATGCTTTACATAACATATTAAAATATATTATTTATGGTCATTTTCCATTGTTTTTCAGTTTTGTTTTCATACGTATAATAAAGAAAACAATAAAATACTGTGTACTAACGTTCTTAATGAAATTAAATGAACTGAGCGTCAATTGAAACTTTAAGGAAGAAATTTTCAAACTTCTCATTCACAGGAGTGAAAAATAAAAAAAAACAATATTAATAATTTGTTGGACCTCCCCTGACACGTATGACATCCTCAACTAGTCTTGATATACTATCAACACTATCCTTATTAGGATTTGCAGAATAACAAAAATTTAATGTAATGCCGATATTGTAATTTTTTTTGTAATTGGTATTTTTCAAGAAAAATAAACTTTTCTCAAATCAATTAATATATTCAAACAAAAATCCCAAAACGTCCCGAGGGAAGACATCCTTTTTCAAAATGCCAGGTACCTACCAAAAATGTCAAAAGTTACTTTCCCGGAAATTGCATTATAATGAAATTTGACAAAAAAAAAATACTTTTTTCGTTTTCACCCTGTATTATTGCTCCTGTGCATGAGAAGGCGAAAATATCCGTGCAATAGTCCATAAATTACCCTTTTTGAATATTTCTCCATTTTAAAAATACATGAAGCAATTTTAACGTCATGAGGTTTTAAAATTGAAGTAATATTTTGTCCTTAACATTTCAATTGAGAGATAATTAAACTACAGGATAATATTTGAGTACTATTTCTGGACCGAGTAGTGATTAAAGTGGAATTTTATGAAGTTTACAGAACGTTCTATTTAGAAACCACTGCATATACGTTATTAACGCTAACGATAACGTGCTGTGGACTTGAAAACAAGACTGATAGAACCATTTCGAGTAATTTTTAGAACATCCTATTTGAGAATCAAAGGAGATATTAGAGTTATGTTAACAAGGAAGTATTGTCGACGTAAAAATAAGATTATTGTGATCTTTGTGAAAATTCTAGAACATTATTCTATTTGGAAATCACAGGAGATACGTGAATTGTTTCAACGAGAACGTGTTATAGACTTAATACTGACATTTCGTGAAAGTTCTAGATCATTACATTTTATAAATATTGGAGATGTGAATTTCGTCAACAGAAAAGGAATATAGACTATAAAGAAGATTTATTAGTATAATTTCAGTAAGTTTCTAGAATATTTCATTTTGCAATAAGTAGAAGTAAGTGAATTTTATCAACAGGAAAATAATATAGATATCTAAATATGTGGAAATATATATGGATATAATATCTAAATAAGACTTGTATGGAGATTTTTCTGAAATATTTCATTACTAAAATAGACGTGATACATTCATTTTAAGAAGTTTATAGTGTACTGAACTTTATTTTGAACTGATTTACGTGTCGTGAGTTCATGCTAATAACCAAAATTATGGGGGAGAAACAAACACAAGACTTACGTGCAACATTGATGCAACAAATGAAAGATAAAAAAAATGATGAAAAAAAAGAAAAGAAGAACAAGGAAGTAAGGAAAGAAAGGAATAAAAGAAGAGAAAAGAAAACGCCAGAAAAAATTAAGGAAAATGTGTGAACATCAAGAAAGGTGGCCAGTCGAGGAATGGAAAGATTTAAACAGAAGCCTAGATGAACAGAAGGCAACCATTTTCTCACTCACTGAAAAATGTATCGGCGATGTTATAGAAAAAGTCAGCAAAGTCGCAGGGAAGGTGTTTGAAGTCAGTGAAGAAGTTAAAGAAACGTTGGTGAAGTTAAGTGAAAAGTCAGTTTCGTTAAAGGAGAAGTAGCCCGGCTTAATTAACAATTAAGAGAGAAAGGTAGCCAGTTGGTACTGTCGTCGGGTAATACGTTACAACCCCCTTCCTTTAACAAGAAAAAAGCGCAATTTCGTACATTCTTCTATTCTTCAGATATCGCATCCATTATATTTTGATGACATACACAATACGTATCAATCAAATTCAGACGCTAATCTGAAAATAATCGCTTTAGCTTAAAAGTATTAGTTTTTTCAAAATATTTCATTTAATTTCTCTATATCTATAGCGTTTCAAGTGGGAAGTTTAATAGTTTCATATCCGTGTTTGACGACCCAAAAATAAACCGATCTGAAAAAATCACAAATATCCAAATTAAAACTCTAGTTGACAACAAATACTTACGATTGGAGTATGTTTTATTGTAGTTTTATTCTTGTTAAATTTGATAATTAATTATTTAGAACGAACAATAACAACTATGGTTTTAATAACATAATATCTACTGATTTATATAACGAAGCAAAATATATTTTATATCCTCGGTAGTATAGTGGTAAGTATCCCCGCCTGTCACGCGGGAGACCGGGGTTCGATTCCCCGCCGGGGAGATTTTTTTCAAGCTTTACATTTATTTTTTTTCGGTAAGACATGTACATTATGTCAGTTTATTATTTTACAACAACTAGGATGTATGTTTTTGAGTAAAACTTGTAATTATTTGCTTAATTCATGTCTAGAAATGACTTGTTACAGAGAAACGAGAATAACGAGATGTCCAACTAGTAATTTGTATCTCTATAAATATCTTCATGTAAATCATTTTCAAGTACAATAATAAAAGATGAGAAAGTTAATATTGATAAGAAGGGCTTGTTATTCGTTTTTTTTAGCTCTATCCTGAGTCCTGAATACCATACAACAAGAATTTTCAAATTCTATCGATTCGTATTTAAGATAATCAAAATTCAAGTTGCAAAAGTGCTCTTTATTTATTCAATTAGAAAAACGTTCAGATTCATTTTCTTTCCTAGCATTTTTGATGGATTGTTAAAGAATGTATTCAAAACAAAAAAAAATTCAATGAGATAAATTTTTTACAGTTTTTTTCATACTAAAATTATTTCTGATAAAAGCAATAATCTGCAGTTAAGCCAAAATCACAGTGTCAGCTAGTTCCGAATATTGTTTATAAGTTTAATTCTCAACAATGGTTTACACAATTGCGGAATGGGTTGAAATAATCCCCTTTTTTACAAAATAATGAGGGTGGCAACCGTACAGCAAATCTGTCAGTGAACAACATTCAAATAGGAAATACACGTTTTGTGGAAAAGTCCGAGAAACTGGATAAGTAGCTAACAAAGAACGTGAACTTCCAGTAAGGAATGAAGCTGTTGAGATTGCAATTTTAGAACAAGTTGCTGTAAAGCCACCTTTAAGCACAAGGAAATTGACAACTGTTACTAACATCAGTAGAACAACTATTCGCCGATTCCAGACATATAAATTTCATCCTTACAAAATTTATTATTACGTGAATTGAATGTGGATGATTTTGATCGGCGACAGGAATTTTGCGAAGTTATGACAACACGAATAACAGATAATAGGAGTTCTCTTTTTAATATCTGTTTTTCTGACGAGTGTACGTTGTTCTCAAACTCAACTGTAAATCGCCATAACTATTGATCGCTGTGGCGGGATGCTAATCCAAGATTCTTCCACGAAGTTCACTCCCGAACTCCTCAAAAATTGATGTCTGGGCCGGTATTTTTGGAGGCCGTCTGGTTAGACCCATTTCTTTTTGGTAATCTAACAGATGAAACGTATTTGGAATTACTGGAAGATCTTGTTCATCCATTACTCATTGATATTACTGAAAATAATAATCGTTACCTGGAATGCCATTTGATGTTCCGATAAGGCGGAGCGTTTCTACATTATACACAGGCTGTTAGGAAATTTTTGAACAGAATGTTTCCTGGACATGGATTGAACTGAGAGGTGCTATAGAATGGCTGAGAAGATCTCCAGATTTAACTCCACTCGACTTTTTCTGTGGCGCCATTTAAAGAGCAAAATCCATTCAACGGAACCGTAGTCTGTGGAAGAGTTGTGACTTCGTATTGTTGAAGAATGCCGTCAAATGTTTCAAAATGTAAACACTCATTTTGAACAAAACTTGTATTATTGTATGGAAGTTTCTGGTAGACAGTTTGAACATTTAATTGCTGATAAAGTTTCTTCTAACATTGACAATTAGTTGTGCCAAAAATTATATAATCTTTGGTTGTACTATCTGCACTTTTTTATCTGAATATAAAGAGCGCTTTTGCAACTTGAATTTTGAATATCTGGAAAACAAACCGATAGAATTTGAAAATTTTTGGAGAGGAGGACCTTTAAATAACGTATCACTTTCTCTATCATGCCGCATTTAAAGGAATGAAGTGATTTACAAGTGAGTTTTATTGCAAAAGATGTCCCCCTCGAAAATGAAGTTCACATGTCTGAGTGTTTTTTAAAAAAATCAATTTGAACTATCTGAAACCTGTTTCGTTTTCATCCTGTATATAAGTTATAAGTGCTGAAGAAACCGCGGTGATACACGATGATGTAAATAATTATTATAAAGTTGTGTGAATTATGGTGTTTTGGACAATGACTTGCATGATTTAGAAAATACACTGCTGATAAGAAAAATATCTCAAGACTTTGAGTAACTGCTTCGTTGCCATTTTGACATTATTATTTTTAAATTTTAGTATATTTATGAGACTTGATAATAAGTTAAGGTTTTCTTTCAACTGTCTGTGCGAAGTGGCATTTTATATAAATTATTGTTTCAGTTCTCTTTCAAAATGAACAGTATGATGCATTAAACCGCAGATTTGGATTTTCCGGTCGTAAACGCAAAGTGAGACATTTGGACCATTTGTCGCCACAACGGCCAGGTGGCAATTTGTTGGCAGTCTCGCATAATCTATTTGTGGTGACTTACCGTTAGTAGCAGTTCACCGAAATTAGTTGTCTAAGATAGCATGCGGAACGAACGCTGATTACTGTGGAGACCCTGGTAAAAATACAAACTTCAGTTTGAATAAACGAGTTCGTGTCCAAACACATGAGAATCGGAAAGCGGAAGATTGAATGATTCTGGAATAATTGGCAGCACTACATAAGCGTTCGTAAACAATTTGTTAAAAGGGAAGATAATATAAAAATATTTGTGATTTTTGAATCTATACACATTAATGTATGTAATGTATTTAATGTATTTTATTTATGAGTTGTGACTGATGGTCGAAAGGCAAAGACACTTGACTCTCACCCAAAAGTCTCCGGTTCAAATCCCGGCCGTGGCTAGGATTTTTCTGTGAGAGAGGTTAATCGTAGTATACTCGGATACTGGATATGTGTCCGTTGTCGCATAACGTCAGTTTAGAGATACAGGGGGTGTATTATCTGTGGTGTTTATTATTATTATTATACAGGGTGGATCAAAAATACACTGAAAATGTTTAAGGACTATTAAAATAAAAAAAAATCTCATAAACATGAATTTTTTTGTCTTTAATTGTCGAGTTATTGGACTTTTTTCTAAGATAACCACCGCAGTGATCCCTGCATGGTCGACAACTTTACTACCGCTTTAAAAAATGTCCCTTCTGGTCATGGCGTAAAGAGATATTATATATATGATCTCTCGAACCACAGACCAATATCTGTCATTCTGTGCATCGCTAAAAGTTATGAAATTATTCTAAAAACCAGTTAATAATGTATCCAGAAACTCAACTCTAACCAATATGGTTTTCGAAATAAACTATCTAATACTCTTGCCATAAACATATTTGCATCCATAATCAACACGGGGTATGAGGAAGGGAAATACATATGCTCCTTATTTTCAGACCTTTCAAAAGCTCGTGACTGCATGTCCCACATCATATTCATTAATAAATTAATAATTATTACAGTTTTTCGGATGAAAGCAAATGTCTTTTACACTCATACCCCAGTGATAGGCCACAATTTATTGTATACGACACAAAAATTAAAATATGGTGTTCCTTAACGATCTGTCTTGGAGCCAATTATCTTCTTAATTTACATTAATGATTTTTTTAAATTCAATTAAATATAATGTTTTAGCCAATTTATTTGTTGACGACAACACTTAATTGCGTCCAGCTCCAATATAAAGAATTTTTTAATTGAAGTACCATACGTCGAATATGACACCTGAAAGTGGTTTACCTCACAAGTTATGCCTAATTGCACCAAAAACAGAGACAATGGTATTTACTTTGGGCAATTTGAAAGGCGTAAAAAATCCAGAGTATATTTCTAGTAAATTTCTAAAAGTATACGTAGATTCGAAATTATCTTGAGAAAGTCACACATCTCACAAATATAACAAAAGTTCTAAATTTGTTTACCTGCTCAGAAATTTCGATGGAAAAGTATCACCAAGAATCTTAACACCTGCATACCACAGCCTCATCTACTCCATAATATCATATGCTAGGTATTCTAGTTTGAGGACATGTAATAATGTATTCTCAGACCAAAAAAAAAAGCTATCCGAATAATTTCCGGCTTAAAGTAAAGAGACGATTGTAAACAACAATTAAAAAAAACTTAGAATTATGACTGTAAATTGTACATACATATTTCATTGCCTTCTATATGTGACAATATTGGTCCATGGCCAGATAGTTTGACAGGTAGGAAATGCTAAAAAAATTTATTTACTAAATTAATGGTGTTTCTTCTGATACGTCTATGACAACTTTCCGTGTAGCAATCTGAACATTCAAAGGAATGCACTATTTTATATTGAGTGTATTACTTATTCATTGCCCGTTTTTTCGTTGTCGGTATTGAGTGTTTGTCGAGGTATTTGTTATTATTTGTGGAATTTAGAATGCAGATATGGAGACTAAAAATTACTTACAATTACTATTGCAAATTATAAATATAAGTATTCTAATATTATGTTTTCAAATAATTATCTGAAAATTAAACTTGAAACGTTCACACTTTAATCGTTACATATTTTTTCCTATAAGATGTTGAGGAAATGCAATGCAAAGAGAAATTTTGAAAATTTAATCGGTTACGTCATTTTGAAATTTGCACAATGAAAAATTAATTTGAAGGAGGGACTTTTGGGGGTTGATTAACATATGAATATATTACATAATTTCATGGAGCCCATAGAGAAATAATACACCGAATTACCAAATTTGTATTTTAACTTATGATTAAATGTTGGTAATGTTAACATGGTTATTTCAACATTTTTATAAGTGTTATGACTTTTTAACATAATGAATTTTCAGTGCGTAGCCCAAAATGTTCCCGTACAAAATTACTTTAGGGATGCAGGGGTACCCTGTAGTGTTTAATTTTTGACCAATCATGTTTTCTCTGAGTTCTTTTCTCCTTGTGTTTCTTTGTGAAGTAAATATAAACATTTTCGGAGAAAGTGCCTCTATGTAAGTCATAAGTAGAGATCGGGATGTAGCGATGCATTACAGAGACGGCTTTTACGTACATATAACATTATATTGGAAACACCTAAAGAAACATTCCCAAACAATATAAAATGATAAAATATTCTGATAAAATATTCTTATGTACTATGCAATAAATCTGTTTTCTTTATAAGAATGGGAACAAAAAATTCTATCAGGTAATTGGACGGCTTGCTGCTATAAAAACACAATTACATACCGACCGACGAGGAAATGGTCGTTATTGCGGAGTGTCCAATAGCAATTTATAGATAAAGGCGAATCCCGTTGGCTATCACGTTTACACGCACTGCCCCATGTTGAAAATCAATAATACACTCTAAATACGTAGTATTTATATAACGTTTGTGTGAATAACACGTAGATACATAAACAGTGCGAGGTTAAAGACAGCGAAGGTTAACTTTTTAAAATGTCTTGTTCAATTAATTCCTTCAGAGGATAAACGGAACTTGTGGATTTCCCAGAGTTGCAATTTAACGGCACAGAATTATATTGCACAATCTGTAGTGCTTCCGTGCAACATCAAAGCAAACATTCAGAGACATATTTCCTTAGACAATCATAAAAAGTGTGTAAGTAGTGATAGTATTTATTAGTAATAGTGACAGGCA
Source organism: Rhamnusium bicolor (assembly GCA_029963845.1). Classification (NCBI taxonomy): domain Eukaryota; kingdom Metazoa; phylum Arthropoda; class Insecta; order Coleoptera; family Cerambycidae; genus Rhamnusium; species Rhamnusium bicolor. The sequence continues at coordinate 538,259 of JANEYF010005321.1, read as the reverse complement.
AACAAATTTTAACTAATAATAATATTTATCACAGAGATGTGACAGCCTAAGTAGCACACCGAGTTGTATTGTGGTTGCGCCAATATTGTAATAGCTGTCAAAACGTTGGCGCGACCAAATTACAACTCGGTGTGCTACTTGGGAGTATTAAACAAAAAAATAATAATCTGAACAAATACGTCTGGATTGGCGTGGATGAAACCACCAATGGTTACGGCTGGAATGTGGCAAATGTTTTAGTGGGTGCATTAATATTAGTAATATACGTTTACTCCTGTGATTGCTAGTTAAAAATGCATGTATGTGTTAGTGTTTCGTTGACCGATACTTTCAGCCCTCTTCATATTTAACTTTGGATGTTACCAAACTCGCCAAAATAGCCACAAGGTAAGATATTTTGTCATATATGCATGAACATATTTATGTGATGACCCATCACCTAGCGTCACAGTTTCTCGTGTGCGAGTGCCCCACGGGTCGTACGAACAGGTGTTTATATTGCGAAAGTTGTGTTTAAATTTAAATAATACACCATCATAATGACAGAAGAGAAGCTAATAGAGGCAGTCAGGGGACACAGGGAGCTTTATGACACAAAACATCCGAACTGTATGGAAAACTATCAGGAAACTCGGATGTCATTTTAAATTGTCAATGGCTATTTCTTTTCGATAAATAAAAATTATTAGGTGATTTAAATTTTTTGACCATCAATGAAACGCGCGTCAATTTGCGCGTTGCTTTACGTTACACGTTACACCACTTGTTTCTGGACGCGGTTTAAGAGATACTTGAAAATGCTGCTGGAATAGAGCCGATCTTTCCATCTCTTAAATCTATTTGATAAATAAGTTCCATAGAAACAAATATTGATATACTTAATAATTGTATTCAAGGAAACTGTCTACAAAATAAATTTAATAGATGGAAAGATCGGCCCTGAGTGTAATAAATTAAAAAACGGAGAATTTGGTATTCGCGATGAAAAGACAGGTTGCTTAAGGAGTTATATTTTGTAAGTGTGAATATCGACATATAAACTTCTAATATATCTCACCTTAGTGTTTTTGTTCATTCTTGAATTCTCCACAATATCCCCGATTTGTTTCTGTAATTTATAAATGCTTTTGCGTCATTACCCAAATCGTCAGTAAATAAAAGCAGTCCGTTGTATATGCGCCACTGACAAAAAAAACTGTACAAATCGTCATACATTACCAAGAATGCATCCTATATGCGCTAACTTAAGAGATAAAAAAGTTTATATACACACAAAAATAACCATTTCAATGTTAACGCCCACCGTGCGCGGATTTTAAATTACAACCAAACATTCCCGATGCACATAAATTAATAATGTTTAAAAGTTACGCAGAATAGAGCCTTAAGAATATTAAAGTAAAACAATATTGTCAAGCAAGCCGAAACGAAAACTTCAATTTAAAAAAAAGACATATTTATATACACTAACCGACACAAAATGTGGGACAGCATGAAAAATTGGTATATTTTTATTTAAAATTTTTCTCAGTGTACACAAAATACGTAGAATCATTTGTTTTGCTTTTCTGTTCATTTTCTTCCCAAATTTCTCTTTATTAAATGCATATCATGGTTTATCGCTCCGTAATCTTCTATGCCATTTTGATTTGGGGCATTCATCTGCTGCTAGTAGCATGGTTTTTGCTATATAAATAAAGGCAATTAGAATAATTTTTGTCCTTAATTACAGACATCACTGTCGAGCTGAATTTATTAGGTTAAATGTTCTTACATTACCATGTGCTTTTATCTTGCAGTGTTTATTATATATAAAAGAAAATGAAGAGAGAATTACACAACCCACAGTCAAATGCACACTTATCCCACAAGAAACCGGGATAAAATAAACATAAATTCCTTGAGACTTAGGAAAATACAAAATGGTACCAATTATTACAGCATAATATCTTATAACGTCTTGCCTCACCATGTAAAACTAATGAATATTAATAATTTCAAAACATCAGTAAAGAAATTTCTACTCACAAATGCATTTTATTCATTTGAGGAATTCTTGAATACCGATTTTAATGATTGTTAATTGTTAATGTAATTGACTATCAATGTTTTCGTTTTCCAGTTTTATGAATTTTAATATGTGTGTCTACTGTCTACAGTTTTAATGCTCTTTCAACTGTTATTTATCTAGTCTTATTAGTTTGTACCTTTTTTATTATTATCGTTGTATCTGTTATACATATTTATGTGTTTTTTATGTTTTTTACATTTTTATATTTTTTACATATTTTTTACATTTTTTCTTTATTATTGTATAATTAATTGAGTTGTGTAAATACTACATTGTATAAAGCACCAATAAATATCTATCTATCTAAACTGACGAATTCTAACATTTTTAATCACCATGAGAAATCATTCTTTAGTATTGGCTTGCATATTGCCAATTGTTTTAAGTGCTGATAATATTTTTTGAAAATGCCCTTATCCTCGGAGGATTCCCTAGAGCAGTTTTTTAAATTAAAATTAAATTAAGCACCACAGGTAATACAACCACCTGTATCCCTGAAGGTACTTCAAGGTACCTTGTGTTAGAGAGGGCTACACATGAAACAATGGACACACCCAGTGTCCGAGTTGCTTTAATTGATGTTGGCTTTACCATCCGCGAAATCGCTAATAAATTGGGGTTTCCTCGATCCAGTGTTCACAGGGCAGTTGTTCACTTTCGAGAAACCGGCGAATATCGCAGAAGGTATCTGGAAGAAATCGAAGCGCAACTCATCGCGATGATCGGTTCATCGTGATTTCTATCCTGCGATCTCGACATATGACTGCCGCGGTTCAAGTAAGGAATGAACTGCAAGAAATGCGCCATGTGAACGTCAGCGATAGAACTGTTAAGAGAAGGCTAGCTAATTAAAGCAAATTTATTTGCTAAAAGACCAGCAATAGCCCCGAGCTTCTCCGGAACAATTGTGTGGTCAGACTCAATTTCGGACGCGAACAGCTCAATTCGAATATCGGACAGTGGAACAATATTCTTTTCTCCAATGCGTCCCAATTTGCCCTGAGGTCTCCAGATGGAGGAGAGAGAGTGTGGAGATGGCAAAGAGAAGAGACGCGCAATGTAACTTTAGGGTGAGCTTCAGTGGTAGGTTTGTAATGGTGTGACTGGCATATCTTACACGGCTCGCACATAGCTTGTGTTCGTAGATGGAAGTGCTTTAACGGCTAAAAGGTACATTAATGACATTTTGAAAGAGCATGTGGTAGTTTTGCGGGGTATATTGGTGAGTAATTTCCTTTAATGCACGATAATGCTCATCCGCACGTGACCAGAGTTGTTAAAAATTACCTTAATGACGTCTGTATTGAAACCCTAGACTGGCCAACACGTAGTCCTAACCTAAATCCCATAGAACATTTATGGGATATGCTGGAAGACGGATTAGGCAACGTGGTAGGTAGTTGTTTTAACACTGACTTAGGGATTCGCTACATGAAGAGTGGGATAACATTCCTCAAGAGACCATCCAACACGTAATTGAAGACATGCAACGTAGACTTGAGAGTGTACTCAGAGCTAGGGGAGGTAATACCCGTTATTAAATAAAGAAATTTCGTTTTATAATCGCCTATTTTTTGTGCATGTCATGTACCCACGTCGGTTACCTTTTATCCTAGAAATTGAAATTATCCTTCTAAAATAACTGTGTTTTTAAGCGAAAAGGTTTAGAAAGACACCAAGAAACAATTTTACAAGTTTTTACACTGAAAAAAATTTTAATTAAAAATATACTTAACAATTTTTCTTACTGTCCCACTTTTTGTGCCGGTCAGTGTATAAACACATTTCTTTCAGATCATGATTTGCTCTATTGTGAGGATCATTTTAGTGCAAGTCTGATTTATTACTGTCCTTATATTTTCCTTTTAATTCCATACCATATTGTCGATTCAGCATGACTAATTGTGTATTTTTGTCTCCGATGCCATATCGTATCTGAGCACGTATTACTTACCGTTTATGTTATGGATGATACCATTTTAAAATTTATATGTAGCCATTTAGAAAATATATCTCTAATTAATATCTCGAGAAATATGAGGGCATTAAAATGTCCAGATAAAACGGTTATTCGAAATGAAGTTTTTAATACATTTAGTTTTTTTTGAATTTTAATTAAAAACTAATACCTATAATAATTTATTACGTGATATGTGTTAAATAACGTCCCTCTACGAGAATTATCCAAAATTACTTTTAACTCTTTATGTTTTAAACACTAATAGGTAGTTTCCGTACTACTTACGCAAATAACTATTTCTACGACTGCTTTGAGAAGTGTTTAAAGACGCCTTATGTTATTGTCTATAAACAATTCCCGGACGACTATGTAATTGTTGGCCGAGGTGTTAAGCCGAGGCCAACAAGCATTGAAGTCCGAGAATGTGCTTTTACTACGAGGTACACATACTATTTTTTTCTGAAATCGCAATCAGTATTATTATAAATTAAGGTGCCTAGTCGGGAAAAAGCTTCGGATAGCTGTGTCACTCTCTAGAAAGTTTTTATACATGCGCCGCTGAATAATTTTGCTCTTGACTATACCTTTACTGTACGTTTTATTCACCGACTTCATTGAGGTGCGATTCCCGATAGAGGTAACACTTCCTTGCTCCATTTGTAGTGACAAAGATACTTATTTAGAAAATTTTTTTTAACCAAATAGTTGTAACGATTTGTTTATATTTTTATTTAGAATGATACAATTATTATAAAGATTACACCCAGTAGCCACTTTATTTCACAATATATTGAAAATAACAAAATGGAAATAGATCTAACCAGTTCAGAGCGTAATTTAAACTGACTCGCTATATTCATTTTTATATAATCGCATTATTATATTTCCTTATCCTAAGCACGGGTTGCTCCTAGCCATAGCATAAATATTTCTCCGTAATTCGACCGGCTCTTACTCAGCATGCTGCTTCAGTCGGCCATGCTACTACCTTTTCCGTCCCGGAAAACCTCGTGTAACTTTGCCCTGAAACATAACAGACAACATACTTACTATTTTACTATTACTACAATATGAGAACGAGGGAAAAGCTAAAGATGATGTGGGCGTTGGCCAGACACCCACTACATCCGTAACCTCTCCGCAAGTTTCTCAGATTTTTTTGAACCTGTTATATCACATTGACGAAGCAGCTGCATCTTGCCAAAATAATATTCAGTCCAGCTTTCCTCAGGAAATTTAACACGGCGAATGAGCTTTCATTTGCATGAACGTCAGAGCGTGAACTCTCTGTAGCAACCACATCTGGTATGCTTTCGATTCTATCCCAAACTCCGCTATTCGTTAATGTCCTCCCATCACTTCGGCCGCGTGTAACGTCTACATCGCGTCCGGCACTAAAACCTGCCTCAGTTTGTGACACGTTCTTTTCTGTGTTTTCCAAACGAGATGGAGTCTGATTTATCGACCGGTCACTGGCGCTATGTATCTCCACCTGGACTTGTTCTGCGGTACCTTTATCAGCAGCTGTACTACGCGATTTTGAGCTTATTGACTTTTGTCTATGACTTTTAGAACTTGGCCATGCATTTTTATGTGGTGTGGTACTTACAGTTTTTCTACGTTTCTCCGTTTTCCTTCTATATCGTCCTGTATGATCAGTACTAGACGAAGAGCTAGAGCTACTACTCGTGGAACTAGTAGAGCTACTAGAGCTATGCCTCCGTTTCCTTTTACTCATGTTTTGTTACAAAAACAAAACAGCTAAACCGTTTCTTTACTTTTTTTTGTCCACTCTGTAACAACCACACTTCTAACACATATCACTTCGGATAGAGCGTTTCTATCCCGCCGCTGCACTGTAACGATTTGTTTATATTTTTATTTAGAATGATACAATTATTTTAAAGATTACACCCAGTAGCCACTTTATTTCACAATATATTGAAAATAACAAAATGGAAATAGATCTAACCAGTTCAGATCGTAATTTAAACTGACTCGCTATATTCATTTTTATATAATCGCATTATTATATTTCCTTATCCTAAGCACGGGTTGCTCCTAGCCATAGCATAAACATTTCTCCGTAATTCGACCGGCTCTTACTCAGCATGCTGCTTCATAGTACGGAATAAAAGTTTGAAACTTGCTGAGCATAATTATGAAGATTCATTCTAGACGACATGTATGAATTTTACCTCGAATTTTACCGATTGATATCATAATTCAGGAGCTAATCACGTCCAAATTTCACTTATATTTACAGTATAAATTTTCCCTACATAAAGTGAAAATTAATTAAAATAGATATACATGTACCCTCTAGTACACTTTCAACTACTGATCCTCCAAATTTGGTGTAATTTGACCAAACCGTATGGAAGAGATAAATTTTGAAAAATTACCTTACACTGGTTCGATTAGCCCTCTTAAGGAATTTTTATTAATGCATAACATTTTTTTCATTACAATCTAATTGCTTATGAAATCATTTGCTTGACAATCACTGTTTATTTATTGTTGTGATAAAAGTCAAAAGTCAGATTCAGTGCTTATTTCGCTTTAATACTTGTAAAAGCTAAAAAAAATATTAAAACATATTTAAAATGGACAGTAAATATGTACAGGTGTTTGGGACACCACCAGAGTTAGTAGCCACTGCAAAAAATGTGACTTTAAACTTAATGTTCTATTTTTTACTAAAAAATGTATTTTTAATGCGAGTTGGTTTGTCTGCATGTATTTATTTACTGTCTAAAAAATATACAAAAAACCTGTACGCGAGTTACTTTCCCGGCTTAGGTGGGAAAAGTAACTTTCTCGTACTGTTTTATGATGGATGCTTAGCAACGGACTAAGATATTAGAATCTAAAATACTAGAATAATAGAATTTTGAGATCTGAAATTGCGCCGAGAAAGTAGACATTCTTGAGCGATTTCAGAAAAAGTACTTTTCGAACGATAAACAGATATGAACAATATAATGGATACCATAAACAAATGAAACAAACTGTCATGATATTTTTATTAAATTGTGTCAAAGTGACGTGAAGTCGATTACTATCAGATCTTTTCATTAATTAAATATAAGAAATAAAAATTTATTATTTTCTTCTTACAATTGAATAAAAAATAGTGTATGACATACAGACTAAAATGTTTTTCGTACTCGTACGCTTGCAAACTACATTTTTCGTTCTTGTTTCATAAATAACCATTTAACACTTTAATAATTATTGTTCTAGCGACTATAATAATATAAATTTTTAGTGGTTAATTTTTGATGTATTTAAAATTTGTAACCTGACATTCTGAAGATGAAAATACCTACTGTTTCTTTCAAACTTATTTGCACTTCTTTGATCCCTTTATCTCCTTCAAAGAAACCGACCGTTTTATGTTACAAGTTGTTGCAAATAAGATCGAAATAAAGAGTACTTCATTTCATTCTTAGATTACTAATTTTAATTATAGGAAAAATTGACAACAAAAATTTTATATTAATATAGTAATAGTATTAAACTTCTAAAACCATTTTAAATATTTTGTCATATTTATTTTTTAAATATTTATATTAAACCAAAAATAAATGCTTATTTGTCGAGACGAGAAATTCCAACCGCAAGTGGGTGAGATTTCTTGGCACGTATTTTTTTAATTTAGACTTCACTTTGTTAGTTTAAAACAAGCTGTTTAAGTTGTTACATACTGTTTATGTATTAGTAATAATCTCTAGCATTGTATTTTAGTTAATAAGCACATGCTTATTAAAATTATTCAATAAAATTAAATTGTATCATGATAACCATATAATTAATTAAGGCTGTAAATATTTTGGATAAAAGTGGTTGGTCGATTTCGTAAAAACCAGCAGCTGAAAAGCAGGGTCTCCATTGTTCGGCATATTGAGCGAAATCCCATATTATTTTCTTTATATCGTCATCTTCTATCCTTTCATGTATTGTGTAGCAAGTATCTATAATTTCCATATTGGATTTTTTAACCGCATCGCATGACATTACCAATGTTATTAAAGGAATCTGAAACAGTTAAGTATGTGTGAGTGATAAGCCTTCCACAAAGTTCGTCAAGTTTTTATGTTAAAAAAAATTATAAAACTGATATACAGGGTGTTCACGTATATTTTATATCACCCCAAAGCATCTTATTTTCACAGAAAAACTTTGTTAATACAAAGTTTTAACTCTTTTTCAGAAGATTCCAAATATATATCTAATCAGAAAAACAATCAAACATCTGAAACAGAGCTAAACTGACTAAACTTATGTTTTTTCAATAGAACACCCTATATATTTTTTTGATTTTAGGAAAATATTTTCCTTCCGAAAAAAAAAAACCGATTGATATTACCAGAGACTATATTAGTCTCTGATATTACTCACCTCATAAATCTTTACTATTTTGAATAATGCGTTTTAATAACTAAATTAATTCGGAAAAAAATATAAATTATTACTAATAATAATAATATTAATAATAATAATAATAAGGGGTGCAAGGCCGGCAACCTCCGCGTTGGTGCACCACTCTGCCTGACTAATGTCGGCCGGGGGGTACCAAGGCTAACCACCTGGTACCCCCCTATACTACTTCTGGTTCCATACAACCTCAGAAGAAGGGCCCCTCACGATCTACCCCAAGCGGATGGGGGTCAGAGACAGGCGGGAGGGGCCTCACCGGAACGTCTCAATGGTAACGAATGCAATGGACAAGGACGCTTTAAGTGGACGGGGGAACTTCGGGATGACTTGCTGACCTGCCGCGAGAGTAGCGAACCTGAGCGAAGGGGATACATGGCGCGATTGCATGCACTTTGGTGCGAAATGCATCCAGAGCATCGCGCCTTCTCTCAACAACATCTGAGAGATCAAGTATCCTTTCTGTTCAGGACAGGTTACGTAAGGGCACCCCGTCAGCTGGAAGAACTGCCAGCCGCAGTACCACCGCGGCAATTACCAGCTGATGGGGAACATCCTTTAGAGTTCACCGGTGTAGACTTAAGGACGAGGGTTAGCCTTAACACCAGGGCTAACCTAAAGCCACAAGACCTGGCTAGAATGAACGCGGTCATCGATGAGGAAATTCCGGAAGATGTAGACATCTGGCAAATCAACTGTACCGTGTACAACGCCGCGAAGCAACTCGTCCCCCGTGAGAGGTCAACCAATCACGGGGTCGAGAAAGCCAAGCGGCGTGTACAAAAAATCGAAGGCAAGATACAGTCGGCCAGACAACACGCTTCTCGGATCCAGAGTGTGGTGGAATATAAGACGTCTGGTAGAGTTTTTACTCCCAGAATCCGGCGCATAGCAGCCGGATTAAGACGTCAGCACCATACTCTAAATCTGACAGTGATGCTTACGATCAAGCAGCACTGTCTAGATAGGATCCGAGCGCTCATGGCGATAAAGAAAACATTAAAGAGGCGAGTGAGGAGTATGGAACAAAACAATTTGTTCCGTACGAATCCTTCCCGCCTCTTTCAAGAGCCACAGCGTGTTGTCGACAATCCGCCGACTGTAGAAGGTGTCGAAACCTTCTGGAAGGGAATCTACGAAACGACGCGTCCATTCAATAGCGACACTCCATAAATTGCACACTTCGAGGCTCTGTGCCACAGACATCGTCAAGAGCCAGAAGAAGTGTGCCCGGCAATCAGTACGGAGGAAGCTCAACAAGCACTTGTTGGTACCAAGAACTTCGCTGCCCCGGGCCCAGACGGCATTAACAACTGGTGGTGGAAGAAATTTCCTTCCACTCACCGCCGTCTGGCGCGAGTTTTCAACTCATGGTTGAACGAGGGGCAGCAGATTCCGGACTGGTTCGTCGAGGGACGTACTGTGCTTATCCCCAAAAAGAGGGATCTTTCCGACCCGAGGAATTATAGGCCGATCACTTGCCTCAACTCCTGCTACAAGATATTTACACGTATCTTGTATGCTAGGACACCGGTCTGTTGATCCGGTCTTCCAGCAGATACACGAACAGCGTGGTGCCAAGAAGGGCATGGCAGATTGCAAGGACAGCCTGCTGATAGACCGCTGTATTACACAGGATTCTGTGCAATACAAGCGGAATCTATCGATGGCCTGGATTGATTACCGCAAGACATTTGATACAACATCGCACGAGCTATTGTTGTACTTGCTCGAATGTCTTGCGGTACCAGCACCACTAGTGAGATGCATAGAACAGCTGCTGCCGCTCTGGAAGACCCGCTTTACCATAACATCAGGTGCGCAGCGGGTCACGACAGAGCAGGTGGCATTTAGGAGAGGAGTTTTCCAGGGTGACTCCCTGAGTCCTCTCCTCTTCTGCATCTCACTGCTGCCGTTGTCTGTGGGGCTCCGCCAAACCCGCGGATATCAATGTGGGCCACCCAGCGACCGGAGGCATAAGGTCACCCATCTATTTTATATGGATGACCTTAAACTTTATGCCTCCGGAGAGCGTGAACTACAAAACGCTCTTAGGGTGGTCGAAGAATATACTCAAGAGAGGACGATGCGGGGAATTCCCTGAAGATGCGCAGCTTGCAGACGGAAGCATCCTAAGACATCTGGATGCCGGAGAGACCTATACATACCTGGGTGTGCAACAAAGGCACATCCAGGATGTAACACAAATAAAGGATTCTCTCCGCGGCAAGTACAGACACCGCCTCCGAAAGATTTGGTCTTCCGAACTTTCGGGGAAGAACAAGGTGTCTGCAACTAATATGCTTGCCGTTCCGATTCTGCTCTACTCCTTGGGAGTAGTAAAGTGGAGGGTAGATGAGCTGCGCCAATTAGACAGAGATACCCGCAAGATGATGAATATTCACAGAAATATTCATCCTAGATCGTCCGTTCCTCGTATGTACCTCCCACGTCAACGGGGGGGCCGAGGACTCTTGAGCCTGGAGTGTACGCATGGCAGAGTAGTACTGAGTATGGCATGTAACATACTCAGGAGCTCAGATCCCCTCTTGCGGTTCGTAAAACATCACGAAACTGTAGGAGTGGGAGCAGGATTGTTCAAGGCAGCAAAGAGAGCCGCAGATGAACTCAGCCTCGCATTTGACATCAGGCGAGGAGGCCGGCGAGGTGCTGATGTTGAGTCAGTCACCGAACTTCAGCCAAATCGTCTGAAAGCCCGAATTAGAGTTGCCGAACAGGAAAATCTGTTTCGGCAGCATGTCGATAAACCCCAGCATGGTGTCTTCTATAAGAACATAGAAGCACTGGGTTTATCGACCAGGCTGACCTTCGCCTTTCTAAGGTCAGCAGGGCTTAAGTCGGAGACCGAGGGATTCATTATGGCCTGTCAAGATGGTGTTATCAACACCTTGGTCTACCGTAGCCGCGTGTGGCGTGTAGAGGTTCCTGATATCAACTGCAGGACCTGCCATCAGGCGCCGGAATCGCTCATGCACTTACTATCTGCATGCCCTATATATGCGATTTCGGCCTACATCCACCGGCATAATGCGGCGTTACGAGTGCTATACTACCATCTAAGGCACTCGTACGGGGTAGACCAGACACCAGTGCTGCCTTACGTCCCCGGAGATATTGAGTCCGTTGTCGAGAACGAGAAATGCCGGATTTACTGGAACTACTCGTTCCCGACTGTCAGGCTAATCCAAGCCAACAAGCCTGACATAGTCCTCCTCGACCATCAACTCAAGGTGATGTATGTCATCGAGTTCTCGGCACCTGCAGGGAAAAACATCACCTTGAAGGAGGAGGAGAAACGGACCAAATATCGCGATCTCCGGTACGAGCTCCAAGTGCTGTACCCAGGCTACTCGGTAAAAATGGTCGTCCTTATAATCGGTGTACTCGGAGGGATAAAGCCTACGCTACTTTCGGAACTAAAGATCATACCGGCCTGCCAAAAATCAGCTGAGTGGCTGGCAGGCCAAATGCAGAAGGCGGTCATTCTGGGTTCTCTCCGTCTGCTTAGGGCACACGATTCCGGAGCCTACAGTCACTAACACTGCGGGATGTGGGGAGTGGCTGAGGTTAATGTGCTGGCCCGACTCCCGTGAGGCGTCGGAGGCCACGGGAGGACTGTCCAGCGTAGGGCAACCGAAAAAAAAAAAAAAAAAAAAAAATAATAACTCGGTAACGAGAAATGTCGGATTTACTGGAACTACTCGTTCCCGACTGTCGGGCTAATCCAAGCCAACAAGCCTGACATAGTCCTCCTCGGCCATCAACTCAAGGTGATGTATGTTATCGAGTTCTCGGCACCTGCTGAGAAAAACATCACCTTGAAGGAGGAGGAGAAACGGACCAAATATCGCGATCTCCGGTACGAGCTCCAAGTGCTGTACCCAGGCTACTCGGTCAAAATGGTCGTCCTTATTATCGGTATACTCGAAGGGATAAAGCCTACGCTGCTCTCGGAACTGAAGATCATACCGGCCTGCCAAAAACCAGCCGGGTGGCTGGCCGGTCAAATGCAGAAGGCGGTCATTCTGGGTTCTCTCCGTCTGTTTAGGGCACACGATTCTGGTATCTACAGTCACTAACCCTGTGGGATGCGGGGAGTGGCTGTAGTTGATGCGCCGGCGCGACTCCCGTGAGGCGTCGGAGGCCACGGGAGGACTGACCGGCATCGGGAAACCGAAAAAAAACTCGGTAATACAAGCGGAATCTATCGATGGCCTGGATTGATTACCGCAAGGCATTTGATACAACATCGCATGAGCTATTGTTGTAATTGCTCGAATGTGTTGAGGTACCAGCACCACTAGTGAGATGCATAGAACAGCTGCTGCCGCTCTGGAAGACCCGCTTCACCTTAACATCAGGTGCACAGCGGGTCACGACAGAGCAGGTGGCATTTAGGAGAGGAGTTTTCCAGGGTGACTCCCTGAGTCCTCTCCTCTTCTGCATCTCACTGCTGCCGTTGTCTGTTGAGCTCCGCCAAACCCGCAGATATCAATGTGGACCACCCAGCGACCGGAGGCATAAGGTCACCCATCTATTTTATATGGATGACCTTAAACTTTATGCCTCCGGAGAGCGCGAACTGCAAAACGCTCTTAGGGTGGTCGAAGAATATACGCGGGCAATTGGTATGGAGTTCGGGTTGGACAAATGTGCAGTCGTCCACCTCAAGAGAGGACGGTGCGGGGAATTTCCTGAAGATGCGCAGCTCGCAGACGGAAGCATCCTAAGACATCTGGATGCCGGAGAGACCTATACATATCTGGGTGTGCAACAAAGGCACATCCAAGATGTATCACAAATAAAAGATTCTCTCCGCGGCAAGTACAGACACCGCCTCCGAAAGATTTGGTCTTCCGAACTTTCGGGGAAGAACAAGGTGTCTGCACCCAATATGCTTGCCGTTCCGGTTCTGCTCTACTCCTTCGAAGTAGTAAAGTGGACAGTAGAGGAGCTGCGCCAATTAGATAGAGATACCCGCAAGATGATGAATATTCATAGAAGTATTCATCCTAGATCGTCCGTTCCTCGTGTGTACCTCCCATGTCAATGGGGGGCCGAGGACTCTTGAGCCTGGTGTGTACGCATGGCAGAGTAGTACTGAGTATGGCATGTAACATACTCAGGAGCTCAGATCACCTCTTGCGGATCGTAAAACATCACGAAACTGTAGGAGTGGGAGTAAGATTGTTCAAGGCAGCAAAAAGAGCCGCAGATGAACTCGGTCTCGCATTTGACATCAGGCGAGGAGGCCGGCGAGGTGCTGATGTTGAGTCAGTCACCGAACTTCAGCCAAATCGTCTGAAAGCCCGAATAAGAGCTGCCGAACAGGAAAATCTGTTTCGGCAGCACGTCGATAAACCCCAGCATGGTGTCTTCTATAAGAACATAGAAACACTGGGTTTATCGACCAGGCTGACCCTCGCCTTTCTAAGGTCAGCAGGGCTTAAGTCGGAGACCGAGGGATTCATTATGGCCTGCCAAGATGGTGTTATCAACACCTTGGTCTACCGGAGCCGCGTGTGGCGTGTAGAGGTTCCTGATATCAACTGCAGGACCTGCCATCAGGCGCCGGAATCGCTCATGCACTTTCTGCATGCCCCATATATGCGATTTCGGCCTACATCCACCGACATAACACGGCTTTACGAGTGCTATACTACCATCTAAGGCACTCGTACGGGGTAGACCAGACACCAGTGCTGCCTTACGTCCCCGGAGATATTGAGTCCGTTGTCGAGAACGGATTTACTGGAACTACTCGTTCCCGACTGTCAGGCTAATCCAAGCCGGACATAGTCCTCCTCGACCACCAACTCAAGGTGATGTATGTCATCGAGTTCTCTGCACCTGCGGAGAAAAACATCACCTTGAAGGAGGAGGAGAAACGGACCAATTATCGCGATCTCCGGTACGAGCTCCAAGTGCTGTACCCAGGCTACTCGGTAAAAATGGTCGTCCTTATAATCGGTGTACTCGGAGGGATAAAGCCTACGCTGCTCTCGGAACTGAGGATCATACCGGCCTGCCAAAAATCAGCCGAGTGGCTGGCAGGCCAAATGCAGAAGGCGGTCATTCTGGGTTCTCTCCATCTGCTTAGGACACACGATTCTGGTATCTACAGTCACTGACCCTGCGGGACGTGGGGAGTGGCTATAGTTGATGCGCCGGCGCGACTCCCGTGAGGCGTCGGAGGCCACGGGAGGACTGACCGGCATCGGGAAACCGAAAAAAAAAAAACTCGGTAAAAATGGCTGGCAGGCCAAATGCAGAAGGCGGTCATTCTGAGTTCTCTCCATCTGCTTAGGGCACATGATTCTGGTATCTGCAGTCACTAACCCTGCGGAATGTGGGGAGTGGGTGTAGAAAAGATTTACATAATTTTAAAATTTACAAAATTTATTCAAAATGTTGAGCATTTCTTTGTAAACATAATCGATAACGTTTCTTAAATTATCTATGCTGTTTATAATAAAATTGGAGTTGTTGTTATTTAAGTAACATAATTTATCTACGATCGCCTTGGAGTTCGTCAATATTTTCTGTTCGTTCCTTATCCGGACAATCTTGCGCCCATCTGCGCTTATCCTCTCTTGGAAATGGCCATTCCGATAATTTTGAGCGCCCAACTAGCAAACTACCTTTATAATCGTGTGGTTCATAGGGAGTTATGATATATAATAGTTGTATAGAAGCTGTGAATTTGCAGATTTGTTGTATAAAGGGACCTTATAACTCAATATTGTTTTTGGGAGCAAAATAGCTGCAATTTTATATTATAAGACTAAGTTATAAAACTGTTTTATAAAATCTTTTTTTAATTACTGTAAGAGCATCTATCCAGCTTCCGCTATACAGTAAAATTGCCCTGTAAGTATTTTTGCTCTATAGCTTACTAGTAATAACTCTTAGATGCATCTATAGAACTTTTATAGAGCAAATATGTCGTGTTAAGGCTTTATCTACCTTAATACAGTAAAAATGCTGTCGAAGTAATATATAATTATAAGTTAATTTTTGCACTAAAGGCACCATAAATAGTGAAACAGTGTTATACAAAACATTTGTAAGAGAAATATTTTTTTTTGCTACAAAATAATGTTGTAATTTCTGCTGGATACCTTTAATAAAACATTTTTATTACCGTTCCGTTGAAGCAAGTTTTTCACCCACTTTTGTACCAATCGCCATTTTGTTCTGACATTTAGTGGAATAATGTAATGTCGTGTAATCTACAAAAGAACATGGAAATATCAAAGTGGAAAGAGCTTATGAATCAGATGTCCTTCGCAATAAAGTGAAAAGAAACTGCGGACTAATAATAATTACTAGTAAATCAAACATTACCAGTGATTCCAAGAGTGACGACAGTATTGTTCCTAATAAAGAGTTACAGAATAATGATTTTGCATGCCAAACACAGCAACAGTTATTTGGCCACAATAAACACAATTTCAGATTGAAAATATGTCTTAGAGACAAATTTCTTTCAGGGTGAAATAAAATATATTTATTCCGGAAAAATTACATTCAAATTTCTCCCTATAATGGTTCGTTTATTGTTCCGTGGAGCATTAAAATGCTCCGTTTGTTGTATAATTACATTAATAATTACTCTAAAGATATCAAATTCGTGATAATGTTTATTAGAAGACAGATTGGAATTATATACGTGCGGCCATTTTAGAGTGCAATATTGTAGACGCCATGTTAGGAACATTAGAGTTATTTATATACCAAGGGCATAAAGAGGCATTTATGGCCTGCGGCGTGAAAATTAAAGCTACGATAAGGGCCATAAACTCTGTGGTGCCCGAGGTGCATACAAAATTTTATGTGCGATCAGTCTTTATTAATACAAAATAATTAGAATTACAATTATCAATTTTTTAAATTTTGACATTCCATAAAAGTGACAATCGAATTGTCACACTGACAGGTAGGAATTTGGTTTTGAATTTGTATTAAAAATAAATGCAAGTAATCAAGCAACACCGTAAATAAAGTTGGCCATATTGTAATTTTATGGCAAGAATCTCTTTACATACCTCTTGTCGAAGTGTTTTTTAATCAAATAAAAAACAGTTCCAGTTCAAACTGGAAATGAAAGAGGATGAAAATTTATTTTTGTGTACCCCACCAGAAGTTACCGAAGCAACAGAGACTGCGACGTTAGACATGTTACCTCAGAAGTCAAAAATGTTGTGTAATGTGATACTTTAAGCTCTCAAACCAAGTATGTATATAAAGGGAACAATTAAGACCGGTCGTACATAAAATATTTTATTTCAAAATTCACTTTTAGAATTAAGAAGAAAAACGTTTTTTTATCAGAGGTTTTGCTTTATTTCATCATCAGAGAGATTGTTCTAACTGAACCACACTATGAGGTTAAAAGTATTTTCATCTTTTTCAATAAGTATCGTTTTATTAATAATCATAATATCATCAACCAGCGAAGGCGTGTAAAAACTTTTCTTTACAAGTGTATAGTTTATTTCAAACCTATTTGCAACATAGAAACCATCGGCTTCTTTGAGGGCGGTAAAGGGATTAAAGAAGCCGACTTGTCTGTTACAAATAGGTTTAAAATAAACTGTATGTATATATTTTCACAGTAAAATAGGTTTCGCAATCAAAATTAAGCAGTTACATTGCTTAAACAAAATAATATTACTGATGCTCTATATCGAAATTTCATTTTTTCAAATTCGAACGCTATATCTTGAAACTTAATATCTGTAGTGTGATGTGGATTATCACTACACCAGAAGTGCGTACTTCTTCTATTAAGAACACCAGTTGTAGTAAAGTTTAGCCCAATCCATCCATAATGTGTTATTTAAATAAAATTTATCATTGGCCAGCCTATAAAACATCATTCGACAAAACTGTCTCTAATGATTTAAAGGGTCGAATGTTCAGCTCCCTTGTTGCATCTGAAATTGATTTTGTAGATGTTCCTAAGGATAAAGTAGAACATCTAGTTCTTCATTTTCATCATGATCAGCAACTCGTTTCTTCCGTTTTATTGCTTTTGTCACTTCCACACTCAAAAATAAGACAAATAATTCATATCAACATGGGTCCGGAAACGCTTCATTACTGAGGTGTTAAAGTTTTCTTACTTTCTCAAAATATATCTGAAACGACCTTAGCAATTTGAATGATATTTAGAAAAGTACTTAAAATACTAGTATTAAATGGTGTGGATAGCTTCATCAGGGGCGTGCGTACGGGTTTGTAATAATTTTGTTAAAACAATATGTACGCCACTGACTTTTTTACTTTTTTGATTGCACAATTATGTAGATGGGTAAATTCCAAAAAAAAATTACCTCTTGATATTTTTCAATTTCAGCTTGGTCTAGTATGATATTAAATACCCTTCATAATAAAATTGCAATTACCTCCTAAACGAAGCCGAAATTGGAAAAAATATCAAGGGATAATTTTGTTTGGCATTTACGTTCTACTTTATTGGGCAATCACCCTGTATACAAAATTTAGAAGTATTTTTAGAGACTTCATTGTGTTTTCTTTTGCTTCATACATGCTTTCATTTAATGCATGCTAAAGCTTGTTGTTGTCCAGTTTGTTCAAGAAATTGTTGTAAAATTTACTGCAGCTGTTTAATATGAAGTAATAAAATCCATATCTGTGCGTTTCCTTTAAAAATCATTAGCTTTTAATATTTTCTACATTACAAAACAAAATAATTGATTTAAAACTCGCGTGTGCCACGTAAATATCTAATAATATTCTGCATATTTTATTATTATGTACATAAATAATGTAATATTTTTTTATGGGGCGCACCAAAACTTATAGCCTGCAATACATGTGAGCGATTTTTTGTTAATTTCCATATTATTTTAATAGTAATAATAATCAGGCAAAATTAAATTGAAATTGTTTCTGCGTCTGGCTCTTTGCAAAACATTGTCACATGAAATTAATATACAGGGTGATTTAAAAATAAGTACCCAAGGTTGATAGGCGGAAGGATCTTCGTAAAATATTTAAATAAGTTAAATGCAATTTTTCTCTCAACTCCCTTCTTAGTGCTATACAGACAGGGTGATAAAGTTAGTTCCAGAAATACACTTATTATGTTCGCTCTGGACAGGGATATCGATTTTAAAAGATGTATATGTTACTACTAAACACTACACTTAATTTTGTGAAATTGTAATAATTCAGTGGCTTCACACCAGGGCGCAGGGGTTTAAGAATCTCGTTATGCCATATTCCTCACCCTATTTCCTACAAAAATTTTATTCTTTATAAAACTCGCTAAAAGGTCCCGTTTTTCAGAGTTTTTGTTTTTTGTGCCACTGAAATATTACAGATTAGCTAGAAAACAGCTACTTACGTTTTCTCAAACTTGAATTCGCTAAAAGATCTCCTTTGTTTCAGAATTTTTTTGACTTTTTGCGCTATCGAAATATTACAGAATACCTAGAAAACATCTACTTACATTTTTTCTAACTTATCACCGTTCTTTTAACTAGAAAATTAATCCTAAAATAATCAGTAATGCAAAAATGAAATAATATTGTCTTGATTAATTTACAATAAATCCAAGTTTGAAATGATTACCAAGAAACAAATACAAATAAAGAACAAGATATAATTTAATTTAATATCGATTAGGGACTATTTCATTAGCTATTCGAAGTGACGTCACGTCGAGCTTAAATATATTTTCGGGTACGTTTTCTTGTTTGATTAGTTGTTTTTCCATAAAACATTTCTTGAATTGACCAACCCTCTTCAAGCGTTTTCAGTTCTTTCTCTAAACTCATCCAGGATTTTAACTGATTCTGTATAAACTTTTTGTTTTAAAATATCCCAAATGTCATAATCTATAGGATTCACGTAAGGTGACCGTGCTGGCCAGTGCACTGAAGCATCCTCTACGGGATGAACCACATGACAATTTCTCCACTGAAGAGAAACGTTTTTGAGTAGACTCATAAAATTTTTCTAAGGAAATTTGCATTGTCGTGTAAAATAAAAGATCCTATAAATTGATTACCAATTACTCCAGTCTAAATGTTAATTTTAAGCGGATGGATATGGAGGTGACCATACGTGCTTATTATACAGAGCGAGCCACCCTACTAGATATATGACTAGCGGTATGCGCAGTTTACAGTTGCCCGTCTAAATACGAAGTCCAAACGAAAGTTAACCATTCACTGCTCGTCAGAGCAGTGAATGGTTTCAGATTCAGTGTTTCTTCCAAGACGCCACAGATAGTAAAACATGAACATTATGAAAATTTCAGAACAGCACGCAATCAAATATTGATTTTTCTCGAAACAAAAAATAATTGTAAAAACATAAATTAATATTCTCATAAATAATAAAGAAAAATAATACCAATTACTCTAAAAAAAATAGAATAATACGTAAATAAATAAATAAATAATTCAAATTAGATGTTAAAAAAATCTTCTTGAGCAAAGCGGCATTACTGTAAACTGTACATACCGTTAGTCAAGTATCTAGAGGATTAGCTCGATCTGTATATGTGCTTCGCGTAAATGTTGCTTCATCAGTAACGGGGGCATTATTGCAGAAATAGGTATTTCTTCTCATTTCCCGTGTAACGATAATTTTAACAAATTATGGTTACGACCTTGCAATCCTGTTTTAAATCGAAATGTCCTGATTTTGGTTCATGCGCGAATCAATCACTTGACGAGTGCACGGGCAGAACAGAACGAAAGAGTCTTGGAGTGTTCTTCGAGCAGGGAGGTGAGAGTAGCATTTTATTATCGTCAAATTATTAATTTAAAGTATTTAATAATTAGTACAATTTCATTTTAACAATTTGAGCATGTAGGGTATTCCTATGTTCTTGATAAAGTAATTATTTCCTTACATAGGCTTTAATATCGATTTTTATCGAGTTATATTAGTTTAATGTAAAGCTCGTTGGCTAATTGCCATATTTGCGCGTCCTTTACATTTAACGAAATTCATGAGTTTGGATAACCTTACTGGCTCTATAGATGAAATTTATATCGTTTATCGTATCTTATTAATAATTATCTTATCGTACCGCGTAAATTAGCATTATTGTTGCTAATTTGCTACCCTCACTTACCTCTTGGACTCAAGTCCTTTTTTTTTCTTCCTGCTGAAGAACACGCAAAGCCTCGTCGTGACTAAAAAGTCTGTCTATTTTGATGTCAGTTAATTAAATTTTTCTTTATTATTACAAAGCTACATATTTTGAATTTACGGATTCATAAAGGCTGTTGCCTAGATTTTGTGCTAGTATTAACGTATTGAAGACGATTAACTTGATTTCTTAAAGTTTATTAGACTCTACCGATTTTTACCGTAAATAACGTTTATAACTTAAAGTACCGCACCACTTATCTTTTCTGTGGAAATTAATAGAATTTATTTAAATAATAAATTATTCATTATCTCTCAAATAATTAATAGAATTTATTTTTGTGAAAATTCATATAATTTATTTAAATAATAAATTATTCACTATCTTTATCTAAAAATTAATATAATTTATCTAAAAGGTAAAGAAGTATCTTTCTGCTTTCCTGTTATACTGTTACACGGTGTGACAATGAAATAAATCACTATATTTCAGTTGCAGAACTCATATTTATTTTTTCCTCTTTTATATTTGTTTAAGCACATTTATTAAATTGTGTTTAAAAATTTATTGTCGGGTATTAATTTTTCCTTTGGATGAAGGTATATATTTATGTTTGGTAAACCTTATAATTTATTTCAATTTGCATAATTATTATAAATAATTAATATCGTAATTCTCAAGAGTTATCTTAGTGTTTTTTATTTTTTTACCTTAAATTCATTTTTAAATTGAATTAATTAAACCATAAGTTATTACTTCCAAGTTGAGTAATTATTTTGATTAAGTAATTATCTTTTTACTATTTTTGTCTCTTAACTATTTTTCTTATCAAAGAAAATAGTATAACTTTTTTCAAACCTTTGGATTAAGTTGTTAGTATCTGTCGGTAATTTTCTCATCTAGAAAATTGACCGAGTAGTAATTTTTTTAACTAATTCTATTAGTTGATTTTAGTACTGTTTATACACAGTAGTTTTTTCTTTTGCCTTATTGTATTTTTTCGTTCAACCGTAGCTTCACCTATACATATTTTCTGTATTTGTTATTAATTTTGACTGGTAATTTTTCTTTTATGCTCGAGACCGAGAAGAAGGTTCAACTATAAATCCCATAGGACAGGGTATTTTTTTTTTGTTGGTTTAAATAACCATTTAGATCAGCAGTAGCCGTTGTTCCCCTAGGAGTTTGCAGTCTATATATCCTCACCAGGAAACTGTCCGCCGAGCTATAGTTCGAGAAGGAACAATACGATCAACCTGGAGAGATTCTATTGACCTAGTTTGGAATAAGGTACTGTCTATTTGTCTGTTTAAAAAATCTATAACCTGCCAGGTCTTATCTTTCATCGTACCAGCCAAAGTATCAAATTTTGTAAATGTTGGGGTAGTTGCGGGGAAGGAAAAAATACAATTCCCTTGGTAATATATATATATATATGTATATATATTTTTTTTTTGTTGTTCTGCTTCACAGTTTTAGTTTTCTCTATTGTTGTTCAATATAATTTCTCCCTTTCTCCCTTCAGGCAAATGTTCAAACAATTTATACTTTTTCTATTGTAAATAATTTTTTATTTAATTTGTAATATATTTGTTTTTATTAAAATTCTGTTTTTTATTTTTCTAAGAGGGACGGGTCTGTTCTCACATTCTCAAGTTTGTTGGATTGATACCAGTAACTATTGTTATTAATATTTTTATTGATAACATGGCGCCCAATTATCTTGTCTTTTAATTAATTTAATATCGAATAAAAAAAAGTAGTTACGGGAATCATCCAGCATTCTATAAGTGATATTTCATAAGGTTAAACTACAGTAATCACTATTTAGCTTTGTTGATAAATAAGGCTAAAAGCATCTTTGAAAATATTTATCAACATTTAACAACTGTCCTGACCTACGAACCCACCGAAATCACTGAGCAGCCGACAGGCAACATAAAAACTTAACCAATTGGACCACTCTTTGTTTATGAGAGGCCTAATAAAACAGGTAATTATAAATTATATCTTAGGGTGGTTTCACCCGATGAAATCATTCGCAGAAATCATTCTAGGTTCATAGTCCGTATCCCCTTTTTGCAGATGAAAACAATGCAACTGCATTTCTTTTAAAACTCTTTAAGTTGATGACTAACAGACTCCAGTTTCTAATGAAACGCTTCTTGTACTGATACTAGGGTTACGTTTAAGATGTTTTCTTCATTTCTCTGCGTCTAATTTGTCCTGTTCTTTCCACGGTTATGGGCTACAGGGGTAAATCTTCTAGTTTAGCTTAATCGCCGATCCATTGCTATGTTCTTCGATTGGGAAGAAAGCTCATGATATTATTCAGCATATCTTCTTACTGCCATTTCGAAATTACATTGGCATGCCTAGCACCAAATGTATATATCAGCTTATATCGAAAACGTATAATGTACCATACTGACATTCAGTAATTAACAGAAACAATAATTGATCAGAAATACTAATATTTAACGACGTGGAAAATGACATTAGTGTTTGGCAACTGACTATTATATTATAAAGTTTGTCCATTAAATTAACAAAAAAATTCTCAAACAGCAAACCTATTAGCGAGTTTAACGAAAAGTACATTTTTTTGTAGGAAATGGAATGAAGCATAGAAGACACACATAATTTTTGCTAGATGTATGGTGTGAGAAAAATATAATATATAAAGTGATTCTTAAACCCCTGGTTCGATGCCACTGGACTATTACAATTTCGCAAAATTAAGTATGGTGATTACTGATTAGTCTTTAGGAGTAACTAACACATACTTATTTTGAAATCGGCATTCCTGTCGTAGGGAAATATATTTAATAATAAATGTATTTTTCGAACTCACTTTATTACCTTGTATAACACCAAGAGTGCAGAGGGGAAAATTGTATTTAACTTATTTTAATATTTCGCCTATCAATTTAATGTTGTAGATTTTAAAAATTATATCATAAATAGAATGAAATCTCACACAAAATGGCTCCAGTTATTAATTTTAATTGAACATTATATATTTTTACATATTTAAATAGAACGCTCTCACGAATATAATGATATAGAGGTTGATGGGTATATCTTTTATACTAGGGGATATACGAGAAAAACTCGTATCCACCTCCGTTATCTGTTATTTTTGACTATTCAAAAATAGCTTATAAAAAAGTTATTAAAAATGGCTTCAATTATCTTGGTAATATGATTTTCAAAATATTCTTAAAAAATCTTGTAACTTTTTTATAATATACTATTTTATTTATACGTATATGTTTTAATCCAATGTATTTAGAAAGAAATATAGTTTAAAGAAAAAAGTCCAAGAAAGCTGGTGAACCGTTGTACGCACAATTTTTTAAAAAGATCATTACTTGTATTATCATACGAGTCTCAAAGAGCTGCATTTTTCCTTGCACTTTAATTTCGTCGTTCTAAACAACGTCTCAAAAGTCCCCTGTGATCCGTTGTACACACAATTTTTTACGGTGCGTAATAGGGTTAAAAAAGTGTTTTTTCGCGAAAATCACCGTTCCTTTTAATTTTACGAATATGAACGTTATTATAAGATCAAAAGATTATCTACAAAAAAATTGTTTTATCATACTAGTTATAGTTTTCGGGAAAACTGGTGACTTCGATTTTACTCTATTCTAGCTTAATAAGTTTATAAATTGAGTCCTATATTAAAAAGAAAACAAGGAAATTTTGTAGAAAAAGGTTTTATATGATTTATTAATGAAATCAAGCATGATTGCTTTATTCAGTGGTGACAATATGTCAGAATTATGAATATTCAAATTATAAGCATGCGTTATCAAGAACTAATATTTATCTTACTTTCACTTCACCTTTTTCATCTTCTCGTCCCTTAAATATTTTATGTTAACCTAGGAAACACCCTGTATAATGCAGAATCATATACGTTATAAAAAAAATCCAATGTAGTTAAAGTAAGATTATATTTATGAGTAAAAATTCGTTACCTGATTTTTTATGCCAACTAGCTGGCACATTACAATAAATGCAGAGACTAGGTGTCAACGCAACGTTAATTTCCAGCCAAATCGTTGACGAATTATGTATGAGGAGCAATGCATTCACGTGTGCAATATCTTGTTAAGTTTTACCGAAGTGCCGCCGAAGCAATAAAAATTGAGTCGGCATCCTTTTTTCGCAAATTGAGACATATTTTGAATCTTATTTTACGTGGTTGATATTCCAATCCCTCGATGTTTAGTGCCCAATGAATTTCTAAACATTGTGATTGCAAAATTGATTTAATAACTAATAATTGTTCCAGTGTGAGCTCTTTTAAGAACTTGGAAAACAACCGCTTAACTACGAATAGTAATAAGTTTCTATAAACTACTGAGCTTTAAACGGCCCATCCACTAAGCGGCACTGAGACAACCGGGACGAGCAATCTCGTCGCTTTCGACAAAATTTCCCAAATATCTTATAATCGGTAGGCGAATGCAATCATATTGCAAGTTGTAAGCAATATTCGGATCGTCTTAACAATGTTTTGATTGAAGTGACCTATTTACTGGGCGATATTAAAGCAACCGTCAATGTGATTGCTCTGAAATTACTGGGAGATTGTTTGGTTCACAACCAATATTTTCTCGTCTTCCACCAGTTCAAGGTAGACTGTCATGACGCGTGGATTATATCCCGTATGAGTTTTTGAAACTGTAGTAATTAATATTCATCTGTTTATGGATTAATATTTTTAAAGGCGATCCAAGTGCAAAAAAAATCCTATGAGATGATAATGTAATGTCATTACTTTTCAAAAATGTAATTGTAGATCTTGTTTCGAAAATATAAATAGTTTTAATACCTACTGCTTCGATTCATAAATGGGACCATCGATCGTGTAAATAAAGTGTAAACTGTTTAACGGATTTTTAAAACAGAGAAATATTCGGAACATGTAATTAATGAATTATTGCACGAATATGTTTGTAGGGGCAATAATACAAGGTGAAAAAAAGTAAAACGTGCATTTTTTGTCAAATTGTTTTCTAATATAATTTTCGAGAATGTAACCGTGAATACTTTTAGTGATTGGCATTTTGAAAAAGGATGTCTTTCCTCGGAAAATTTTGGTATTTTTTTTAATATCTTAACTGGTTAAAGAAAAATTTACTTTTTCTTGAAAGATACTAATTTTTAAATAGTTTATTTCACACTTTTCAAATAATCGAAGTTTCATTTAGTTTTATTACGTTACATTTTTTACTTTTCAACCTCTCCGTATTTTATACAATAAATTTGATATGTCGATGTGTTTTTGTCGGAACTAAAGTGGATAAAAATGTAAGATAACCTCAATTTCTCATTAAGTCGACGTTTCGACAATATTTATTGTCTTATTCAGGACTAACGAGGTATTTGGTTTTTTGTCAACACAATCATTATCGTCAAATATTGTAAAAAAAAGAATAAATAAAATAGCGCAACTTATATAGAATTTCAGAGCAAATATTTCAGTGTTGTTAGTACGGAAACAATTTTCTATATTTTTCTATATAGATGTTTTATTTTTCACCCTGTATTTTGCTCCTGTATATGGGAAGGTATTACGAAAATTGCCTTGCAATAGTCTATAAATTACCTTTGTGTTATCCTTTAACGATTCTTTCTACATTTTAAAAATCCATTAAGCAATTTTAAAGTTACGAGGTTTTAAACCTAAAGTAAAATATCTCAGTTTATTTGCGTTTAAAATTACTATAAAAATAGACGTTTTCAAAATGCCTGTATTTTTTCTGTTACACACCATTTGTGACATTTCTTATTGGGTACTTTTCAATATTTGTATCAAGTCCTCTTTGTCGTCAGCATCAGCTATTACAACAATCACTTTAGAAACAACCAAAACACCAGAAAATTTACCAAACTATTGATAACGTGCACTCCTGCGGAACATACAATGGAAAAACAGCTTTGTCGACTCAGTGCTTATCCGTTCAGCTTGAGGTCAATGGGTACCGGGTTCGAATCCTGGCTAGAGTGTGGGTGTGTAGTGGTGATTTTAAATACCGAGATGATAGTACAGTTGGTTAGAACGACGTTGTGTGGCAGAACACGATTAGTCTATCTCTCCTAAGTTCGAATATCAGCTACGACATCTGGCAAATGTCGGAGAGAATAGTTGGTTGTGTGCATCTATCCTGGTTGAGTGGTGAGATAGCAATATGCTAAACTCCACCATATATAAATAAGACCTTAAGAAATAAAAAAAGAAAAAGAAAACACGTGTGACCCAGTGTATGGTGACAAAACAAAGTGATACGCGCATGCGTGCAACTAGCAAGTCAGGTGATCCGGTTGAAATCGTCCATTTATTGAGCTATATACCACTGTGCGATCTATTTCAGATTGCCTGCGATTGCGATCGGATTCACAGGACAGACCATCAATCAAAATATTGCTGAGATGATCCCTATATCACTTGCAATATGATTGCCTTTGCCTAGTATCACATGAATCCAACCGGCAATCTGAAGCAGATTGCAGAGTGGTTGCTAAGTAAATGGGCGATCACATTGTACAATTCGATTGCTTCAGTATCGCGTAATGAAGGGACGTCTTTGTGCATAAAGTTAAGTAAATACTTAGGTACTAATAAAAACTAAAGTAAAAGTAGTACTTCTGCAAGTAATACATATGACAACACGACAATAAGCATTTACTTAAAAATTCAAGAAAACATCATTTACTTAACTTTATACATACGGCCCATTGGGCCAATTCAAATTATATATTGTGTCTCTTTTGTATTTCAATCTTCAGATAAATTTGCAAATGTTGTTAAAATTCCAATCAAGTTTCGATGGCTTACGCACGAATTTCTAAATTTAGTATTGGGCTTCTAAGTTTGCAAAATTTAGGATACCCCAAAAATACAGTTTAGAACTTCAGGTACAAACAATATGTCTAAAAGTTATTATTGATAATAACAAATATGTTCAGTGGAGAGGGTTAGAAGATTTATTGGTGATTTCTCAAATAAAATATGTAATATGACATTTTTAAATAGACGTAACACTTATTTACAATATCGCTTAATTATGAAACAATTAGATACTTACTATATAGAGAAGAAAACTTATTGTGTGTGTTACTATTGTGGTATTATTAAGTGGAAGCAGCTGATGTTTCAACCAAATCAAACGCGTTATAATAAAGAATAAAATTATCGTTACTGAGACTTGAACAAAAAAATGTAAATGCCAACTGAACAATATGCTGAATTGGTATACCAACTTGCTAAGCTCTTTATACAATTTCACCATTTTCTTAAGGCTGAAAACAATGTCTTTCCTTTGTGCTGTATGGTCCTTCATTGTTTTAATGATACTCTCGTTGAAATATAAATATCTTCTCCTTAATGTCTGCAGCGTATTAAACAATAACGTCATTATGAAACACATATATAAATGTACTATTCTAAATGAAATAAATCTAAATGATTTATTTAATTTAGAATCAAAGTAAAAATTCCATGATCGATAGAGGTGGAAAAATGCACAAAAAAGTGGAAAAGGCAAAGATTCAAAATAAAAGGTGCTGAGGTTTTTCTTAACTAGAAAGTCACGTTTTCTCATTTCCAGCTCCAGTTTAATGAATAGGTAAAAAAATTTTGTCCAGTTTTCTCCGTGGAAAAAATTTGAATTTAGTAAACTCGATGCCATTAACAATAATTCAGATGTAGTCCATATAAAAGCTATTGTTTTCAAGGTAAGTGAAGTTCCAATTAGTCCAAAGTCATTGCTTCTTGTAAAAGAGTAATATGTATAACCCCCAACTATGAATAAAAATATCAAAATAAAAATTTTTTATAAAATTTTTCTTATTCCCATCTTCCAAAGTAAACGGTACTACTCCCAAATACCTGCCACAGTTAAAAAGTATTTTTACGAATTTTGTGTCATTTTGTGTCTGTTGCTTTGGCGAAAAAGATTTGCTGTACATGATTAATTTTGTTTATATGTCGTTTATTAAATTGACTACCGCTTTTTGATAGCAGAGAAAATGTCACTAGTAGCACTGTTTAAAAAATATATAGTTATTTTATATACCTACATAATTTAAATATTGCATTGTATGTACACTTAATTGGCATTCAATGTTTAGTAGGTGCCACGCAAAATGATACATATCAATATCTGTTATAATTTATAATATATGTATATATTTTTATAAAACATACATTCTATAGAAGTTATACAATGTGAGTGAAAAAATATTTGTAATATTTTTTTCATACGCTACGAGTGAATAGGCAAAATCGTTTTGATGTAGACGTTCTAATACATATGTACAGAATATTACTACGCGATCTTTGTTGAACTCAAACAAACATTGTACAAGGTACCTACATATCACTGGCGGTTCTTCTATAGGGTCATTTGGTCAATGACCTCCCACATACAAATGAAAAAATAGAGCTATTCATTTTCTGAAGTTTAAAAATATATAATATATATATATATATATATATATATATATATATATATATATATATATATATATATATATATATATATATATATATATATATATATATATATATATATATATATACAGAGTGAGTCACCAAGGGCGCCTCGGTCGATATCTCCTTTAATATTTATTATACAGAAAAAAGTTTCAAATAAAAGTTGTAGGAGGCCAAGTGTACCATATTTTAAAATTATTTCTAATCACACAGGGTGTTTGATGTTAGAGTGGCATATCAAAAGGATGTTTATTAAATGGGACACCCTATATATTTTTGCAAATTCTTATTCTTTCTTTAATTGCCTTTTCGAATATATCTTGTTTCTGAAATTCTGCTGCGGCGTTGTCGAATTATTCAACTTTTTTTCAAAAAAATTGTCACTTGCAGACCTCACTAATAAATTCTGCATGAGCGTTATTTTCACAGATTAAGCAAACTTTTTTTGTTAAATGTTAAGCAATACCATGGCCTAGCCTCCAGATATTTTAAAGTTGAAATTATTTGTACAGGGTGTTTATTACGATGATACAAAAATGGCTATCTTTAATCCATCATAACTTAATTTTTTTAAATGGAACACCCCGTATATTTTTACATATTTGGATAGAGTTTTTGTCGCTCTACAATGTTTATTAACCTATAGTTATACCTAAGACCAACGGTTTCCAGTGAAACTGCATTCTAATAAAAACATCAGGTAATTTCTAGAAATTCGGATATCATAGGAGGCATTGGCACATTTTTTTTTTGGTTTTGCAAGAAACAACTATGAGCATTATTGTTTCAATTAATGTAAGTTTCATCTTTTATAAATGAAAAGAAAGTTGTCTTATTATTCTACATTTAAATACTTGAACTGTGTGATTTTCCAAATATCTAGATGGCATTTATCGATGACATTTGTTTGAAACAAATTTGAAACGCTTTTAATTTGCAGACTTTATTGTTACGTTAATTTCTACTTAAATATGTATTTAAAGTGAATTCTTCTAAGCAAGAAAGAATTAATATAATTTACTGTATCGGGGAGAGTTATGATAATTGTCTGTTGGCCTTTAGATTGTATAGTTAAAAATATCCAGTCCAAAGACATCCTATTGTTGCGCTTTTACAAAATTAAAAACTAAATTCGATGAATGCGGAAAAGTTATGTTTAAGAAGCCGAAGTGAATTAAACCAGTCGTAAATGAAGAAAACACATTATCTGTTGTGCTAAGCCTCGTAGAAAATCCACATGTAAGTTCAAGAATTTTAAGTAGGGAATTGGATATTAGTCAGTCCAGTATTGCAAGGATTATAAAATAAGTTTCACCCTTATCATAACCAATTATTGCAAGAACTAGAAGCTAATGATTTTATTAAGAGACGAGAATTTAGTGAATGGGCAATTCAGATAGTGCGAGAACAACCGGATTTTTTCGAATACGTGTTGTTTTCCGACGAAGCTACGTTCCATAAAAACAGAAATGTTAAAAGGCACAATCTGCACCATTATTCTACAGAAAATCCCCATTTCAGACGGAGTATTGACCATCAACATAGATGGTCATTAAACGTTTGGGGTGGAATTATAGGAGGATATGTAATTGGGCCATATTTTTTCGAGGGCAGAATAAATGGAGAAACATATCTACACTTTTTAAGAAATAGTCTACCAGATTTGTTGGAAAATTTACCATTAGCTACAATACGAAGGTTATGGCTGCAGCATGACGGGGCGCCAGCCCACTACAGTGCGCAAGTACGCAACTATTTGAATAATGAATATCCAGATAAGTGGATTGGTAGAGGTGGGCGAATTTGTTGGCTACCTAGGTCACCAAACCTAACAAAATTAGATTATTATGTGGGGTTATGTAAAAGAGACTGTTTATAAAACTGCTCCAACTACAGCTGAAGATATGAAGGAGAGAATTAGAGCTGCATTTCAAGAAATTAATGTTCAGAAATTAAGAAATGTTAGCCAGTCTTTTTTGAGTCGTCTAAGATTGTGCGTGCAAGAAAGTGGAGAACACACTGTACATCTTATGAAGTAAATACAACTAAAAAAAATTGTATTTACCGTTTTGTTATAAATAGATTGTGTCATGTTCGTAGTTCCTTCTTGCAAAAACAAAAAAAAAACACGTGCCAATGCCTCCTATAATATCCGAATTTCTAGAAATTACCTGATGTTTTTATTAGAATGCAATTTCACTGGAAACCGTTGGTTTTAGGTATAACTATAAGTTAATAAAAATTGTAGAGCGACAAAAACTCTATCCGAATATGTAAAAATATACGGGGTGTTCCATTTAAAAAAATGAAGTTATGATAGATTAAAATTAGCCATTTTTGTATCATCGTAATAAACACCCTGTACAAATAATTTCAACTTTAAAATATCTGGAGGCTAGGCCATGGTATTGCTTAACATTTAACAAAAAAAGTTTGCTTAATCTGTGAAAATAACGCTCATGCAGAATTTATTAACGAGGTCTGCAAGTGACAATTTTTTTGGAAAAAGTTGAATAATTCGACAACGCCGCAACGGAATTTCAAAAACAAGATATATTCGAAAAGGTAATTAAAGAGAGAATAAGAATTTGCAAAAATATATAGTGTGTCCTATTTAAAAAAACATACTTTTGATATGCCACTCTAACATCAAACACCCTGTGTGACTAGAAATAATCTTAAAATATGGTACTCTTGGCCTCCTACAACTTTTATTTGAAATTTTTTTCTGTATAATAAATATTAAAGGAGATATCGACCGAGGCGCCCTTAGTGACTCACCCTGTATATATATATATATATATATATATATATATATATATATATATATATATATATATATATATATATATATATATATATATATATAATTTAATATTCTTAAAAAATATATTAAAGTTTCTAGTTCATTCTATGCATAATACTATTCAAATATCTAGATAGCAGGATTTCGTATCCCCTCCGAGCAAAGAGCTCTACATTCATATTCTACATTATTCATTTATAGAATTTAAAAACCTTGGGTCAATCCAAAACGTGTCCTCAAAGCTAGCTACGGACCGAATTTATAACGAATTAAAGTGAAATAGACTTATGCGCAAATCGTCAGAAAACAAAAGAGACAGAAAACACTGGCGGGGACAATGTCCCTGATACACGGTAACGCACGAAGTTTAATAGAGCAGTCGCCAGTCAGCAGTTTTAATGCTGACTAGGTACGGGTTGGTCGGTAAATTCTGTCGCGCTGTTTTTAATGTTTTTGTTTGTGAACATTTTATTAGTAAATCTCTACTTATCGTGAAATTAAGTAAAACAGTGTTTTTGGTGTTTACTAATAAATATGAGTGTTGTACAAAATATATTAAAACTGAAAGATGGACATAAATTGGGTTATGAAGACCGAGTGAAATTCAAAGGTGGTGGCCGTCCAAAACCTAATATGACGATAAAGCAAACATCTCTTGATAAGAAAAAAGAAGTTAATAGGTATTTTTAATTAAAAAAAGTTATCCTTTAGCAAATTTTATTCATTGTTACGCTCATCAACTAAATTTAATTTTACAAAAAGCATCAAGTTAGGATAAAAGCATAAAATATTTTTTTTGCTAATTTAGATAGCTTTTCTTCATTCTTTGTAAAATAGCGAAAAAGAACAGCCGTGTTAGATAATGTTGTTAAGGTGAGATTACCTAAAGCGGCTCCAACACGATGGAATTTTAATACAAAGTGCATAGAGACTGTTTATACCTATCGAACAGAATTATTAGATTGTTTAGAAGAAATCATTGATAATGAATCAGAAAACAATACTCTAAACCAAGCTATTTGTTTCAAAAACTACTTACAAAATGAACATTTTCTTTACTGGTTAAATTTTTTTCATTTAGTTATGCCTCATTGTGATATATTGTTCAATCAATTACAAAAATGTAATATCGATGTCATAACAGTAAATAAGTGTATTGGCGTTTTTAATAGTAAAATTGAAGACATCGGAAATAAAATTTTGAATAACTATTTGGAGGAGACATCCATGCAGTCCGCCCAGAGATGTAAAACGGAACAATCAAAAAGGAGAATTTCATTAGAAGTTTGTGATATAATTACATCTGAGATCAAAAACAGGTTTGGCTTCAGTAATTATTTAGCAGTGTCTCAGTTATTTCACGCAGATCGATTTAAAGATTATAAAAAAAGCTTTCCTCAAGATATGTTTAAATTAGTTAAAACAGAGTATCCAGTCATAAATCATTTGAAACTTAAAACTGAATTAGAAGTGTTATATAGCCGAGAAGATTTTTCCAATAGTGATGAATTAGTTTGATGACATTTAGTGAGCTCGAGTACGGAGAGAATGGCAACGCAATATAAAATTATTTAAATACCGCCCTTACCAATTCGCGGTCACACGGAGAATTCCGCGAGGCCTACTCCCCGGGTTCTTGAGTAAACTCTGAATTGCTCGTCTCCATGGCAGCGGCGGCGTCGGTGGTTACTGTACGCTAATGAAGCGCGGCTCCCAGTGCTGGTGGCTCACTATAGCTCCGAGACAGGGCCGCTCTCTTATTTCTCGATTCCGAAGAACCAAATCGTGAAGCTTACGGCTGTAAGAGAATTGACCTGCCACGGAGAGCTGGACAATCTCTTCGTACCCGATTCCGTAGAACCAAAACGTATATCTTAGGGTTGTCAGAGATGTGACCTAGATCGTATGATATCTCGCGTATTTATATGATTTCGCGTGAGTGAGTTCATTGTTCAAGCCCGCAAGCTTGACGGAGATGGCCAAACGCTAACTTGTGTTCATCCAACGAAAATATAACTCACGGTACTTATAGTGAAAGGTGACATAATGACTATATTAGCTTTTGACCTTATTCTTAGCAAATTTCTAACAACCCTACGTGTTTACGTCGATTTGTTTATGTTATCGGTTCTCAGCTGGAGAACGCTTTGATACTTTGTACAGTTTTGTCAACGTTTTAAAATATTAAATGAATACCGTGTGTTATTTTACTTAGGTGAATAATTTAGACTATAGTTTGAATACATACGTTTTTCTGCCAAAATTATAAGAAATTGATTTCACACTTTTTACTTTCTTATACCTAATATAAGGAAGTATAGTAATCGCGATTTTTTTGGACCTCGAGATTTTGATTGATTTATACGTTTTGAACCCTCCTAAATCCATTTTGACTATTTCCGAATGATGTCTGTCGGTGCGTGCGTGCTTGCGCGCGTTTTTGAAATATAGCTTTCAAATTTAGTACACTTGTTGTAAAGGCCAAAGACAATGAAAAATTCATTGTTGAACAAAATTGGCCTGCTGAAAAGGAGTCCACGGAACCCAAACTTTTTTTGTATTTGACTTTACAAAAAAATTCTTGATGAAAGATTATAAATCATGTCTACTATATCAAGCGAATAATAGCTATTTTTTTACATAGGGAGGAAAGTGTATCATTTCCTCCAAGGGAGGAAATGATACTTTACTCCAGAGTTGAACATATGATTTTTTTGACACCTTCACATACTCGTCCACACATATTATTTATGATAAAGCTCTATTTCTTATATTTTGCTGAAATCAAAAATATTTAAATATGAAACCATGAGCAGGCTAGTAAATGTTTCCAGTTTCTATGGTAGCAAGTAATAGTCAAACAAAATTGTTTACTGCACAATTATTATTGCAACGCGAGTTAGTGCATTACGAAAAGAAAAATGACTTCGGATAGTGACTGTGAAATTCCTGAAGCTATTTTAGAAGAAGCAAGAATTGCCACACTAAATCGTCTTCCAGCAAAATCGAGATTAAAATATGAAAACGAATATAATACGTTCAAAAAATGGATGACAATCAGCAACGTCAAAAAAATAAATGATGATGTTATTTTGGCTTATTTTTCATTTGCCAGTAAAAAATACAAATCGCCGACCCTTTGGGTAAAGTATTCGATGTTAAGAACTACGCTTCTCTTAAGAGAAGATATTGAGATAAAGAAACAGAAACTGATAAATTTTTTCAAAAAGGCAAGCTGTTGGATATAAATCGAAGAAAGCAAAAACTTTCAGTAAATTTATTTCAGAAGCCCCTGACGAAATATATTTGTTCATGAAGGTAAACTTAATTGTTCTTTAACTTATTAGTATTTTTTCTCACACATCTTGTTTTATTTAAGGTTGCTATAGTTGTGACAATTTGTGGGGCTTGTCGGTGTGACGAGTTAACTTATTTGCGTCTCGAAAATATTCAAGATAAAAGCGACATTTTAGTTATTACGATTCCAGACACAAA
Source organism: Rhamnusium bicolor (assembly GCA_029963845.1). Classification (NCBI taxonomy): domain Eukaryota; kingdom Metazoa; phylum Arthropoda; class Insecta; order Coleoptera; family Cerambycidae; genus Rhamnusium; species Rhamnusium bicolor. The sequence continues at coordinate 502,818 of JANEYF010005321.1, read as the reverse complement.
AACGCACATTGCACGTACTTTTATTGTAACTAATGATAAGATTAATGGAAATAACGTTATTGATAAATATAGGAAGTATTTTGCATTAAGATCTGCAAAAAAAACACATTCCAGATTTTTCGTAAATTATATTAAAGGAATGTGCACAGTGCAAGCAGTTGGAAAAAATACATTTTCCCAAATACCCCGTAAAGTTGCCGAGTATCTTAAATTGCTGAAACCTTCTAGTTATACAGGACACAGTTTCAGAAGAACATCCGCATCGCTTCTGGTTGAAGCTGGAGGGGATATAAGTTTTGAAGAGGCATGGGGGATGGAGGTCCTCAGCAGTTGCTGAGTTGCCTTAGAAGATTCTATCTCAAAAAAGTGTAATGTGGCGCAATTATTACTGGAGGTAAAAAATCACAGTCAGTACCAACTTGCGAAAATATAAATAAAGACAAGCAAATTATTATTGAGGGTTGTGAATCACTATCAACAATAACGAGCGAAAATCATGACATTGATATTAACACAACAACATTAAGCTGTTCATCAAAATCTTCTATTGCCATTAGTTTTAATAATCTAACAAATTGTATCATTAATGTTAATAATGATAAATAAAAAATTGATTATAATATTTTATTTGGTTTCATGTTAATATTGGCTCCCATCTCTAATAGCAACGGGAGTAAATGTATATTGTCACCAATTTTTTTCATCTTTGTGATTCAGTTTTTAGTCTTCTTTTTAGCAATATAAACTTTGTAGAGGTTAGTTAGATATAGTATAGGTCAGAAAAAAAATTTAAATAATTATATATATTTAGATAACGAATTTAAATATGAATGCTGATTGTTTAGGAAGCCGTAGAAGAGCACATGTTTGAAACATTTCAGCATTATTTTTTAGAGTGCGGCATTTTAAACTATAAAAAATAATCACACGGCATTATTATAATAACAATAGAGAGACTGCTCTTACACTCAACCAACAACTATGTTACGGCGGGAAAACGTGGTTAGTTTACCAAAGCATCTATTTGTGAATACTTTATTCGAACTGTTGTCGGGCATTTAAAGTAAAATCTCGATGAAGCAATTTGGGTAAATGATTTAACCGTGCAAAGCATTTTAAAGGAATTGTAAATAATTTTCAATAATTCCTACCCACACATTAATAATCCTAAATGTTGAAAATGTGTTACTTTAATTTCATGCGGTTTTCCGTCGGCGTACACATGATCGTTGTGCAAATTTATTTTGCTTCTCTATGTAAAAACAAACTATCAAATTATCAGCGAATAAAATTTCCTAAATTAAGATCTTGAGCTCTCTGGTCTATGATGAACTCGCAGAAAACTAAAGGCATATCTGGATCCAAAAGTGAAAGATCTATGATATGGATAAAATAGTTGTTATCTTATAATTTTATGAACGTTATCTTTAGATGCTTCTACTTTCAGCCCCAAGAATCTGGTGTTTAATTTTTGGTTTTCTGCAAGTTCAATCTTTTTATTTTGATCTCAGTAGTATGTGATAAATTTTTGTATAGACCTTTCAGAGTACAGTGTCTCTCTGAAAAGTCTTTATAAACATTTACTACATACTTCCGAGATCAAAATAAAAAGATTATTTATTTGTTGATATATTTATTTATTTTACAGGACAGGAAAATTACAATTTAAAGATACAAAGTATACCATATAAAGATTATAACACTATTAATATTATAGAGAATTGATACAAAAAGATAAACAAAACAATTAGATAAGATTGTGGCTTCGTGGTCAAGCAGTAAGGATACCTGGGAAAAAAGTAAACCCTTATATAAAAGTGTGCTCTTTACATTTTGTGGAATACGGCTTTTTTAAAGGTTAGTATACTGCAGTGCGTAATTTTTATGAAGCTATTGTAAACATTTGCCGTGTAAAACAATCTCCAATGTAGAAAATGAGATAATAAAACGCAGGATATTAAAACGAACTGGTGTTCTTCTGTAAATTTGCCTGAAAAAGAAACATGACACAGAACCAATACCATCAACATTGAGAGAGTTAAATGGAGTCAAAGTCTCACGATTAGCAAAAATGAACCGTATGAAGGAGGTACGGATGCAAATCAGTTTGTCTGTCAACAGTGTCAGCTCTGAAAACTGTGAATATATCGAATTGGATACACCTGCAGAAAATTCTAAAGAGTATTATGTGAGGAAGAACCTGTAAGGCACTTGTTTGTAGTCACAATGCGTAAATGTTAACTGAATTAATAATGTCTTCTGCAGAAGTGACTCCTCACAATATTACATATCCTGCATTATATACTTCTTTACCCTCAAAAACGCATCTGAAATTACTGTTGGCTTCAAGATATTGAAAATACTTCACCAGAGAAAACATAATATTTATGGTCACTCCATTGCTTAAGTTTTTGTATTATCTTCTTTTATAAAACTGTACTTACTTATATAATTTTATTATTAAATCAAATACCCACATTAAAAAGATTTAGAAACTGTCAATAATAATAAAATATTGCTATAAAATGGAACTTTGTTCAGCAAAACAATAAAACAAGTATAAAACTTAATTAGGTTTAATGTCTAATAGACATCTTCATAATTTGGTCACAGTGGCGCTTTCATCTTAAACTGATTTTCCAATACCATACAATTTGAGAAAGCGTCTTTGAGGTTTTTCAAAATTAAATTTATGGTTGTCATAGTCGGGACTCCACACAATTGAAGCATATGTAAGTTTTGATGTAACAAACAAATTAAAAAGAAGTTTTAATGCATTTTCATTAAATTCTTTAGTTACGTAAAATATAACCTAAGTTTCTAAAATAACTAGCTGTAATATGATTGATACGATTAGCAAAAGACATATAGTATCAAATAGAACACCAAGATCTTTGAACTAATTGCAACTGTTTAACTCATGATAAACAAAATTTATTTGGAAGTCATTTTATTATGAGGAATATGTACATAATTATTTCACGACCGAATTACAAAATTATATGTAAAAATGTAATAACACATTATTGATACTGTAAGAAAAATGCAAGCTAACTTCACCCTTTGGATTTCTGCTGATGAAATAATTCTATGATAACACTATTGTATTCATGGTAATTAATATATTTTACCATGAAGTAAGTAATAATTTAAATGTATAATTAATATTATCAATAGTATTCAACCTTGTGTACGAATACCAAATTTAATAACTGATGTTTCCTTTAACTAAAATTAAAGATTAATAAAATTGATATCGAAAATTATTTCCATTGATCTTCAAAGTCAAAGGAAATCACCTTGAGGTTTTCATTGTTGCATTCTGGGATTTTTAGAGGTAATGAACCGAGCCTTGCAAGTCATTATAAATGCAAATGAACTATCTATTAAAAGTTAGAGAGCTGTAACCGCCATTTTAAAAATATTTCTTAGATATTATAGCTTTCATTGTTTTTAGATATAATAAGCAGCACAGCTTTCATTTTCAATAATTAAACAATTTGCCCTTAGTACTTATGTAAATTAGAACAATTAATCAGATGTGTAATAAATAAGATTATTATTACCGTGCCTACAATTTTACAGAAAATGTTACCTGTTTTATCCACCAACTTAACTGTATGGAAAAGTTTATATCACTTTTTGATAACACTGACGTAGTTTTCCACGAAACAACAAAACACCATATACTGCACACGACGCGCGTTTCTCCAACCAAGTTGGCATCATCTGGAGATGATTAAAACTGTTTTAATCTTGTTGAAAATTATTTAAATATAAAATAATATTAACAACCTGTTTCTTTTAATATCATTTAGAACTTACTCTTTACAAATAATTAAGTGCCATTTCCCATGCACGTTAATTTTGCAACAATTAATTTATCTGTAATTAGTTGATTATTTAATTAAACACTTAAATTCTCAGTGAGAAGTTCAGACTTTACCCTTCAACCAAATTTTAAACTACTAGTACTTCATACAACAATCAAACAAATCACCCTAGTGAATAGTAGCCATTACGTGCGTGTGGAATATTATACTTTATTCACGACGATTAAGTAATAACAATGTTGGTAAAATTCTGTCAAACTTTGCCGTTTCAAATCAAATAACAATTCCGCTCTTTGACTGGCATATTCGACAATTTTCTAATAAAAAATTTGAGGAACCAGTGAATAATGAAATCATTATTCATTGACGATAGTGAATAATGTGTAGCATTATCATTTATCATTGATGAAACACGTATAGTTTATTTCAAACTTATTTGAACATAAAAAATGTCGACTTCTTTGACGGCGGTAAAAGGATCAAAGAAGCCGACGTTTTTTATGTTGCAAATAAGTTTGAAACAAACTCTACATAATGGATACATTATTTAATAGTCACGGATAAAATGAATTATATCATATTATAAAGAGTAAATACAACAAAACAAAAATACATCTATAAGAATAATAACCATAAAAAAATGCACGATTTTATGTAACAGATTAGATTTCGACTTAAAGTATGCTTTGCTAGAAATAAGTAAAAATATTTGGGAATAATTACAGTTTGTCGCACTAGGCAGAATCACGACGAGACGAAATACAGCGTTACAAAGGACTAAAATACAAAGTAACATCCACCAGAGGAGCGGCGCGATGCGACGAAACGCAACACGACCACCATTAGACAGAAATACTTCATTAAAGAGTGTAGTTGTGTCGCACTTCGTCGCATCGCGCCGCTTCTCTGTACAGTGGGTAATACTTTGTGACCTTTTTTCGTGGCAATACGTTTCGTCTTGTCACGGTTCTGCCAAGTGCACGACAACCTTAATAAATATAATCTTTATATTTTACCTTAAATGTTTTTGGTTCTAAATTAATTTGTTCAGGTTTTAATGAATTATAAAATTCTATCGTTTTGTATAAAAATTCACAAGCCAACATTTAGTTAAAAAAAAATACCGGACAATACCTAGGTACTCAGGGGTTTTTGGGGTCGCTGATTCCGATGTCAAGTTCGGTTAAGCTCTATTACGTCAGGTCAAGGTTATTTGAAGGTCAAACTAAGCAAAGGTGGTTGAAAAAATGTGAAAAACTTCGTACATAGGTTCTGGGGTCTCTGAGTCCTAATCCAGTGTTCGCTTAACCTTAATAGGTATTCAGAGCTCATTTCATGGTTATTCTGAGGTCATTTCAAAGTTAATTTGAGGAAAACAGAGGAGAAGCTGTCAAGAAATCTGAAAAAATTTATACTTAGGTTTTTGGGGTCGCTGAATTCGAATCTGATGTCGGTTGACCTCTATCACCTCATGTTCAAGTTCGTTTGAAGGTTAAAGTAAGAATAGGAGGTGAAAAAATTGGAAAAAAATGTATACGAATTTATACTCTCTACTTTCATGTTCGCTCTGCTTCTGCAACTATACCTAAAGGCCATTCTTTGCGTTCCACAGGATTTATGTGGTGAATATAAGCTCGTCAACTTTCACAGAAAAAAATAAGTAGGTGATTCATTGAGTTAAATATATTTGCACTGAGATAGTCGAAGAATCTTCACGTGCAGCAAAAGCTGGCTAATGAATGCAGGCTAAAATCTATGTCGGTCGTGTATTGTAACTTGAAGGTGCGGTTCTGATAAAAAGGTAATCTAAAAAACTGATATTTGGACTTAGAATCCCGAAAAACCTTCAGATTTTTCAAGTGTATCAATTCATCTTCATAATGACCTTAAAATGACGACTGAGCGATCTTAATGGACCATCTCCGGATTCAGACTCAGCGACCCCAAAAACCTATGTATGAATTTTTTTCATATTTTTCGACAGCTTCTCTGTTTTTCTCAAATGAACCTTGAAATGACCTCAGAATGACCTTAAAATGACCTCTGGATGCCTTCGAAGGGTAAGCGAACACCGGCTTCGGACTCAGCGACCCCAAAAACCTATGTATGAATTTTTTTCAGATTTTTTCAACCACCTTTTCTTAGTTTGACCTTCAATTGACCTTGAACCTGACATGATAAAGCTTAACTGACCTCGACATCGGAATCAGCGACCCCAAAAACCCCTGGGTACCTAGGTAGAGCCTGGTGTTTTTTCCAAACTAAATGTTAAATCTTTGAAACAGCGCTGTTCTGTGATAATATTGTTAGTTTACTTTTAGTACGATTAGTTCATGAGTGAACTGAGAAGCACGGTATAGTTTACCTTTTTTGAGGGGGGGGAGAGCAGTAACACTAAGTTTCCAAGATGTAAAATTCGGCAGGATTCTATTCGTAGCTTAGTTCATTTTACGTATGAGATACGTGATCAAATTTACAATTTACAAATTTAAACAATCGCAATAATTTTAAATTTTTTATCACAATTTTTTTACGCACATTAAGACATGGGCCGTAAATGAAGTCACAGTAATTAAAATTTGAGAGAACGAGAGATTCAGAAAGATCATTTTTTAATTTAAAGTTTAAGATTTGATGGTTGGAATATAATAATTTTAATGGCAAAAATGTTTTTTGTAACATTTTTTGAATATAGTCAGTGTATTTTATGATATCTGATGTATAAATTAAAACTAGCAATGGACCTGATATTGATTCTTGGGGTACCCCGGATAATATGGATATGCTAGATGATATTATTATTCTGAAATTTTTTTGATCTAACACTTAAATACGATGAAATCATTATATCCATAATATTTTAGTTTTGTACAAAGTAACTAATTGCTTGATGGTAATGGTATCGAATGCTTCGAGAAATCCAAAAAACACAATCCCTCTGTCCCTGTTTTTTTAAACATTGCATATCATTTGCAAGTGCAGTAATAAAATCTTTTCTAAATCCACATTGAGAATCAGGAATTATTTTGATCATGAGATGAATTATGAATGATATCACGGGCTTCTTTCTAGTGCTAAATGGTGACCTTGTAATCTGTAATGTTTGATATTGTCTAATCATTTCTTTTTTATGAAAAAATAGTTCATATTTTTCGGCCAGAAGCCTAAGCCTGCTTTTATTCGAAGATACTGTATCCGAGATACAATCTCTAGCTGAAATTCCTGTCAGATAATTTTCGTAGACTCTTGAGTCTTGGCACACTTTTTTGAACTTGCGCAGTTGAAGTAATTTTGCAGTTAGTAAATTCAGTTCAGTGGCGGTCACACTTTAAACAAGTAGTGTCTATTGTAAAATGTTACAAAGTACAAAATGCAAATAATATGGACGTTGAAGAAGCGCTGTTACTATATAAGGAAAATAAACAACTTGTCATTATATCAAATATTGTGCGTTTCATAATATTATATATTTTTTGTGATTTAACAAACAACACTAACAAGTTGCTACTGAAAAAGTGTCCTCGTATAAAGGGTTCCATATAAACCAATTGCCGATCAGTAGACACCGGACAATGTCCGTGTTTACAGGGCCGGCATGCGGTAAGGGACAATAGCAATCATTTGTACGGAACAATTAAAATACATACCTCGAGTGTCTTAACACTGTTTTTGTAAAAAAAATGATATGCGTACAAAAAGCTAAATGTATTACTAACAAAACCAGTTAGGTTCATGCTAAGTTGATAAGATTTCTTAGTCAACTTTTCTTTGTATGATCAAACATGAGAGAACGGGTGATTCCATATAAGTTTGGTTGTGTGTAGATTGCAGGGCATAGGCCAGACAAGTTATATGAATTACATTTAGGATACATAGATCGTACACTGTATCCCAGGGTAGATATAACAAAAGATGTGATGAACAATAAATTGTCAAATTTTGTAATGGCATTTGGGGATTCAGTATTGCTTAATGTAAAACTAATCTATATCAAAAAATAAGTTGTTCAAAACTTATGGAAATCATCACTAATAAACTTCTTTTATTTTTCAAGATATGAAAAAGTTCCATTAAAAAAATTTGTTCAAAATACAATTTGTGCCTCCTTACTAAATTCATAAATATAAATTTATTTTTCTTCTAATAAACTGTCGGCAACAGAACGATAGGTCAAATCAAAATGCTAATTTGTATATGTTTCGTTTATTGTGCATTAACTTCCTCAGGGCTCAATAGCCAAATTGATATAAATATGACTATTTTTTTTTCAGAATAGAATAAATTTAATGCAACCACTGTAAAAAAAATTGTCATATTTATCTTAATTTGGCTAGTTTGTTTTCTAAAAAATGGGTTGAAAATTCCTCTCAAATTTAGTATTATTTATTTACAGGCATAACTAGACGTTATGCATAAGAAGAGAAGTAGCAAGTCCTATTCCAGTGTCAAAGATTATACAACGCATATATGGGTGGAATAGATATGCTGGATAAACAAATTTCCCTTTACAGAAACAGAATAAGGTCCAAAAAGTCAGGGTTATAAGTAATACAAACGCCTGCTTAGGGCATCGGCTTGCTCTAACAAGATCTCGAAATCTGGCAATTTTTGAAAATTTCGGTTAAATAACTAGCAGGTTGAGGGCGCCAAGTGTAAAACAGCGGGATACGGGATGCAGAGTGGTGGAGGCCGGCATAACGCACTTTAATTGTTTGCAGGATGCATGTGTTGACTATAGTCCTGAGCCTGGCAATACTTCTGTAGGAAAATTGATGTACCCTAATTTTCTCTTCTGAGATCATTAGAGCTTCATTTTACAACAATTTTTTACATGGGTGCTTGCGCGCAATCTGCTGCATTTTCCCGTAATGACGTCATCAAGTATGGCGGCCGGCCAGTGACAGTAGGCGTTGCATGAACAATGAAAGGGTTAAGCCTACTTATATTTTAATTAGGTCTAAGTGAATTTCCCTAAAGAAGTGGCTATATTGAGCGGTGTAACCTTAAAAAACATATATGATTTGCAATAATAGTGGTGGTAGTTTTGTAACTACAGCGAATGGTCGGGAAAAAAATTTTGCTGCAGCTGCAGTAAAAAATGACGACGTTGCTGATCTCTTCAAGTTAATTGCTAATAATAATGATGACGTGTTATATTATCATTTTATCATATTATTATAAATAAGTGTTATAAGGCCTACTGCCATAAGAGAAAACTGTTGGTAATCGTAATTCATTAAAAATATCTCGCTATAGCGATAAAAAATCAGTTAATATCTAAATAAACTGCTTCAAGAAAGTGAAAGATATAGCGAGAAAACACATTTTCGTTTGAGAACTATAGTACATTTTATCAACATGTAAATTTTCATATATTTTTCATTAAATTTATCACAAATAATCCCATTTTTCAATTTTATTCGAAAGAAAATAACCAAAATTAAAAAAAATACAGTTTCATGTGAAGCTGCAAATTGGTTATTCAACTTCAATAAGACGTATGTCCCCCATTTGTATTAATAACAGCTTGACAACGTCTCGGTTTACTGTCAATGAGATTATGGATGTAATCTTGAGTTATTGGCCCAAAGTTCTGGAATGATTTATCCCAAGTTCCTTATTATTTCAGTATGAGGTTGATGATCACGTATGGTTCCTTTGAATATATCCCACATGTTGTCAATGGGATTGAGGTGTGTTGACCTCGGTGAGGGTGGAAGTGCCGGAATTCCTAGGTTTTGCAGTGTATTGCTAACGATTCATGCACGATGAGGCCGGATTATTATCCAAGAAAAACGTTATCACCGAAGGCACCATGAAATTGATTAATAATGTTGTTCATAATGTTGTTAACATATACATGAGTTGTCATCCCTCTCTTAACAATAAACAAGTTAGATTATCCTATTAAGGCGTATGCCTCCACACCAGTGGCGGCTGGTGGATTTAGGTTGTACCATATCTCAGTATTGAAGCATGGAACCCGAGCAATATTTGAGGGCATGACTTTCAGTACTGATTGAAGAAGTTTTGCAAAAAAAAAAATTGAGAAAAAAAGTTGCAATGCGCAGCCTCCCTGATTATTTCTAGACCGTTAGTAAAATCTTTGCAAACTATTTTTTTCATAATCAGAGGGAAAATTTATCACCACGTTTTTTTTTGCTATTCGAAAATTTTGATTTTTTTGTATAATTATGATATTTTGAAATTTACGCAAAGAAGAACTTAAATTTCAAAGTGTCATAACTTTACAAAAAATCAAAATTATCGAAAAGAAAAAAAACGGGGTTATAAATGTTCCTACTGATTAAAAAATTAGTTCAGAAAGATGGTCTAGAAGTAATTTGGGGAGGCTGCGCATTTTTGTAACTTTTTTTTTCAAATTAAAAAAAAAAATCTACAAAACTACGATCGGTACTGATAATCGTGGCTTAAAATATTGCTTGGGTTCCATGCTCCAATATTGAGATATTGTATAATCTAAATCCACCAGCCGTCACTGCTCCACACCATGAGTGAACCACCACCGTTAGAATGGATTTCATGAACATGGCCTAGTCCATACCCTAACTCTGCGATAATCTGAAAATCTACTCAGTCGAATTTCATGGCTCAACAAATTCATATCAAATCCTCAAGTAAAGCTGACACTTTAATGCTATTGTTTATCCCTCTCATCGCTTTCACACATCCTTGAATGTATAGCTTTTCTGAGTTTTTCATTGGTTTGATTTTAGCGAATAGACAACTTTAATTATTTGTGAAAGTAAATTAACAATAGTAACATTAAACCGTTGTTATTCAGTTATTAGAGTTGGAGCTTCAAGTGACGCAAAGAGAGTAATGGGTTCCCAAGAAGTTCCATCAATTTTCTTGGCTGAAGTCATGTTCATACATGAACACGGCCGAAGCATACAGAATTATGCTCTTTATTATTTATAGTAAAATCGGTGACAAAGGATCACATATTATTTATACAAGCCATGACACGGTGCTGTTTAAGAACGGTTTTGTCCATGGTAACTTGCAGAAAACAGTATCAGTTTTCAATCATATACGAATCACACTTCAACCAAGTGGCAAAAGAGCTGATACTTAATATGCATATATTGTTTTTTACTTCATAGTATACTGTACTGGGTGTTCCAAACTGATTACACATATTCGCATATCAGATAAAGAAATGCTGATTGCACATTCTCGAAGTAAATTTTCGAGAAAAAATCGAATGGACAAAAGTTCTTTTAAATATCTCTCGCAGTTTTCGAGATATATACCACAGCATATTTTTCCAAAATTTGAAAATCTTTGCTTTTCATTTATTTACAATTAGTAATTTATCACGTTGTAACGTAACAAACAACCACAAAATGGCTAATGTTGCGTGTCACTTTGGCACCCTTTAGTACAGCAGCCATACTTTGAACTTTTACTTACGTTCCTGTTTTAAAGTGTAGGAACACCACTTTATTCTATCAGCGGTATGATAGAAGGTAGGATCTCAGTGAAGAAACGGAATGTCCAGGGGTCTGTGTGTGTGATTGTCGGTTTCGTAGAAATAAACAACTACGCTTTTACCTGCCGAAAAGTGATTCTCGGTGTATGACCAGATTTATTACTTATGCTCTAAATAAAAGACAGAGTTTCAACTTCACTTACTCTATTTTATTTAAGACTGACCTTATAAAATAAAAACAATAAATATTAAACAGTGTAACCAATGTCAAACCATATTTTTAGGCAGGCCATTTCAAGGCGCCATTTTGATATCATTCATTTCTAATTCTGCATTTTTGATATCAAATTCGTATTTCGTTCGTTTATATTTTCTGATGCTATTTAGATTTTGTCCAGCAAAATTTGTCATTTGACACGCTGTGCGATGTGTAAGCTATAAAAGAAGAGTGCCTACTACATGGCTTGTCCGTACACTCTACCTAGATTTTTAGTTACGGGGTCATTTAAAATCGCTGGTCTATTCTGCTGTTGAGGAAGGATATAAACAAATTCCTCAAGCCCCTGGAGTTTTTCGATGTTATAGACGATTTCTGAAACGATGCATGCAGAAATCATTATTGAGGCTTATCGAGACCAGTTTGAACACCTTTTGATAATTCGTAATTTTTTCATTTTACGTCGAAGGGCATATGAACTCTTTTTTATTTATTTTGATCTATATAATATATTCTGAAAATAGCGGACAGCCTTTTATTTACATCCTATATAGCTGTATAGCATAAACGACCAAACCTCGAAAAGTGAATTTGAATCTTACTTTAAGAATATTTATATATCGTCTTCTATACTAATTTGAATAAAATTCTAGTATTAGTAAAGCAATAATTTGAGGTTTTTACAAAAAAAGGTCGAAGTCGAAGTCGAAGTCTCCTTCGTAAAATGAATAAAGGATTACAGATCGTGAATAACGTCATCTGACTGGCTGTAAGTGACAGGTTTTTCACAACAGGAGCCGAGGAATATGCTTGGATGGAAACTTTAGAACAAAGAGTATCTATGGCGTCCGTATATCTACGACTAATACTCCAGGGAAATAAGGCAAAAAAAAAGGCCATCTGCAGAATGAGGCCGAACAAGCTGAATTTTTGCAGAGACCTTCGTTTTGATGTTCCAATGAAGCACAAGAAAATCTCATATGCCTACCCTTGTGCGTCTTGAGATATCGAAGGTCAAAGGTCATGAAAATCGGTTTTTCGCGAAAATCTCGCTTCCAGTGCATCTGACGTCGTAAGAACTCATAACAAAACTTACGTAAAATAGTATTCTCTACAAAATTGTTCATATACATTTTTTTCGTACGACCAACCGTTTTCGAGATATAGCATGATAAAACGGGAGCGCGCATTCGTAATAGGTAATACTGTATTATACTGCAGAGCTATAAATATAAAAGCACTTTTCTTAATCTGTTAGACTGGAAAATTAAATTCCCATTATTAAAACCGTTAAAAATTTGTTTATTTATAAAAAAATATATAATAAATAATTAATAACAAAACAATGTATTATTTTCACACCACTTTTGTGAAATGAAATACTTATTGAACAACTACAAGCTGCCAACATCGCTACAAAACAAGCCAAGGATGATGCAAATGTTTTAATCATCGAAACAGCCATGGAAGTATCGGAAAAAGAAAGGACCGCCATCATCATTGGAGAAGACATTGATTTGCTTGTTCTCTTAATAGGACGAACTCAGTCACATCACCGACAAATTTTCTTAAAATAAATTGGCAAAGGGACTACATCAACACTAATTTATTCGTCTAAAAGTCTCGACAAGGTCTCTTAACAGGACGAACTCAGTCACATCACCGACAAATTTTCTTAAAGTAAATTGGCAAAGGGACTACATCAACACTAATTTATTCGTCTAAAAGTCTCGACAAATATCGTCTTTGCAAAGAACATATTTTGTTTTTGCATGCCCTCACTGGATGCGACACTACATCGGCACTATTCAACAAAGGAAAACTTAAGGTTATGACAATGTTTGAGAAACATCCCGATTTGACTCACTCGGCTCAAATATTTCAAGCAGAAAACTGCCCGCCAGATACAGTATTTCAGAACGGAAAGCGTTTTCTGTTAGCTATGTATGGTGCTCCAAAAGATGAAGTGAACCAAATTTAGATACACCCAATTCATTAAGGCTACACGACATAATAGACCTGTTAAATTGTCATCGCTTCCACCTACCAGTGAAGCAGCTCGACAGCATATTTATCGGGTCTACTACCAAGTACAGATTTGGCTAGGGAAAAAATCTACAACCCGAAGAACGGGGTTGGGATTTAAAAAACGACATATTACAGCCGAAAACAACACTACTGCCACCTGCTCCAGACGAACTATTAAATACAATATTCTGTAATTGTAAAAAGGGGTGTGGTGCGCAGTGCGGGTGTAGAAAAGTCGGGCTGCCGTGCTCCAAAGTTTGTGGTCAATGTCACGGACAGCCATGCCTGAACCCGTCAACAGAGTTGCAAAACATCGAAGACTTCAGTGACCTTGAGCCTGGAGAGGTTTTGCCAACAGACATAGAGCCAACAGATATAGAGGAAGCGTCTGACGAAGATAATGTGTTGATCGAGGTGCTAGTGGAACCCGATGAAAACGAGGAGGAAGGCAAGGAAACATAAGGCGTGGTGTGGAAAAGAATGTATTTTTTTGTTATTAATTATTTATTATATATATTTTCATAAATAAACAAATTTTTAACGGTATTAATAATGGGAATTTAATTTTCCAGTCTAACAGATTAAGAAAAGTGCTTTTATATTTATAGCTCTGCAGTATAATACAGTATTACCTATTACGAATGCGCGCTCCCGCTTTATCATGCTATATCTCGAAAACGGTTGGTCGTACGAAAAAAATGTATATGAACAATTTTGTATAGAGTACTATTTTACGTAAGTTTTGTTATAGGTTCTTACGACGTCAGATGCACTGGAAGCGAGATTATCGCGAAAAACCGATTTTCATGACCTTTGACCTTCGATATCTCAAGACGCACAAGGGTAGGCATATGAGATTTTTTTGTGCTTCATTGGAATATCAAAACGAAGGTCTCTGCAAAAATTCAGCTTGTTCGGCCTCATTCCGCAGAGGAAGTTTTATTTCTCTGGAGTATAAGATCTCTTGCAATTCATTCCTACCGACCATTTTTATACCTACTCTTTACTCCATTTTATCGCGCCCGCAGGCGCAGGTGTAATGAGCGAGTACAATGGGTGTAGGAATGACATCATCTGGTCATTAATGACGAGTGCCGATTTTGTTTGTAGGCCATGATAGATGAAAGAACGTGAAACATTTCTGTGTGGAAACAGGTCACTTTTAATTTTCATTCATGGCAATTTGAATGTGGCCAGTTACACATAACCAACATGTTAGAACCTGTTGCAGTAACACATCTTCGGGAGGATTATTCCAAGTTTTCAGCAAAATAATGCCCGCCCCCATACGGCAAGAATTACTAAACAGTTTTTGGAAGATGCTAATGTGAATCTGCTTACATGGATTGCAAATTAACCCGATCTCTCACCGATCGAACACGTCTGGCTATGATCTGTTCAAAACTGCGTAATTTACCCTATTCTCACTAGGCAATGTCAATGATCTTCGACTTCGTATAGAAGAAGCTTGGAATGAAATATCCCAATTACTCATTATTGATTATTTTTTTATTTATTGTTTCTTATTGAAAATTGTGTCAATTCTTTGTTACATTGAAGTACCGTTTAAGTAAAAATTTCAAATACATTAACTAATACTGTGTTAGCGAAATTACAACGGTAATCAAATTTAAACGAGTTGAGTACCAATTGTCAGCAGTTGCATTCCTAGATGTGCCCATTGTTTTGATGACGATGCACATAACTGTACTTTTCATGGTGAATATAAATAATACGTTTTCAATAAGCACATGGTTTTAAATAATCTCAATTTTAAGATTGTATTCTTGAAAGTCCGGCTCTGTTCTAAACAATAAGTATAAAAGATTGGATGAAGCGAACTAGCATGTATGACCTGTAAGACGTGACCACTATATGAGATATTTCTTATATTGTCTAGACGCCCCTATTACGGCTCTCATATGCAACCGATTAGTTGTGTAAAATATGGTAGTAGCAATAATACACTACTACAAATCAAAAGTGAATTACCTATACTGTAGATATATTAGTTCGTGATCTCGAGCTTATTGTAGTTCGTTGCTTTGAAAAATGTTGAAACGATATAATATTTCTGTGTATTGCCTTTTCGCTAACCTCATCTAACAATTTGGTCACGGAACGAAAGAATCAAATGGGAACTGAACATTATAAGAAAATTAGAAGTAGGTAATGATAT
Organism: Rhamnusium bicolor; assembly: GCA_029963845.1. Lineage (NCBI taxonomy): Eukaryota > Metazoa > Arthropoda > Insecta > Coleoptera > Cerambycidae > Rhamnusium > Rhamnusium bicolor. The sequence goes on along the minus strand of JANEYF010005321.1, from coordinate 487,105 downwards.
AGTGAAAAGAGTATTAATTAATAGATTATTACATAGCAGTTTGAAATTCAAGAATTAATCTAAAATAAAATTTCAAAAAAACAACTTTATGTAGAACAATACTGTTAAAATATTGAGGAAACTACGAAGATCGGCAGAAATATATATTGTCCAGTCGGCCAAAAGAAGGCCTGCGCGGCACGGGAGAGTCGCCAACTTTCTGCGAAACCATATACTAGGAATATAAATATCACTTCCAATGAGTAGGTGCGGATGCAAACGATCACAAAAATTTACAATGCACTAATTCATATATTTAATTAGCTCTTAATTGTGAATGAAATGCAGAAACCACATTCTTGCCGCGAATCTTCTTTCCCTCGACCAGACAGTACAAACTACTACTATTCACACAGAGTTCAAAGACTGTTTTAAGATTACCATCTCTGATTATTCCGTAGGAATATGTATATACCACTTAGGTTACAATAATAATCAAGAAACGTACACAAATCCCATAGCCATATTATTGAATGCATCTCCTTGTCTTTTAGATGTGGTCCATAGCGGCAAATTGTACTATGCGTCCTTTAGACGTGGCCTATAGTGGCAAACTTTGTCTCATAAAAACACGACACATAGAGGTATGCTATGTATCTTTTAAATATGACCCATAGCAGCAAACTTTGTATCATTAAGACACGACAAATAGAGATAATACTTATGTTATTGTCTCAGCAAGTTGAGGGGTTTGGTATTTTCTAGCCTCGTAAAGACAGTTTGACCTTTTTGAATGCATATTTTCCCTTACTTTATATTAGTCATGTGACGACAATTCTACTATTTTGATTGCTATTCTGTACTTCGGCAGAAGCTTTTTACTTTCATTATTGTTAGTGGGAAAACTGATAATTTTTTAATACCAGTTCGTCAACACTAAATGTATCGAGTGAACGTCTCTCCTGATTAAAATCTTCGTCCTGTTTGACCCCAATTTCTTGTCATTTCTGTTCTTTCTTCACTTAGTCAGATCAATAGTTGTTGGTTCTTCATCGATTATAAATCGATCCCCGTTAGTATTCATTTTGAAGCCGAAAAATAACTCTCACGGTGTTGTTATTCTATGCTTCATACGGTTAAGACCTTGTTGAATTTTGAGGATATGTGAATCCCTGCGTCAGTTTCAAAATCTCCCCCATTTTTTTACTTATTCGACTTGTCCATTACCTTGAACTATTCCCACTGCTGTGCTGAAAATTATAAAACCCTTTTCTTCACTATAGTTTTTGAAATTATTGAAAGTGACGCTTTTCCTGCATCTGTGATTATTCTTTTAGTGTTACAAAAAATTGTAAATATTTCATCCAGTTTCTGTATTACATATTTAGTTGAAGTATCTGGGATGGCATTCAAGTAAAAAACTTGATAAACCCGTCTACTACTACTAGTAGATATTTGTTTCCTTGCTGACTTAGTACAAATGGCCCCAAATGATCAATATGCAGGGTGAGGTAAGGTCTGGCATACTTTTCAACAGAATGAAGAAATTCTGTTTTTTTTCACGTAGTTATTTGTCATATAAACAATGAAAGCAAGCTTTTATATACCTTTTCACAAAGTGTCTCATTTGTTTTAATCGTTCTGTTGTTTTACTGTTAGCAAAGCGACCAACATCATCGTGATTGGCTTCTACCATTGTCGGTTAACCAATATACTTTATTTCCTCTAAGTCGTGCCCGGCTATTTTCTGTCACTGGAGAGTAGAGTTTTTTTAATTTAAAACTTAAATTTAAAATACTTCAGGTATTTTCAAAATGTTACAAGTACTCTCAAACTGTATCAAACCTTTGCAGGGCATTAAACAGTAAAAATGACTTGGGAATTGATATTTTCAACTACTTCTTTTCTGCTATGGAATACACCATTTTTCTGCTTATACATGTTGTATTCGAGATTCACTATTCACTCTTTAAAAACAATTTTATTTATTAAATATAAAATCATTACTTTTACAATTGATATACTTAAAACTGATGTGAAAAGAGAGCTTATTAGCTGTAGGATAATATTGTCAACTGACTTGCAAGTGGCTTGAAAGTCGTATTTATAAAATTATTATTTTTTGCTAAATCAGCACGTATGATATTTCTACAGTTGAAGCAAAACTAAACGTGACTGATAATATTGATGACATTAAATTTCATTGGGAATAGAAAGATAGCATGCCTTATTTTACTGTTATCGCTAACGGTGTTAAATTACTGTTTGATAATGATATAGACTTAGATATACAATAAGTTATAATCTTAATGTAACAGCTTCCTGTCTTATAAAAATATTGTTGCTATGGAGCAACTTTTAAGCGTAACTTTTGTCATGATTTTGATTTAGTTCTATTTCTTCTGGTTGTTCCTATAGTTTTATGCTTGGTCTTCTTTTGGGGAGTATGTGTCCATAATTTTGGAATATTCCTGGCCTGGGTGATGGTTGTGGAGGTGGTTGATTGCTTGATGAAGTAATGCTGATTCTTGTTCTTCCCATTTTTCTTTTACATTTACAAGTGATCATAAAATGATTAATAATACAATTACAACTACGATTAAATAAGTGAACCAGGATATATTTTTGGTTACAAATGGTTCATTCATTAATTTATCTAGATCGTCAGAGTATTGATCTAGCTTATGCTTTGCGATATTTAAATCACCCGTGTTAAGGTTACTTAACTTGAGTGGTTTTAACTTTGGGAGTTTGTTTTTACCGGGTAAGTGTTTACAACAGTCATAGGGTATTAAAACACTCAGGTTGTAGTTTAGATAGAGTTTATATCAATTACTTTTGTGACTACGTCTTCGTTATAGCGCTAAACAGTCACTGGTAAACTGTTTGAAACCGAAATTAGCCACTTATTATTACTAAATCTTTGAATATTATAGACTTTCGTGAATAATAAGTTTGACTGGCATGTCCGGGACACTACTCTTAATTGTCTTGATATTTGAGCTTCACATATAGTGTCACTCTCTATTGGGTATGGAAGCATGTTCGAGCAGAGTTTTATATTATTGTTGAGGGTTTCACAACTTGAGATTTGGAAGAGGTACAAATAATAATGGATCATCATCTTTAGCAATGTATCTATGTATTGTTGATAAAATATGATGAAGTCCAGTTCGATTATCCAATACAGGTATATGATACAGGTGGTAAAGTGTGTAACTTTCTGGTTCTGTTACAGAAATTATTATTTTAGATTCAGATTGGAAAGCTTGAAGTTCTATTATATCAAAATAATGAGCTACCTTTGATATTTGTGGTGTTATGGTAAATGTATATGTAGAGCATATGTAGAGATCGAGTGAGGTGAGGTAATCAGATCTTTAGGTGTGATTATCGAACTATGCAAGATTTTTAGTCTGGCAAATGTAATTGAATTTAAGATGTTATCTAGACCGTTTTCTAAAAACATATCGCTTTCCATTCGAAATTCGCATAACTCAAGAACTTTTAATTTTGCGTGGATAATAAATCATCTGATATGTCATATATTAATTTTTCGATTTCTTTGATGTCATTATTAAAGGTTTCCTCATCAATTTTTAGTTTCTGAATGGTAGTATCAAAACTTTTTATTACTGAAGTTGTTGAAGAAATTTGATGCCCATCGATAGTGAGTTTATTATCAATACAATTCGTATAATATTCATCATCAGATAAATCTAAGTTTCCTGTGATAGCTTTCCAAAATTTACCTACTCCGTTTAAGAATCCACGTTTAAAGCGTTTAGTATCCTCAAATATTTCCTTAACTTTAATTGTAAGAATAGCGAGATTTGAGCTAAAAGACTAATATATGTGTTCTGGCTTCTGACCAAAAAGATGCCATACGGGCGTTGTCTTTATCGGAGTTACTTATTAATTCATTTTAAATTTTGTCATTATTGTCAAGGGTTCTATGTCTTTATAAACTAGGAGTGTCCACTTGTCATTTGAAATTTCAATGCGGTCTTCTTCATAGTAGTATAAAACTGCTTTTAGCAGTAGAAGAAATCTGAAAATAAATTAATTTTCAAAGAATGGTTTCTTTCTATCGAAATTTATTTTTGTAGTTTGTTTGGTCTGGGGATTGAAGAGTGTTAAGATTATTATTAAGAAGACTTAGGTAGGATACTTCTTGAATTGAAAAAACCTAGCAACTTGGCTCATTGGGACCATTATAAAAACCATAGGAATTATTTGAAAACAGCTATAAAAAAACGAAAAACAAGCTTATCTAGAATTTCAGCTTCGCAAAAATAAGGCCAGTAACAGCTGGAAAGTCTTACGTGAGCTAAATATTTATGGTAATTCTATATGTCATGACTTTCCATCTGAAGTAGGTGATGCTTATTGTTATTACATTGACTCCAGCCGGCCACTTAGTAATTCTGATATTAATACATTAACCTTTTTACTTTCTTATACCTAATATAAGAAGGTATAGTAATCGTGATTTTTTTCGACCTCGAGATTTTGATTGATATATACGTTTTGAACCCTCCTGAATCTATTCTGACAGTGATGTCTGTCGGTGCGTGTGTGTGGATGTGTGTGTGTGTGTGTGGAGGTGTGTATGTGTGCATACGCGATAACTCAAAAATACTAATGGGAGACTTCCCAAATTTGGCAATTAAGATTTTCAACATTTTAGGTGACACATTCAATTTGGTGAATGTGGTACCACCAGAAGAGACATGAATGAAAGAAGAAAAAAGGCACAATTTCGGGAAAAAAAATTAAAAAAATTTATTGCAATTCTGGACAATCCACGACGAATTATAATGAAAAAACATAACTTTATGGAAAAGAATCTGTCTTCATATCTGTAGTATCACGATAACAGCCTCAATTTTTTAAATAAAGCTTTTAAATTTGTTACACCTGTTCTAAAGGCCAAAAACAACGATAAATTCGGTGATGAGCAAAATTGGCCGGCTGAAAGGAGGTCCACGGGACCAAAATTTTTTTGTACTTGTCTTTACAAAAAAATATATTCTTGGTAAGAGATTATAAATCATGTCTACTATATCAAGCCAATAAAATATATTTTCAAAGTACTTAAATAAAGCTGCTGTAAACTGAAATTTTTTACACATTGTCCTCATAAAATGGGGTTATGATAAATTTAGCAGTTTGACATTTGAAATATCTAATTTAGTTACAAAAACCGCTGCCAATTACTTGAGGATCAGAACTTCCTCACCGTAGTAAAACTCGACGTGTGGTGGAGTTTATAATAAAAGTAATTAAACACAAAATAAACTTCTGTTTGATTTTCACAATTTTAATAAACTTATGACAATTGTTTCGCCACACAGTGGCTTCGTCAGATGGTGAGTACAAGACTAAATTCTTTATTACAAAGTGTGGGTATATATATCAACTAATCTAGGGTAATAAAATGGAACAGTAATAAAATAAGGTACAAAATAATTTAGAAAATATTTAACAGCGGTGAACAGTTTAAATCTAGCTGGTCATTTAAAATGATATTACTATTTTTTTTTTTTTTTTTTTTTTTTTTAAATGACCAGCTAGATTTAAACTGTTCACCGCTGTTAAATATTTTCTAAATTATTTTGTACCTTATTTTATTACTGTTCCATTTTATTACCCTAGATTAGTTGATATATACCCACACTTTGTAATAAAGAATTTAGTCTTGTACTCATCATCTGACGAAGCCACTGTGTGGCGAAACAATTGTCATAAGTTTATTAAAATTGTGAAAATCAAACAGAAGTTTATTTTGTGTTTATTTGTAAAATGGATTTTCATCAAGTAAAGGTCGAATCAATCAACTGTATAAAAGTAATTTCTGACGTTTCAAAAAAGTCACTTTTTTTGACGTTTCAAAAAAGTCACATTCTGACGTTTCAAAAAAGTCACTTTGAGGTTTCAAAAAGTCACATTTGACGTTTCAAAAAAGACACATTGTTGGAATGTCACTAATATTTTTTTTAGACATTGGAACCGAATTTGCTCATTAACGAACTCAATCTCTTTCTTGACCTCTGGAATGTGTATACCAAATTTGAAAGCTTTATCTCAAAAACTGTAGCTGCTATCGCGAACCACACAGATACACAGACAAAAAAATTTTCTGTCTGAAATTTTGTGTATCATCATAATTCGTCGAGATTCGTCCAGAAATGCAATAAAAAATTTTAAAATTTTGTTCACGAATATACAACTTCCTCACTTTGAAGGGTGAGGAAGTAAAATGTCAATGTCAATAAGAAGATTTTATTAAAATATATGATTGAATTATTATTGACAGTATCGAACGACGCTGATAATTAATTATTTAAAAATTTTAATGAAACGTTTCAAGGAACGCTATAAAATTTAACTGAAGTAAGTGAAGAATTAAATAGAATGATTTATTTTAGATCAGAATGATATATACTGGTATAAGAAAGTTATGTGCTGGCCACATCAGATATTTTCAAAATAATGTCATAAATGGTGTGAATGATTTCAATTTTTGCACCTGTAGCGGAAACCGTGGTTTATCAAAATCTTTTGTCTATAAAGTCTAAATCGATCGGATCTGACAAAATTAGCTTAACTAGCTGCTCTTTTGTTACCCGTATATCCTTCCCTTCTTAACACATATAATAAACTCTTGCCTTGAACTTAACAAGTTCCTATGGTATTGGAAACTGTCAGAAATCATTCCTAGACCAAAAGTTAATAATCCCAATTAGTTAAAGGATCAGAGGCCTATTGGCATTCTACCCGTCCTGTCTATATTGATGAAAAATATTATGTCCTGTCAAATTAAATCGTATGTCTCACACTTGATATACTTCTCCATAACAAGTCTGGATTCCGCCAGAATTACAGCTGTACAACAGCGCTGTTAAAAGTAACTGATGTTATCCTGCCTGCAATTGATAGAAATGAAGTAACAATATATGTCTTGCTGGATTATTCGAAGGCTTTTGACAGGATGTCATGAGTTACTTTTGGCTGTGCCGCTTTATTCAGGATTTAGTCCTCACTTAAATTAATGGAAAGATACTTACTTGGTCGTAAACAGTGTGGAAGACTAAAGATTGGTATATCTGAATGTCGTAATGTAGAAGATGGTGTTCCTCAAGGATCAATCTTAGGACCATTATTGTTTACCATGTATACCACAACTCTGAAAGATTCCTTGGTATCCTGTAGTTCCCATTTCTACGCTGACGACACTAAGCTAATTACCCTTGTTCTCCTAATGATGTTTTAACATCTTGTAACAGAACAATGAAAATGTTCATTAATTTCTAGATCTGAGAAATTTTGCTTATCTGTTAATCCAACTAAATCTTCGGTAATGGTCTTTGGAAGAAAGCTAACTCAAGCTAAAGTTTTGAACCTGATAAATATTTATATTCAACAAGACCGTCTTCAACTACAAGATACTGCAAAGAATTTAGGGGTATACATAGATTCAAATTTGAAGTTTTCTACTTACGTTACTAATATAGTTAGAAAAACTTTTTTGTAGAATAAAATTAATCTACAGTCATGAAGATGTACTGTCCTCTGCAAATCGTACTATGCTTTGTGAGTTTCTAGTTCTATCTCACATGAACTATGCTGATGCGGTTTATGGTCCATTTTTAAGTAACCAGGAGAATATGAGACTACAACATATTCAAAATATGTGTGTGCGACTAATCTCTGGATTTCGTAAGTTCAAACATATTTCGCCTAGGTTTAAAGACCTTAAATGGTTGAATGTTAAGCAAAGGAGATCTCTACATATTTGTTGTTTTCTGCACAAGCTGATTATAAATAAAATAAATCACCACCGTACCTATATGTATAACAAAATTACATACCGTATGGGGACCGTAAGAATGGTAAATGGGGAAAACCAGATGTGTAGAACAAGGACAGATTGCTCTCATCTCATACGCATGTTAGAAAAGTACAGAGGCTGATAGTAAATAACGAAATTTGAATTAGTGGTAACAGGAATCCATAAACAAAAGCTGGCGATATTCTTACCTACCGTGTTTGTTCATGCTTTCGACGTTCAGTGAAGCTGTAATCTTCTTGACTTTATGCGTTCGTTAATAATAAGAATTGTAAAAATGCCTATTTACTTATTAACCTCTGGTCTCTGTCGTTTTCCAACGTATGATAATGAGAGCAATCTGTCCTTGTTCTACACATTTGGGTTTTCCCATTTACCATGCTTACAGTCCCCATACGGTATAGAAATTAAATTTTAGTAGCAGTCAATTTTATGCCATCAAATATTGTCATTTTAGATTCTAAATCTTTTTAATTGTTTTGTGTTGTTTTTGTTACAAGCGGATTAATATAGAATATACATGTTAATTGTATAGGTTGAATGTAAGAGTGAAGTAGCTTATAATCTCACCAAACTCTGTCTTTTAGCAGACTATAGTATACTGTGCAAAAGTTTGTATTATTTTTTTTGTAACATCTGCTAATAAAAACTATTAAAAACTATTATTATTGTTATTTTTTTCGTTGGTTTTCCGACGCTGGACAGTCCTCTGGTGGCCTCCAACTCCTCACGGGAGATGCGCCAGCACATTAACCAGCCACTCCCCACATCTCGCAGTGTTAGTGACTGAAGATTCCAGAATCGTGTGCCCTAAACAGACGGAGAGAACTCAGACTGACCGCCTTCTGCATTAGGCCTGCCTGCCACTCATCAGATTTTTGGCAGGCCGGTATGGTCTTCAGTTCTGAGAGCAGTGTAGGCTTTATCTCTCCGAGTACACCGATAATTAGGACGACCACTTTAACCGTGTAGCCTAGGTACAGCACTTGGAGCTCATACCTGAGATCGCGATATTTGGTCCGTTTCTCCTCCTCCTTCAAAGTGATGTCTTTCTCCGCAGGTGCCGAGAACTCGATGACCTTGAGTTGATAGTCGAGGAGGACTATGTGAGGCTTGTTGGTTTGGATTATTATTATTAGTGCGGAATTTCTAAGAATTTCTCTAATTTCAAATGGTCCGTTAAACTTATTCTGTAGCTTATCTTTAAATTGGCTCTCTTTTATGTAAACCTTGTTGTCTACTTTATATCCTGATTAACGAAGATGTTTGTCATACCAAATTTTAGCTTTTTCTTTATGACTATTGGCTATTTTATAATAGTGCGATATTCTGTTGTTTAAATCTCGAACGTGTTTTGATATTAGATAATAAAGCGTCTCAGGGGGACTGCATGAGGTGTGACCAAATAACAACTTGTATGGAGTAAAGCCATGCTTCTTGTTTATAGAATTATTGCAGCAAATGACGGCGTACGGTATAATTGTTAATGGGTGTTCGCTAGAGTTGTCGAATTTATTAGCTCTTATCATTTTCAACAATGTCGCGTGGAACCTTTCTATCGAACCGTTCAATTGAGGATGATGTCCACTAGAGAAAGTGAGTTTAATATTTTAAAGAGTACAAAGATCTTTGAAAAACTTGTTGTCGAATTCTCGTCCCTAATCGCAGTGTATGCGAAGAGGTATACTGTAGTGTTAAAAATAAAGAAGGAGAGTATTTACTATCGATTTTACTGATTTGTCCGAGATGCGATAAGCTTCCGTGAATTTAGTTAGTTCGTTCCTAATTGCTAGGACATAGTTTATTGTTGGGATTTCTAAGACGTCTATATTTACTCTTTCAAACGAGGTCCTCGGAGTTTCGGTAATAACGAGATTTTACGTAAGATTTTTGTTTTTGGCACGTTTCGCAATTTTTAATGTACCATTCTATATCTTTTGTTAATTCGGTCCAATTGTACTTGATTATAATTCTACGTAGTCTCATTTATGCCTCGGTGTAAATTATTTTTACCTACGTGAAATTGATTGAGTATTATAGGAATCTGATCCTCGTCAGGAGTTTTTACAATGTTCTGACAAATTACAAGGTTCATGTCCTTGTCGGTGAATATAAATGATAGTATTTCGAGAATTGGTAAATTTAAATTAATTTCTGTATAATACATTTTGGATGGGCTTATATCTTTTAGATTTTTGTATAATGTAATAAAGTGTTGTAATATTGCCGTACCGGAATCAAGAGGCAATGGTACGATATAATAGTTTCTTTCCTTTACTGTTTTACTAGATAGAACATTAATTTTATTGTCAGTGAAATCGGGACTTTCTTCTTAAATATCTTCTATGATTTTGAAATGGAAGTCCTCTAAGTTGTCTTGTTGAAAAAACGTGACAACTGTTCGTGTTATTTATCTAGTAATTGATTATTTGAGAACCTAATTTTCGAATAATCGATTAATGATGTTTGATATAATTTCTGAAAAGTGTCGAACTCTTGAACTATTTGTTCTGGCGATATGTCATCATCAGAGCTGGTTTCTACGTTAGGCTCGTCGTCCGCATATTGAACATTATTATGAAATTTTACATATTCTTGGATATTATTAGATTTTATGCGTGAAAGAGCATCCGCGTCTTTGTTGATTTTTCCTGGCTTGTATATGATTTCATAATCATACTTTACAAGCTTGAGCCGCCAGTGTGCGAGTATATTTAATGGAAAAAATCCAAGTCGAAGGTCTGTAATCCGTTATAAGCTTAAATTTTCAACCAAAAAGGTATGGTCTGTAATGTTCTAACAGCCCATACAATAATAGCTAACAATTCCCTTTCTATAGGGGAGTACTTTGTCTCCGCGTTACATAAGGTTCGCGATGCATAGGCAATCGGAAGATCTTTTCCTATGGGGCCCTGTGAGAGCACGGCTCCTATGGCGTAAGCGCTTGCATCCGTTGTTAATAGAAAGGTTTCGTCAAAGTTAGGATATATTAAAATAGGCGTAGAAGTTAAGCTGCTTTAAGCTGTTCAGATGATTTTTTACAATCAGAATTAAAATTAAATAAAATGTCTTTTTGAAGTAGAGTAGTAAGTGGATTAGAAATTTTCGCGAAGTTATAAATGCGCCTGTAATACCCAGCTAAACCCAGAAAAGATTTAATTTCCTTTTGGGCTTTCGGTTCAGGAAAATTTCGTATACATTCAATTTTTGAAGGGCTCAGTTTGACTCCGTCTTGGGTGATAAGATGCCCTAGATAAGAGACTTCTATCCTTAAGAATTCGCACTTATCCAACTGGATTTTAAGGTTAACTTTCCTTAACCGTTTGAAAACTTCTGTTAACCTGGATATGTGTTCGTGGATTGTTGGAAGTTCATTGATTGAATTTAAAATTCTAGATCTGAAATCGGATTGAAAGGTTGTTGGGGCGTCAAAGAAAATGAGGAGTTATCCTGCGTGAAATAATCGGGGTATTGATTATGAAAATTTGAAGGATCGCTCCAAGTTTGAGGACTTATCTGAAAATTCTGAACGTTACCAGAGTATTGATACTGTTCTTCTGAAAAATCTTCCTGTGTATTAAATGGATATTCCTGATACTCCTCGTTAAAATACGAGTAATTTGGCATTTGATAATTTAAATAATGTGTCCTCGGTTGGTTGAGTTACGATTAAAAGTCGGGTTTGGCTGAATTACCGATGGTCGAGGTATTGATTAGGCGTGTTTAAGAATTGATTCGGTTTCTGATTTTGATTTGAGAAGTTTTGTTGTGGAAATGGCCTTTGCTGCTGTGGCTGTGGAGCAGTATATTACTTTTGAAATTTCTGGTATGAATTTTGTTGCGGAAAGTTCGGGAAATTGGGCGATTGCGAAAATTGTTGACGAGCCCTACATTAATTTATTAGATGTCCGTTGCGCTTAAAATATGTGTTTTGTGAAAACGGTTTGATATATAGGACTTTTTAATTAGTATTTGAACATTGCGGGAGGGATTAGATTTGTCAAATTTCTGATTTTCGAAGTATTGACAACTGAAGTTCCTGTCTGATGCGTGCATATGCTTCGAGCCTGTCTGCAGGGTTTATTGCCCTTATAACCTGTCCTAGACGAGGTTCTAGTCCAGCGAGAAGTGTATTTAAAGTCATTGTTTCGTCAAGTTGAGACTGCGCGTCTTTTTGATCTAGTATTAGATTGGCTTTTTGTACAGCAGCATGCATTTTAGCATTATGCGTCTGTAAACGGGAAAATAATGTTAATGCAGATTCATTGGACAACTGTTTAATTCGCTGCAAGTTTTGAATGAGAGAAGTTAAGTCACGTAAAAATCCGAAATGGATTGATAATAGCTGTTTAATTTCGGGCCATGTTGTTGCGTTTCGCGAGTTTATTAATTAAGCTGCTCGCCAGTGGTGCTTATTTTTAATGTGTACTGTTAATAAAATTCGTTGATCGTTGAAAACCATGCGATATACATACATATTGGTTCCGTGTTTAAGTAGTGTTTTTTCGGATCCTACCGACTGCGCCATTTCTTGTATTCGAGATTCACTATTTCACTCTATAAAAACAATTTTATTTATTAAATATAAAATGATTACTTTTACAATTGATATACTTAAAACTGAGTTGAACAAGAGAGCTTATTAGCTGTAGGAGAATATTGTCAACTGACTTGCAAGTGGGTTGCAAATCGTATTTATAAAATTTATTGTTTTGTTAAATCAGCACGTATGATATTTCTACAGTTGAAGCAAAACGTGACTGATAATATTGAAGATATTAAATTACGGTGGGAATGGAAAGATGGTTTGCCTTATTTTACTGTTATCGCTAATGGTAGATAATTACTGACTAATATACAATAAGTTATAATCGTAATATATCATACATTTGACACATCAATTAATTTATCATTAAATAATGCATAAATTCAATATTTAGTGAAGAAATTAGTTTTTAACTAATAAAAGTTCCACAGAAAAAACTAGGTTTTTGTTTAAGATTGATGATCGAAATTAACTTTTTTTGGCATCGTCTGTTCATTTGTTAAACAAAATTACATTTCACCAACATGAGCCTTTTCAAAGAATCATTTTGGAAATGAAGATATTACGAAATTTAACATAATTTTGCTGATATCAAGGAAAATGTATATAAATAAAAAAAAAATACTTACTTATTCAATGAAAAAGAAATAGTTTTAATTGAAAATCATAATTTTTACTGTTTAATAATGTACACTTTTGAGATGTCTGAAACTTCAAAAAAGAACAAATTAAATGGACCATGGTTATGGCTTTATGATCTGTACCAAAATATGTTTATTTGAGCATTATTAACTAAAATTTTCCATTTTCCAGGATGGTAACCGCAGCAAAACTTACAATTTTAATGACTATTGACATGTTTAAAAGCATGACTAGGATCACCAAGTTCCATGTTTCTTTTGTGGATCTGTTTCATTCCTTTTATTTATTGCATTGTTTTCATATTCTATTGTGTTTATATTCACAGAAAAAATATTGTTTTGTTATCATGTTAATCTCTATATTATAATATTTATGTTGAAAATTGTAATCACGTATTTTTCTTTCACAATCTTATTTACCAGTTTTGTTTATAACTCTAAACACTTAAAAAACGTATATGTAACAACTAACAATTGCCTTGTATTACACAAGGAATCTTCGTTAAAAAAAACTACACTATGAGAATTTTTTTAAAAAAGTAGTACCCCTGGTGGGACTCGAACCCACAGTCCCCGGCTTAGGAGGCCGATGCCTTATCCATTAGGCCACAGGGGCTTGTAAATTTAGATTTCTTACACACGAGATAAACTAAAATTCATTTTTAATTGAAATAATTTTATTAAATAATTTATATCAATAAAAGTTATCTACATATTATAACATAAAAAAACATTACAATTTTTTTTTATTTAATTATAAATATCAGTATATCACAATTTTTCTAGTGGGTAAGTAGATATCAATGAAGATTAAATAATGTTTAATTCTGCAGAATATGAAAAGAAAATTCTGCAATTACGTGCTCAGAAAATTTGTTTAATCATTGACTAACAGAAGTAGTTGAAGTTACACAAAATAAAACCGTGTTAAAAAGTCTAAAATTGTGTTGTATTCATCGATATTACTTATGTGTTTAGTGATTTACCTACCTCCTATCAACCTATAAATACAACTATAAATACAAAATTTGTCTAATATTTTTAATTTACAACTTTGCCATAAAAATTTTCTGTACATATAAATACTATATTGGGCGGGTTAAAAATATTAGACAAAAACCTATTACCACCCTTTACCATCCCAAATAATAAAATGTGACGTTTAAGTTTATTTCTAAACATTCACTTTTTATAAATTTCAATATGTTTTATACTCAAATATAATTTTAAAATTAATGTATAGGCACGAATAATTCGAATATTCACTATAATTCTCTTTTTGTTCTAACATTGTGGAACACATGTAATATACGTACAAACCTACATTTACATTGCTTTTATTATAAAAAAGTATATACATATGTATATTGCAAAACTTTCAATTTAAAAAAATGTGTGTAAAGAATTTGAATTGTATATAATAAAATTTATATTTTACATATTTACGTTTTAAAATTATCATCACAGTTTAGAAGCAAGTATCATAATTAGAGCTCGGATGGATGTATCAGTTTCCAGTGACGGCTTTTATGCAGACCATAGTAAAGAGACTTTTATTTCATTTTAAAATGTTAATACGTAAGCTAGTTTTAACAAAAAAAGGAATGTAGATATTGAAAAAATAAATGGAAAAACACCCCCTCAAACCCAATGTCAACTTTGGAATCCTACTATCCTGTGCAATAGTCTCAGTCCCTTTGCTAGTTATGGCTCTGCTGTAAAGACATTTGATTGGTTCCTTGTTAAGGGGCTACTCAGCGGTACGGGTTTCAACCCCGTACCTATTGCTCTTCTGGTTCCTAAATTTTTGTTTATAGATATACCTCCAGTTCTCATCGTGAGTGTTTATAATAAATTGACTTTATCGACTTTATCAACTTTATCAACATAATATATTTTGCCTTGTAATAACAAGGCAAAATATATTATGTCATACATGCATGAACATATTTACGAACCGCCACATGTTCTACAGCTAATTCTGGTTTTGACGTCATCAGTACTTAAAGTCTGAGCTCTAACCATTACCAACCATCAATTCATCAATTTTGGTATGTTGCTAAATCTAAAAATAAAAAGAAAACAAAAAAAGTCGAAATATACGATAATGTTGTTGCAGTATAATATCAAAGGTGAACTACGGTTCATCCCAGAAAACCACGTATGTTTTTAATGTCTTTTGTGAATTTTTTTCTGAGTTCATAAGATTTGATTAATAAAATGTCTACATAACCAAGAAACAAAATGTTCCGCGAACTTTAAGTTTAGAGCACAATGCACTGCACATGTACAGTGATTTTTAAAAGTAAAAACTACGTAAAAAAACCAACCAGTATAAGTAATTTAAAAAATGCATTTGAGACTTATTTATCTTAATTATGTTTATTTTTCTTTTTTACTTTTAAATATGGCGACATTCCAAAAATAAATGCACAGTAATCTAATTCTGTCACAAATAGGTTTTAAGCAATATTTCCTGTCAACATTTTAAAGCGCTGCTGTTATCATTGTTATCAAATATGAATATACTGACAACTTCGGAAATTTCATATATACAGGGTGGAGCAATAGTGTGTCTGACTTCGATAGCTGTGTGATAGCTAAAAATTTGATTTAAAACATAAATAAACTAAACAAAAAGTCTATAACCGGAAATTATTTTCGAATATACAGGGTGAGCTAAGACGATTCTACAGGGCCAACTAACATTATTTTAAATGGAATGTCATGTATATCAGAACATTTTTTGAATCTCTTTGTGGCCTCCTTCCACTCCTGTATTATTATTGACTCTCTCCCAACCACTTGGATGTAATGATTTTTATTGCTGAAATTATACAATTTACACTTGTATATTAAAAATATCGTTACATCCAAGTGGTTAGGAGAAAGTCAATAATAATACAGTATTGAAAGGAGGCCACAAAGAGGTTCAAAAAAATGTTCTGATATACATGGCATTTCATTTAAAAAAATGTTATTTGACCCTGTAGAATCGTCTTAGCTCACCCTGTATATTCGGAAACAATTTCCGGTTATAGACATTTTTGTCTAGTTTACTTATGTTTCTAAAACAAGTTTCTAGCTATCATAGAACTCGAGATATCGAAGTCGGACGCACTATTGCCCCACCCTATATACAACTGATTTAGGATATTCAAAGGTACGATTTAAAAAAACCATTTCCTATAATGTTGTACATTCTAAGTTTAAAAATTATTACCGGGAAAAAGTTATAGAGATAATAGAAAACAGTTTCGCACGGTCATTACGGTTCAGTAGAAAATATTATA
The DNA here is from genome assembly GCA_029963845.1 of Rhamnusium bicolor. Lineage (NCBI taxonomy): Eukaryota > Metazoa > Arthropoda > Insecta > Coleoptera > Cerambycidae > Rhamnusium > Rhamnusium bicolor. Next base: position 470,794 of record JANEYF010005321.1, on the reverse strand, counting down.
CAGGGTGTCCGTAAAAAGGAGACCAATCCGGTGACCATGGATTCCTTGAGCGAAAATAATAGAACTTTCATAATGCCATTTTTGATTTTCGACCCCCATATTCGATATATAGGGTGTCAAAATTTGAAGTTTAAAAATATTTTCTTTAAATAACTCGAGTATTTCGTAGATATTTATTTAAGATTTTATATAGTGCTCAACTTAAAGAGACACATCGTTGGAAGGGAAAAAACCAACATTAATTGTCAAATATTCGAAGTAGAATGGTTCCAGTACACACTGATCCCCCAGTTTTTTAGTATCTGCGCCAATGACTCCCAAACTATCTTTTTAAGTTAATCATTCATTTGGATTATTTTATGTCTCTTAAGAAATTTTGAGAAAATGCTTCGTTTTAGAGATAAGTTGAAAAATATTGGTGCCTACGCGGCTTGCGGTAATCTCATAATTTTCAAATATCTCTAAATTAAGTCAGCCGCTTTCGTAAAAAAAGCCATACCGTGGATACGATAGAATTGTTTGTTTACTGTCAAAGTAAATCCTTATTTTTTACAAGTTAAAATTTTTTATAAGCTAAAAATGTTCTTGTAACTAAGAAAAGCCAACATGGCTCGTAGACAAGGAATTGTACCCTTTTCTGAAATGACGATTATGATTTTAATCATAAAGATTTAAATAAATCTGTAAACTCTAAACATTTATTTATATTTCTCGATTAGGAAAATGTGACTCCAATGCTAGTTTAGCTGCTAGGCGCTATGCCGAAAAATGTCCCAATCGATTTCATCCCAATAGAAAATATTTTTCAAATATGGTCCGTCTAGAAGACTAGAAATTTAAGGGAAAGACGGAGGGGTATTTGCGGCCGACTCCGTGCGATTCAACCTAAACAGGACGAGGAAGTTTTAAGAATTGTTGAGGAAACACCGAAAATTAGTACCAGGGTGTTGGCTAAGCAGGTCGAAGACATAGGAAAAACTCAGGTACACACTATTTTACGGAGTCAGCAGCTGTACCCATTCTATCTCCAAAAAGTACAGGCTCTTTTGCCTCAAAACCTCGAAGCATGACTTGTATTATGTATATGGTTATGTGAAATGAATAACCGAAATCTACACGTCTCATCAGAAACATTTTGTTTACCGATGAAGCTACATTTACGAGAAACGGGACGACAAATATTCATAACGCACACATATGGGCTGAAGAAAATCCTAAAGCCGTAGTAGAGATGTATCAAGTAAACTTTAAAGTCAATGTGTGGGCAGCTATCATAGGTAGACTTGACTGGTCATTCATTTTTGCAATTTCTTCAAAACACACTGACCGATTTACTAAATTAGTTGCCTTTACATGTAACACAAAATATTTGGTTTCAATTAGAAGGTGCCCCTCCTCATTTTACTAGAAATATTAGAAACTATTTGAATCAAATCTTTCCTGATCTCTGGAATGGTCGGGGTCGATATGCTCCTATTCAGTGGTTACCCCGTTCCCCAGACTTTACTCCTTTGGACTATTCAGTCTGGGGATTTATGAAAGATTTTGTGTATATGGTTCCGATTTTGAGCGAGAATCATTTGAGAGAATGAATCCTTCAAGCTGGAGGGCAGTTCAGGTTGAAGCCAAATATTTTTCGAAGTCTAAAATTTTCATTAATAAAGAGAGCTTGTATGTGTTTACAAAAACATGGAGGTCATATCGAATAATTTCTTTAGACTCGCTATTTTTTTTTATTTCTACTGTTTTTTGTTACTAATGAATTATGAATAATTTTAAGAAAATTAGGTTTATTAAATTTGTTTTCTTCTAATTTATAAAAATAATTGTAGATTGTTGAATCCATTGCGTCTACCAATTTTTTGTCTGGGCGCCATTGACTTTACAAATAGTTATTTTTGACTTGTCCATTATTATTGATATTTTTATACCTGCAAAATTTTAATAAATATTTGAAAATTATAAGACCGTAATCTGCGTAGGCACCAATATTTTTCAACTTATCTATAAAACGAAGCATTTTCTCGAAATTTGTTAAGAGACATAAAATAATCTAAAATAGATGGTTAACTTAAAAAGGAGAGTTTGGGAATCATTGGTGCAAGTACTAAAAAACTGGAGGGGTCAGTGGGTGCTGGAACCACTCTATTTTGAATAATTGACTATTAATTGTCTGTTTTTTTTTCCTCAAACGATGTGATTCTTTAAGTTGAAGCACTGTACCAAATTTTAAATAAATATCTTACAAAATACTCGAGGTATTAAAAAAATGTATTTTTAAACTTCAAACTTTGACACCTTGTATATCGAACATGGGGGTCTAAAATGAAAAATGGCATTGTGAAAGTCCTATTATTTTTGCTCAAGGAATCCGTGGTTACCGCATTGGCCTCCTTTTTCCCGATATATTCATAGTAAGTAAATTTAATTCACAGTAACTAAATTAAAACACAGTAACAAAATTATTTCACAGTAATAAATTAACACACAATGGGTATGCAAAGGAAAAATAAAATTCACAGTAAATTTAATTTGCGCAAGTATATTCCGTGTTTTTTAAACAATAACCATTTAAATTTATGTCATTCCCCTTAATTTTCCTTGCCCTAAAATGACCTTTATATATGATTACGCCCAGACCCATGAGCTGAATATTTTTTACTTTTATAACTTGTTATAAATAGGCACATACTGTGCCATAAATGTTTATTTACCTATTGTGTCATCAGTTATAATTAAACAAATGTCCAATGTACAAAATAATAAATGATTATATACTGTTTGCAGTTTTTTTTTGTTTTCACTTTGCATTTATTTTTCACTTGTGTGTTTTGGAATTTTCTGATGAGTTTCATTTACTGTGCAAATTGCTGTATTTTACTTTGCAATCAATAAATCATTTGTTACTGAACTTTAATTTTATTTACTGTGCTGTACTTTACTGTGCAATAAATCTTTAGTATTGAGATTAAATATTATTTACGTTGCTATATTTTACTATCCAGTTGGCATTTTCTACTGCGCAACCTTTTTTTACTCTGCAAACAGCTATTTTTTTACTGTACGTTTAAATTCTAGCCTTTAGATTAAGGCCAAAGTGTGAGTGCCTGGAATTGTGTTTTTTTTTTTACTAAATTTATACTGATAATAAGAAAATTATACTGCCTCATTTTAGTAGACCTTGTAACTATAAATTAAAAGTTATGCTTGAATCAGGAAAAAAACCGTTACAAAAATTGTGGACAATACCAAGACTCGACTGGCCAACTGAACAGAAAAAATATGTGAGACGGGATATTTTAATAATAAAGTCTTATAATCCGAAGTCTAGATACCAAACTCTCAAATATTTTTTATACAGAGATCTGTTGCAGTTTAAAAGTGTGTTTAACACTTTTTATTATTCCATAAATATCTGGATACCTTTACACATAATTAGCATTTACTGATATCATAAAATTCGTCCATATTGCATTCCCCTTGATGTAGAAGCTGATTGTCCAAGGCATGGACTATCATGTAGAAGCAATTTGCTTCCAAAGGCTGACCCTCCACTACTGCTTGAGAAGAGACTCCTGGTATAGTAGGGACCAATACCTCCTTGTCTTTTGGCCCTTAGAAGCGATATTGTTGCTACAACGACAGCAACCAAAAAAATAATCCCTAAGATGCAAAAGGCTATTGCCATTTTGTCTGGAGAGACACAAAATGTTCTGTCGCCCGGCAGACCAGAAAATGGGTATGATGCTGTATCTGAAAAATTAAAATATTACTTAGGTGAAAATTATATTTTATTCCTGTATTTTTATCTTTTTTTAAATATAACAATAATAAATAATTTTTTTCTACTCTTATTGAGTAATAAGTTCTCTAATTAATTATTACTATTATACCTATGTGCGTTTTCTAATAGATAATCCGATACTCCCGATACTCAGGCCGTGTGTACTAATAATAATAATAATTCATTCATTACATTACTCACGGGTTGTTTCAAATCGCACAGTTACAGCATCATCGAGGATGATCAATATTCAAATAGCATAATTATTTTCAAATATCATAATTTAGTAGTTGAGATAATTTGGATACAGCAAATAAAATTATTCAATCAGTTCAACAAAATAATAAAAATCATTAATTACAAATGAAAATATTAATTTAACACATGCATTTTGAAAATTGTTCTAACATTACTATACATTTTTTTACTAACAGCAAAGTAGTGCTTTTAATCTTCGCTAACGGTGATAAGTAAAAATAAAATTATGTAAACTAGTAATAATTGTTGTCTTAACTTATCTAGACTTAAGAATGCAACTTCCTATTGAGTTGTCGCAGAAAAAGTATAGTATTCTACTCGTCGTTGAGTAATATACTATTTACTGTTTATTTTTTAGTAAAATTTGTCAAGACAAAGTTGAGTAAATATTTTCTTGATATTTAAATAAAAAATTCATCATTATATTGAAAAAAGAAACAAACTTGGAAAAATTGCAAATAATTGGTTTGTTAAAATAAAAACAATAAAATTAGTGAAATTCATAGTAAATTATTTTAAAATAGAGACAAATATTATTACAATTCAAACAATTTATTATTAAGTCATAAAAATAGAAGTATCTTCGCGCCCAGAGCCAGTCAAACGTTTCTGCAGCAATGTTGTAGATAATTCTCTTTGACAACGTGGCTAGAAGCGAGCGAATGAGTTCTGGGGATGAAAAGAAATTACTATTGGACTTATTTTGCTTATTAAAGTAAACATAATATGCAACGTAGAAGAGATAAGCATTTTGCACTTAAAAATAATTAATAAAAGTAAAATTAAATCTGTTTGATAAATAAGTTCCATGGAAACAATTATTGCTACAATTGTATCCAAGGAAACTATCTACCGATTAAATTTAATAGAAGATGGAAAGATAGGCCCTAAACATAATAACTCGCTGCATGGTTTACAACCTAAAGCAAAAAAAAACTGGTAACTGATCATTATAAATAGTTATAAAATAAAAGAATATATCCTCCTCGGATAAATAATTTTAAAATAAAAAAAAGAACATCCTCCCCGGCGGGGAATCGAACCCCGGTCTCCCGCGTGACAGGCGGGGATACTGACCACTATACTACCGAGGACTTGTTAAAGTAAGTGCAAATTAGAGATATTTAGAGAGAACAAACACTACATAATATTTCCTTAATTTTAAAAAAATTACGTTGATTCGTCATTAAATGTATTCAAAAACTTTGCATTTTCTACTCCACTTGTAGAATATCTCACTTAAATTAGCCATTTGCTGCATGTCTATTCATTTACGCTGATACTGCAAAATCAAAATAGAAAGTTTTTGAATAAAGCGAAATTACAAACTACAAGATATGTGAAATCAGTGTAATCACTAGTGATTAATTATACTTTCGTCACTACCTATCACAATTAATTATCATTCGTTTAAAACATAAAAAAATATGAAAATATATTTTAACTATAACTTATGAAATAAATTTATTAAAAATAAAAAAAAAAGATGTTTCCGCCCGGGATCGAACCGGGGACCTTCCGCGTGTTAGGCGGATGTGATAACCACTACACCACGGAAACACGTTGCACAGATCTGTCTAGCATTTGGATCGTTGATCAATGAGACATAAATCATCTTCTGACAACTAGTCAGACACTCCGGCCACATCGTAAAAACCGTATCCGAACTCTAGGGTGATCTGACGAAGCCTCCAGTGGTAAGAAATTCTGTTTTACTATATTATTGCTTTATTGTTGGTTTTGGTGCATTTCCGTCATTTACCATTTATGTCCGCATTTTTGCTATATTCCCTTGTCCGTTAATTGTCTACAAATACCGGACGACCCGAGATATCCGTAAAATATCGTAGTTTAACAAAGTAAATTCGGGTTATCTATTTTAGCTACAAGCATATTGGGATTTCATTAGTAGATTCAGCACGAGTGAGGTTTGGTTCTAGAACTATGAAATGAACCTCACCGTGTCGGGAAAGTAGTAACCGTTCTGTTCAACACGAGTAAGGTTTGGTTCTAGAACTATGAGATAAACCCATTGAACTATATGCAAAGCATTGCTTCGCATATAAGTTCAATGGATAAACCTCACCGTGCCCCACGGCGTAATTGTCAATTCGTAGCCACTCCCTCAGAGTAGTAAAACAAGAAGGCTCGCAGATAAAGGTGATAACCTCTCGTTCCATCGATAAATAACGCTTTAACTCCGCCTGCATATCTCTGGGCTAGTCAGTTTCAAGGGACAGTGTGGTTTAAAAACACGAATTAGTAAATTAGAGTCTAGCGCTAAATCACGACGTCAGATTCAAGCATATCGGGATTTCATTAGTAAATACCGCACGAGTGAGGTTTAGTTCTAGAACTATGAAATGAACCTCACCGTGCCGAGGAAAGTAATAATCGTTCTGTTCAGCACGAGTAAGGTTTGGTTCTAGAACTATGAAATAAACCTCATCATGCCGCGTGGCGTAATATCATAAACATAACGTTTGATAAAGTGTATTCACTAGAGACATAAGTCGCTGAGCTACCGATATAGCACGTCCGCGAGTAGCCACTCAAATATACCGTCTGTCCCTAGATTGACCTGCTTATTCCGTTGTGGCCCACCTGCACTCCGTAACCACTAGCACCTGGATAGTTCTGCACTGCCCGCCTTAAGCACCAGCGACCATAGAGTCAATAACTGCTTGCCGTAGACACCAGTAAATATAGATTGCCTTCATAACTGCTTGTAGTAATTATTTTGATATTGCTTGCTTATCATAAATACCGTAGATGTAGTCTCCGAAACTTTGATATATCATAAACCTCTTGCTTGATTCCTAGGCTGATTGCTTGTAGATAAAAAGTAATATTTACATTTTTTCTGTTCCCACATTTCTTTTTTAGAATTGTAAATAGCTATTATTTTCATTGGTCTGTGTATTTGGTTTTTTTATTCTTCGATGATATCAATTGTAAATAAATAGGATAAGTACAGTTAAATTCTGACTTTTATTCAAAGACAAAAGTATAAGTAATAAATTTGTTGGTACACCGAGAATCATTTTCGGCAGGTAAGATGAAGTTGTCCATTGCTACGCAAACGACAACCGCACACACAGAACGACCTAGCATTCCATATCTTCACTGAGTTACCCTAGGTTATATCATACCGCTGATAGAATAAAGTGGTGTTCCTACACTTTAAAACAGGAACTGGCGCTCGAGACCGTTACCGATGTTACAGTCGTTTTCACGGCCATGTAACTTCAACTTAACATAAAGATTTACCACGGAATAATCTCCGCGGAGCCTGGTATAAATTAATATAGGTTACCGTTAATTACAAAGGGAAGTATTACTGGTTGTCTGAATTCGCAATTGCCTGGAGCAGTACTTGTTAAAATGCCGCGCCGATAGCTTTCTTGTGAATGATTCGGTTTTTTGACGATTTTTTTCCCTTTTGATTAGACTAGAATAACTACTGTTCGACCGATTGTGGCAATAAATAGACCTTTCATCGAGCTTGTATTTTCTTACTCACCCAGTTTGAGGATTTATGGTGAAATTGGTCATAAAAGGGGATAGTGAAATATCTAGTGAGATTTGTGCGATCTGTTGTGATTTTGTTTTTTTTCCTGTCCCGCAAGCAGAGTTATCTGGATTCTTATTTTTTTCCTCTATTTTTCCTTGTACGTATAATATTTTAGTCAAAAATTACTCTCAAAAATTTTCTTTTGGAATGAGCGTTGCCTAAGGCTATTTACCTCATTGCAGGTTTTTTTTTCCACTCCAAATATCACCCTGGAGTGGGCGTCTATGTATACGAGGTGCAGTAGCAAAGTTTTTGGAGACGACTGAGACACATTGGAACACCGCAGGAGAGGGTAGACCATCTGCGAGGCGGAGAACAACAAGCCTATTTTTTCCAGATTTTTTTTATAATTAATTGATATACTTAAGATACCCGATAAACGTATCAATTTATTTTAACGTGAACCACGCTGTAACAAACTTGTGTATACGAGTTTTTATTAATCGTAGAGTTTTTTTTTGTGTATTTTTAGTTGTGGAATTTCGTTTATTCCCTTTCGTCATTAAATAATCTTACGTCGATTGTTTGACATTATTATTAGATATATTATTAGTATTGGGTTATGTATCAATATGGGGTTGTTTTGTGCTGTATGATTCGAACAGAGGATTGTGATAATTCCAGGTCTTTGATCAGTATATATACATATGTAACTTCGCCCTTGAAGTTACGACTGATTTTTTTTTGTAGAGATTATTTAATACTATTGGGGGTTCTTTTGTGTAATTTATATGCTGTTTGCACGAACAGACTCCCCTTTTAAACCCGAAACACATCGGGTTCCTTTCATTATTTCGTTATTTCATTATTTATCATTGCCGTATTTATTTATACGCAAAAATACGAAGATTGTTCTTGCAAATACGCATATCGAATTTTCCAGCGACTTTTTAATTATCTACTTTAATTTTGGATCGATTTTATGGTAATATTTGTAATAATACGGCGTCGCCAGGCATGATCACGTACTCGTGCGCCGGATTTGAAAGGTTATTTTGGATATTATACGTTTGATTTTAAACCATTATGGAAGTCGTCATGCTGTACATATTCTCAATTAATTATATTCATATTTAAACTTCACACTTCTTCAATACACCGTGGAAATTACAATTTCGTTGATTGCGTATCATTATTACCAAACACTTCCTTTACCACCATTAAACGAACAACGACTCCCCGCAGAACACGCTAGACAGTGGGTTATCTCCCCCAATAATTTAATCTCGAGGGCTCTACAGAGAAGGCCCACTATTAACAAATATTTTTGTTTTCCGCCACTGTGCAATTTTTCCATTATATCTAGATTAGAGCCCGAATGGCTGTTACACCGAAATAAAAAGTTCAAAAGTACAGCAACTGTACTGAAGGGTGCCAAAGTGCCACGACACCTACGCAAAAAAAGGATTTTGGTGGTGAGTAAGTAAGCGCGTCACAAATTATTAATTAATAAAATAGTAAATAAATGTTATCTGGACTTTCAATCAAGGGAATCTAGGATTTGACGTATTTATGGGGATAGCAACACGTGAGAGTATTCAAAGAATATCTACGAATATTAATAAACTAAAAAAATTCTGAATGTTGAATACTGTATTTCTAAAAAAATAATAATAATAAAATAATTATTAGGTATAACATAAGCATCCTTTCAAACCTAATATGATAATAATAACAAATACCTATAATTTCTTACATTTTATACTGTCATTCTTACCTAAATGCGCTAGTATAAAAGTTTTAAGTAAATAATAAATCAAATACGACAGTTCAAATACATTTAAGATTATTTACACCACCAGTAATCTTAAAATCTTCCTGTTTGCGATTGAAATCCATTTAAAAATTAACATTTGGTAAACATGAGTCTCACCCAAAAGCGATAATTGATAACTTTGTGTCCGATGATTTTCAGAAACACCCAGTAGGTTCACAAAGAATTCCATGATGGAAACTATCTTCTCTAGTGCCCCAATAGTATATAAAAATCAGAAAATCGTTCGAAACCCAGGATCCCTTTTGTTACCGTACCATGCCCTTTTTAGTTGCTGATCTTTTTGTGACATTCTGATGAAAATACTTACTTACCTTAATTGTTAGATCACAAATTTTAAATATAATAATATAATAAAAATTAACAACTAACACTAGGTATAGTTGTTAGAATAGTAACAAAATCCTGAAACTATTTTAAATATCATATCAAATTTGGTTTTTAAATACAAATTTATTTACAAACCAACAATAAATGCCCATTTCTCACGACTGCGAAATCACAAATGGTTCCACATAAAGTACTATCCCATGGATACATACGTATGATTTGTTCCTATCTGAAGCCAGATATATATATATATATATATATATATATATATATATATATATATATATATATATATATATATATATATATATATATATATATATATATATATATATATATATATATATATATATATATATATATATATATATATATATATATATATATATATATATATATATATATATATATATATATATATATATCTATGTGGCTATCCGCCACAGAGACATCTAGGATGTCGGTCGGATAGTAGCATTCAGACCATATGAGAAATTTCATACCTCTCACCACTATTCACTTCACCTTAGTATATAACTAGCAGGTTGGCCACTATCATTTGTCTGTTCCATAACCTATGGCATACTGAAGAGAACAAATAAGTTCGAAATCGATCTATGTCTGGTTAGGAATTGACAAATGATATTGGTTTTCCATCTATCATGATTTGAAGGTGTAATTCAATTCAGGTCGGGGTATTTGCCCGCTGAGTAGTTGTTTCCTTCAAATTATATTTAATATATATATATATATATATATATATATATATATATATATATATATATATATATATATATATATATATATATATATATTATTTTGTGTTTGTGTATTAATCAAAATGGAGGACACTTCGAGCAGTTGATGTAAATCAGCGGTCTAAGTATTCTTCTCCTTGTTGTGTTCCGAGTTTCAGTTTGTTTCGTTTTGAGTTTTGTTTTAGTTGTTGTTAGTGGTTTACTTTTATTTGTCAAACCACTTTTAAACATGCCAGTAAATATTGACACTGTCAGTCCCAAGCCTGATAAAATGTGAGGGAAAAGTTGTTTTGCAAGGCCTTCTTAACGCTGTTAGGTAGCTACTTTTTCGGACTTTAGAAAAGAACCTGATTTTTCTGGAAAACTGTTAGAGATAAGTATGGACAACCTATACCTATATCAGTCGAAAGGGCATTCAATTTTGCATTCACCCATGACAATTAACATGGGTCATTCCATTTGAAAAAAAAAAAAGTTTTTCAACTCGTAAGACTATTAAATGTAGGTCTCAGTATTTCCGAGTGAATAACGTACACGTTTTGCTCATAGATGACAAGATAGAGTAATTTATGTCAAAACGATGTGTGAAAACTGCACGTTTCTAACTCTTGTGGTTTAGATGCTATCTAGCCTCATTTAGAGAGTTGAAATCGTGATTTTTTTCAAAAACAACTGATTATCTCGAAAACGGTAAGATTTAAATACCATGTACATTTAATAGACTCTACCTAATGTTAACCAAGAAATTCAAAAATGCAATAATATACAGGGTGTTCCATTTAAAATAACAAAGTTATGTAGCGCCCATGCGAAATGGAATACCCTGTAAAGCTTAAAATATTTTCTTTACATGACCCACATGATTCCAGACAACTTTTATTAAAACCATTTTTTTATAAATTTTACAATTACATAGTTACAGAAGAATCCCTCTTAGGTGGAACACCCTGTATATATATATACCGGGTGTAACAGGATCATGGCACATCCCCTTTTTCTCCTTTAGTTTTGAATATAATTGATTGAAATTTGGGATATCCTATATACATAATAAGCGGCACTGTTTGACATACAAGTAATTTTTTGTTCACTTCCGGTTTGCCCGATTTTTAAATGAAACACCCTATATATTATTGGATTTTTGAATTCTGCATAATTTTCTGAATCCAACGATACCAAATAAGTGACATTTCAAACGTCAATATTTATTATAATATTTTTAGTTTTACATTCAAGTGTGCCATGACAGTTCTGATTTATTCTAAATGACCCATGTAATGCTAAAAAAATCGAAATCCCGTCAAAAATACTAAATTACGTGATTTATGAGCAAATAAAGTTCATCAAAATGGTTTTTGGGGAAAAACTCAATTTTTTCAAATGGAACCATATTGGTACCGTGGTACCATTTATTAGTTACTAATAAGGAACTTATTCATATCTCGTATTAAAATGTGCGATAAATACAAACAAAATTACAGCTAAAAGAAAATAAGAAAATACAATTTTGTAATTAACTAAGGTGGCTTAGAAAACAATGAAATATTTAGCTTATCAAATATGTTAATTATTTATGGGGAATGTAGAAAAACTGCCGTTGGGGCTAGACACCTTTATGCCGAACAATATCCTGATAGACGTCCAGCGAGAAATTATTTTAATCGTCTTAAAATTTAATTCCGAAGTGAACCTAACAATGATCCCGAAGAAAATTTCCTTCTTGACGAATGAACGGAAATTAATGTTTTGTCTCGAATAGAAGTTGATAAGACTGTTTATTTAAGGCAAATTAGGTTTGAATTGGAAATCAGTCACCAAACAGTAAGCCGAATTTTGTACAAATTCCACTATAAATCTTTAAAATACCAATTGCATCAGCACTTGTACGAAAATGATTACGAACGTAGGATGGAATATTGCAATTCGATTTTGCAGAATAACGTGCAGCCAAACGATTATTTTTTTGGAATGATTTTATTTTCGGACGAGTCTAGGTTTACAAATTGGTGATTATTTAACCGATAAAATACAAAATATTGGTTACAAGAAAATCTAAATTTATTACGGGAGGGTAACTTTCAAGAGCGGTTCGGTTTCAATGTTTGGCTTGGAATAATGGTAGTAGATTCATTGGTCTAATAATATTTGAAGGACCCCTGACTAGTGCCAGATACTTGGGATCTGCAGAATGAAATTGAGGACAGTTTGAATTGCCTTTTCATTTACGACAGCCATCTAATTTTAATAATCAGTAGTTCTGCTCTTATTGTAAGCGAAACGGACACTCCTTTAATGAGTGCCGTACGATGCAACAATTTACTCCGCAAAATCAAAATTTTAGACCTACATACGTTAATCAACCAAGACCTAATTTTCAAAATGCTCAAAGAAATTTTACGCCACAACGAAATTTTCAACAGCCAGGATGGTGTCAACAAAACAGACCCTCAGCAATAAGGCCTAAATAAAATTTCCAAAATAGAACTTTTAATCAACAAAGTAGTAATTTTTATCATCCTAACCCACAAAGGACACACCATGTAAATTTTAAAGGTTATTATAATCAACCAGAATGCGAAACCACCGATTTTTACAATCAATATGACGATTGTAATCAACAGTTCGAAAATTATTGTCTTCAAAATTACCAATCAAATTTCGATTTTTCTGTTAACCAGCAAAATGTACAAGAAAATTATACTACTAATTCTCAGGATTTGTATGCGAATTATACTGCTAATTCTCAAGATATGTATGAGAAATATACTGCTAATTCTCTAAATGTATGCGAGGATTATACTGCTAATCCTCAGGATTTTCGGATAGGTCCGGAGTATCCCACGGATACTTCAACACATATCGAGCAAATATCCCACTAAGTACAAAATATGAATCTACGGGACCCAGACGAAGAACAATGCTTCACACCGTAAATTCAAAAAACTTATATTATAATAAAGACTCTATCAACACTTTCAAAATTTTGATAGATACCGGTGCTGGAATATCCATTTTCAAACCAAATACTTGCAAATCTAAAAGATACCAAAAAATATTGTAATTCAAGGCATAAATGATCAAAAATTAATTATTAATGAATCAATTTTAATTCCATTTATACCCAGCGATCCCCACAAAGTTTACATTTATAATTTAGACATAGAATTTGATGGACGTTTAGGTTCCGACTTTATGGAACATTACCAATTTAAAAACTTATCAGCTTTTTTAAAGTAATAGAAAACTCGCCAGAACCCGGATTTCCCAAGTTATGTCAAAATAACTTTCAAAATTCTATCCGAAACGAAATTTCGATCGAAGAAAATATGCAAATTAAAATGTAATTTAGTTAAAACTGACGCTATACTGTTAGCGCAGGAAATTGAAAAGGTACGCTTACCTAATGCTCTGGTAAAAACAGACGTAAAAGGCGAATTTGTAACAACAGAAATTAATGCAAACGCGATTACTAAAATTATTAATTTTTGTAACTTAAACCTCGAATCAGTTCAAAAATTTAAAGCAATTTTTAATTTAAATACTTAAAATTTTGACCCACATGTACAAACTGACCAAATAAAATATGAATTACGCTTGGATAATCTAAACGAAGAAGAGGCCGAAATAATAACGCAGCTTTGCTTAGACTTCCAAACATATTCTATTTAGAAGAAGATAACCTGACTTGTACAAACGAAATTAAACACGCGATTGACACTAATAACTCTAAACCTATTTTTACAAAATCTTATCAGTATCCCCAAATTCACAAAGAAGAAGTAAAAAAATCAAGTATCAAAAATGTTAAACCAGGGTATCATTCAACATTCAATTTCACCCTGGCCCTCCCCTGTTTGGGTAGTTCCCAAAAAACTTGATGCTTCTGGTACACAAAAATGGCGCGTTGTAGTTGACTATCGGAAACTCAACGACGTAACAATCGGCGATAAATATCCTCTGCCCAATATATCGGATCTTTTAGATCAGCACGGAAAATGTCAGTATTTTATCACTTTAGATTTGGCATCGGGATTTTACCAAATTTAAATCAACTCCGAGGATATTCAAAAACCGGCTTTCACAGTTGAAAACGGCCATTACGAGTTCTCGCGCATGCCTTTTGGACTAAAGAACGCTCCATCAACTTTTCAAAGAGTGATGGATAACATTATACTTGGAATTCAAAACGAAAGATGTCTTGTCTATATGGACGACATTATCATTTGTTCACCTACCATCTATCCACGAGCACATTTCTCACTTAACCGAGGTATTCAAACGCCTTCAAAAGGCTAATTTAAAAATACAACCCTACAAATGAGAATTTGTACTGAAGGAAGTCAGTTTCAACAAAGGACGGTGTAAAACCTAACCCGAGTAAAGTTGACGTTATTTTAAAATGTCCACAACCTAAAGACCAAAAAGGAATTAAATCGTTTTTAGGACTCGCAAGTTCATTCCAAATTTTTCTAAAATCACTAAACCCATGACAAAACTTTTACAAAAAGACGTCCCCTTTAACTTTGATAATGATTGTCAAAATTCATTTGCCAAACTCAAACAAACATTGACCACATCACCCATTTTAATTTATCCAAATTTCGATGAATCTTTCGTGTTAACTATGGACGCAAGCTCATTCGCGATCGGCTCAGCACTCTCGCAGGGACTTATTGGTAAAGATTGCTTATGCTTCTCGAATTTAATGCAACGCCGAAACCAAGTAATCAACCATAGAAGGGGAACTTTTAGCCATAGTCTGGTCAGTTAAGTACTTTAGGTCATTTCTATTCGGTAGAAATTTCAAACTAATTACCGACGACCGACTAGTCACTTGGTTATTTTCCATAAAAGACCCAGAAAGTAGATTAGCACGTCGGAGACTAAAACTCGAAAAGTACGATTATGAAATCATTTATAAACCTGGCAAAATTAACAAAAATGCGGACGCTTTATCTGGAATAAAAATAAATCATTTTTTGGATTGTTCCAAATTTTATTCTAAAATTTTAGCCGCAAACGAAGACGACACAGACGACGATGAAACCACAAACGACGAAATTACAGACGAACAAATCGTTCATGAATCCGACGCCTTTATTAATTTATATAAGATAAAATCACAATCAATTATTCCAAAAATTCAATTTTCTAACAAACACTTGCTAGACATGGAAAAAAGCATTATCACGTTCTTTCAACAAAGTAACTTACAAGATCTTCATTATCAAACAATCGAAGATATTTTCGAGAACACCCCGATTTCCACAACATCCAAATTAACAGTCTCAGGCAAAACTGTCAGGAAACGGAAGTACTTTATCATTCCCTTACCTTTCGACCCAAAATCTGTTAATGAAACTTTATTTTTCACACTATTTAAATATGAAAACGAATTTGACCTCACGCAAACGTATCATGTATAAAATAACTTAGACCTGCCAATATTAGAAATGTTAACATTCACTTTTGCAGAAAAAGATCTAAAATTAGTCATTTGTCAAAATATTGATGTCCCTGATGGAGATCAAATTCCCATCAAAACCACTAAGGTAAAAATAATTTACATCCCGGTATAAATGAAACGATTAGAAGAATAAAAGGAAAATACAATTGGAACTGATTAACTAAAGACTCGAAAACTTTATAAAAAATTGCAAAACCTGTCAAAAGTTTGCCGTAAGAATCTTAGCAATCCACTAGTAATCACGGAAACTCCGAGAACGCCGTTCGAAAGAATTAGAATCGATATATTTGAATCACCCACACGAAATCACGCCCTTACTATTCCCGACGAATTAATAAAATTTACTCAAGCTTACGCAATTCCAGATAAACCGCTAAATCTGTTATCAATACTTTGTTATTATATTTCCAACACCATGGCACACCTTTAAGGATACATTGTGACTATGGTCGTGAATTTGAAAATAGTTTATTAAAAGATATTTGTACGTTATATGACATAAAATTAACATTTTCGAGTGTAGGATACACACAGTCAAACAGCTCATTGGCACGATTTCATGCAATTCTAGCAGACATGATACCAGTTCACAAAACCGAAAACCCGAACGAACGAACATCCGTTTACCATCCTGCCATATGCAGCAATTTGTTAAAATAATTCAGCAAACAAATCGCATGGTTTTACTCCATACGAGTTAGTCTTTGGTCACACATCAAATCGACCTCCCGAAACCTTGTATAACCAAAAGGAATTAATAAGTAAATACGTCCGAGATTTAAATAGTAGAATATCGCATTATTACAAAATAGCGCGTAGCCGAATTGAAACCAATAAAGAAAAAACTAAAATACGTTTTGATAAACAAGTTCCTGAAAATCATTATCAATACAATATCGCCGATAAAGTATACGTAAAGGAGTCACACATTAAAGACAAATTGCAGAATAAATTTAACGGTCCTTTCGAGATAACCGAAATTTTTCAAAATTCAGCAATATTGCACAACCCTAATACTAATCAAACAACTAAAGTAAATTTCGACAGAATGAAACATTATTCTGAAAATTTACCTTGCTTTCAGGTTAATCATGCTGCTCGGATCAGCTACATTGGCAGTTTTCAATATAAAGTCACACCCATAAACAATACTATAGGAATTTTCTATCATGAAACATCAGACATAGTAGTGACAAACGACAAATGGACATTATTGGTACACAAAAACGTTTCTTCCTTAAAGCAAGCTTTCGACAAAAATGATAAGAAGTTAAAATTCACCTTAGTCTTCTAACACAAATTTCCAAAAGTAGGTATACAATCAAAATTTAACGAAGTTCATCTTGATGAAAAACGCTACAAACGCGGAATTTTAAACGGTATAGGTGTACCTATACCGTTTATTTGCCGTATATTTTCAAATCAATTTCCGGAAACTTAAACACCGAAGATGGTGAATATTACTCTAACTGTATCAATAAATTAAACGCGAATTAGAAAACTTGTTGAAATTTCAGTAACAACGTCAGTCATTAGAAACTTCAACTTGACCATTCAGAAATTACAGACTGATGAAGAAACATTTAACGATTATTTCAAAGAAATTGAGGATGCTATCGTAAATATGCAACATGATATACAAATAGTCTGAACAAAATTAAAATTTCTAGAAATTTGCGAACAATTAAAGGCTAGTTATTTGCACATTGCAAACGATCTGAACGATATTCTAAATTTAATAACATTTGCACGCCTAAAAATTATTCATACTCCTATCATTCTCCAGATCACTTAATAAATTCATTACAGGAAATTTCACAAAATTTGCAGAAAAATAATTTGCCACTTCCGATAAAATTATCAAAAGTTGCTCAATACTTGGATATTATCAAACTCCGAGCATTTCAAACTAATTCTAGTTTAATTTTTGATTTATACATACCATTGGTAGACCCTCAAACCTATACAGCCTATCAATTATATCCCATTCCGATCCTGGATAATAGAACTGGGTTGCACCATATTTTGTCAGTCTCTCAAAAATATATCGCGAGAGATGATGATTCTTTGATTTTCATACCTATTCCGGACTTGAAAGAATGTCGACAACTTAACATTGGAACCAAATTAGGTTCAAACTTGTTCACCTACCCGATAAACACTGCCACCTGTGAAGCTAGGCTTTTCAAAAATCTTAGGATCCTACCTGAAAACTGCCAAACCCCTTTAATTATAAGTCAAAGTTACAATGTTCAAAAACTTCAGGAAAACACCTGGTTAGTCATCAATGCAGAACCCCTGCATGTTACCATCAACTGTCCAAAGAAAAATTCACAAAAACTGAAATCATTACCAAAAACTCCTTTATAAAATTACAATCCAATTGTTACGCCTTCGTTGGTACAATCAAAATTCAAGCAAGTTCAAACGAAGTATTAGATGTTAAGGATAACACCCATCCTATTCAAATCCCATACGAGTGCTGTAATGAACTTCCAGCCAAAATGCAGTTACCAAAATTAAAACCACTGAAACTAATCAATCTAAACACAGAAGATCTCGAGATTTCCAAGCATAAATTGGATCAATACTCGAAGGACTTGGACGACCTAATCAACGAACCGTTTATTTCCAAACACATCTCCTAGTTCACTTATTTCATAATCACTAATCTTTGGACTACTATTCCTCTATGTATGCTGTAAGTGTAAAATAAAAAAAGACGCAAATTAGCCATCAACACAACTACATCACCTCCACCTCCACCGGGACCTAGTAAACCCTTCAGGAGTTTCACTAACATACTCCCTGCAAGAAAACGTCCTCCGATTCGTGAAGAAGAGGAAAATGAAGCAAAAGAACTCACCTAAAAAGTGTGTATTCTGTGCTTTATTGTGGACCTCAATAATTCATTGTGAATCTTATTGATTTCAGTGAATTTTAATTCATTTAAAAAAAACTTTAATGCTTTGTTTTAAGTCTAGGAAATGGTGTAAATGCTTATCCAGCATAAACCAGATAGATTATTAATTAGCTTCACACATTTGTCAAACCAGTCTTGTACTCATCATGTTAAAATAAACACATTTCATTTTATATTATTCAATCTATTCTTCAGAGTCAACGTTGCCTCTAATCAAATAAAAAATTTTTTTTAAAAAGCCATTTATGTAAATAAAAATATGATATATATACAGTGGGTCCCCGGATTTACTTAGAGATCGGTGTAATAATTAAAAAAAATATTAGTACGGCTTTCATTTTCTGCAGTCTCGGCATGCTTGACCTAAAATGAATTTTCATCAAATTACAGTTCAAAAGGGATCTTTTGATTTGAAAATTAGAGCCATATGCCACTTTCATTGCATTTGAACAAAAAAAACAATACTACAAATTAAAGTGATAGCTTTTTATTTTTAACACAATTGAGAATTTCAACTAATTCAACTAAAAACCTATTCAAATAGTGCCCCACCTAAATTACTACGTAATTCCACCCTTCTTCTAAATTCTTTGTAAGTTCTTCTTATTTCTTCAAGAGGTATGGCTCTGATCACATCAGTAATTTTGTTTTTCAATTTTTCTAAATCATTGTTAAAGTTGTCTTTATAAACTTGTTGTTTCAGTTTGCCCCAAAAGTAAAAATCCATAATTGTTAAATCCGGACTTCTTGGTGGGTACGGTTGTAGCCCAAATCTACCAATCCTTTTTTCTCCAAATGTATTGTTCAAATGATTCCTTATTACAAGAGTTAAGTGTGGGCTGCAACCGTCTTGCTGATAATAAATTTTTTTGTTTCATAGCCCAATTCTTTCATCAAGGTAATTTTGTAATTAATTTTGCAATATCTCCAAATACACATATTGATATAAATTTCCACCCAAAGAATAAGGTCCAATCACCCCATCGTATGAAACGGCACACCAAACATTCGCTTTTTTGAATACTGCCTTCTACAGTTCATTCTAAATTTTGGATTTTCATCTGACCAGTACCTACAATTTTGTGAAGAAACAACTCCGTTAGTGATAAATGTCGCTTCGTCCGAAAAAATAATGTTCTCAAAATTTCTTTCCAATCCACAAACAAAAGTCCAATCATTTTCCTTCGTCGTTTGGTTCCAAAGTGTGACGTCGCCCAAAGCCAAAACTGTTGCTACATCGTCTTCATCCAGTCTTTTCTTCTCTTTCTTTCGATTTTCAATGGTCCCAGTCCTTGAAAATTGTGTCGCAATACTTTTAACGGTAACGTCGCTAACTGAAACCCCTGGAAACTTTTGTTCGAACTGCCTAACCACCGCTTTGCAGCTAATTTGCCTCAACCCATAGCATTGTACAATAAATATTTTTTGCTCGAGGTTAAGCATTTCAATTGATTTAACTTTTTACACTAACTAATAATGTGAAATCTTTGACAATTTATAGCCAGTTTACAGGTTTCAATGCAAAGAGTACTTTAATTTGTAGTATTTTTTTTTTGTTCAAATGCAATGAAAGTTGGCATATGGCTCTAATTTTCAAATTAAAACATTTTATTCAAATAGAATATTTCCATAAGATCAACATAAAAACCATTTTACCTACAATGATTTATTTTCTTCTTAGATTAACTCGGCGACTTAGATCCCTTTTGAACTGTAATTTGATGAAAATTACAGTTCAAAATATACCAAATATATCAAAAAATTATTAGTACGTCTTTCATTTTCTGCAGTCTCGGCCTGCTTGTCCTAAAATGAATTTTCACCAAATTATAGTTCAAAAGGGATCTAAGTCACCGAGTTAATCTAAGAAGAAAATAAATCGTTGTAGGTAAAATGGTCTTTACGTTGATTTTACAGAAAAATTCTATTTGAATAAAATGTTTTGATTTGAAAATTAGAGCCATATGCCAACTTTCATTCCATTTAAACAAAAAAACATACTACAAATTAAAGTGAATAGCTTTTTATTTTATCAGAAAAAAAATTATTAAACGCCTTGTATACAGCAAAATGGTAATGTTTTCGAACAATTATTGTTGTGAATAATAGATGTAGCATTAATTTAATTTTTAAAATAAATAAATTACATAAATGTTTTTGTTGGTTTTCACTGATGACAAGATGACGATGATGTTTTAAAAGACGTATTTGTGTTATTGTAAGTTTATACCCCAATATCTTAATAAATATAAAAAATATTAATAATATACTATACATTACTGAATTCAGCAAAAAAATTTTTTAAGCTGAACTTAATTAATATACAGGGTCTATCACTTAAAATAAAAAAGTTGAAACAATTTTGGGTCAAACAGGAAGAGGAAAGAGGAAATGTAAGATATTCATTTATAATCAGTGGAATTTCACTTGTCAGTTTCCGCATTAATATACAGGGTGGAAATTTTTGTATTTTTCAGTTTTTCTCTCAACTTATTTATTTGTTATCGATTGCTGTTTCTCTGCGAAATTGGATTATTCAGAAAACAGTATATATGTATTGTTTTGGAATTTTTTTCATAGGTGAAAATCAAATGATAAAATTGAGTGAGGCACTTAAAATGATCACCCTGTGATTGTAATTTTTATTGTTTATTGTATTTTATCCTTTTGTAATAATTGATGTTTTCATCCAGTAATTGGTCATTATAACGGTTGGATGATGTATTTAATTAAATAAATCACTTGTTTATTAGACGTTCACGTATTTTTTTTGTGTTTTTAGTCTGGGAATTTGAACTGAGATATTAAGGATTTTTTTTAATCAACACACTATATCCGATACGAAGCGGTTAAGAAAAAAACTTTATTTGGGCTTATCGTCTCAAAATAGGATCAGGAATTATCTCCTGAATTTTATCGATGTACTTAAAGATCACCCTGTATACCAATTATGCATAAGTTGTGCGTGCATTTTTACATATACTTCATATGAACCAACACTTGTATATTCTAAGTGCATTATTGTGCTATGTTGGTATATGTATGTATACATGAATACGTATGAATATCATAAAAATTTTCATGTAACACTGTTAAGTATAATTATAACATACTCAAATATAAATCAAACCCTAATTTTTTCAGAAATAATGTAAAGGTTTTTCATAAATTAAATTTTAGTGACATGAAACCCTATGACTTCTGCAGGAACAGGACGATTTTAATTTTTTATAAATTTTACCTCCCAATTTAGTTTCTGAGTTATCGTATTTTTTTAAACGCTTGTCTTTAATTGTTTGTCAAAGTCCAAAATACTACCTACTTCCAGCTGCAGGATCTCCATGCCAGCATACATCTACCTAAATTCGTTATTAGAGAGCTACAAATAATGAGTTCTATCGAAATCCGACGGAAACTGTTCAAATAATTCCATCCCTTCCCCAGAATAAATCCACCATTTGAGATATCCCATGTATTCGAATTTCTTCTTTTAGTTTGAATAGAAATGCATTCAAAGCCTGCCAAAGTCCTGAAATATTGAACTATTAGCTGCATCACATTCATATCTGCCCAATTAATAAGTATTCAGGCTATTAAGTTTTTACGAACATCATATGCGAAAACAAATAATTCAGATTACATCACACATCACGCAACGTAACACATTAATAATTCTGTCACATTCTTATCAGAATACTGGTGAATAAAAAAAACAGATAACAGTGGCAAATCAGTTATTAGTTCATATTATGATATTTATGATTCACCCTATAAATGTCGCAAGATGAACTCCTGCTATCTACCTTCACAACCCACTAACAGGTTAATAGTTGCCATAATCATTCATTAATCAAAAGTGTGCGGATTCGCGAGCGAATGCCATCAGAATGCCACCCTAGATGCCTGCAGACAAAACAAATTTTGCGCTTCGTTGATTCCGGACCACCGTGCTATTAAAAATAAACACGCTGTATTTAATAATACGATATTAGATGTTTATGGGGTGCCACGTGAGTAATTGTGGTAACTTATGAAAAATGAAGCAATAAAAGGGAATAATTGTACGTTATGTTACAGAGCGAACATAACATAATAAATTTACATACTAATATGGTCTCGAGGATTATACATTTAAAAAATTCTTATTCTAATAACAGATTTTTCTTCTAATTACTTTATGGCGAACAAAATTTGTTTATTAGCATTATCCCAAAAAAAAAACGGATCACACAAGCTAGAAATACGAAAGTGTCTTATTATACGTACTGGATGTTACAAATTCAAGATACATCTTATTTATATAGGGTGTCTCGAAATTCTTAGTAGTGGTAATAACTTTGGAATAAGCAAATATAAAAAAAATTTGGAAATCATTGTCATGGGATCTACCTTTTTTGTATAATTGCCATGTTCCCTTCCTAGGGGCGGCACTACAGGGCGTAATTTTAAAACCTTAAACAGTAACTCCTATCGAGTTTAGGTATGTTTAGAATGAGCTACCAGATGGATCTACAGAATACAAATTTCATTGATATTGGTAATTTTTTTTATTTTTGTATGCTTTTCTAAGTCACTGTGTACTGAGCATACGTGGGAGGTACCCTAAATGAAACCAGGCAGTTGATGAATCGTACGAGCATTTTAACCGTTGAGTTTTTTCTAGTAATGTCCAACCTAACTAGTATCAAAGTCAGGTGAACTGTCATCGGAACTTAGGTTGATTAGTTGTTATGTAACTAGTTCAACATCTATGACTTTGCAGTCAGAATTACTTCTTGTATTTATTCGTGGTACGTATTGGAGAGTTTCATAACTTCTAAGCACCCTTTAAGATATTTGGAACAGCACGATTTATTAAGGAGATTGGCTTTAAGGTTTTTGGTATTTTAAAGTGGCAACTGCTAGTAACAACGACAATTCTATACTTAAAAGTCACCTACTTCAAACTGCCGTTAAAAGTTTCTGCGACGTCCACGAAACATATACTATTCCTTCTAAATACGGAACTTTTGAATAATATTTGATGTGAAATCTACATTTTTACCGAAGGCATATACTCAATAGTTTATTACATACCAAGGGACTAAAGGACATCTTTTAATCCTTAGTGCAAAAGTTTATTGCCCGAGCCAAGGATTAAAAACTCTTTAGTGCCGTGGTATATACGCTATTTTATGTACTTCCGGTACTGCATTTTAAAATAAAAAATAATTTTAGAAAAAATAATATACAGTGTGTCCCGTCTCAAGTGGTCATACCTTGATATTTTTGTTATTATTCGACAGATCGATTTCAAATTTTTCTCTTTTATGAGACTCTTCAAGACGCATCTTTTTATGTTTTTCAAAATATATTCAATTGTCACACCAACCCACTACGTTCACTTAAAAATGTGATTTTTCTATATTTTACTTAGTATTAGATTTAAGCAAAGATTGCCGTGGAAACGGAAACAAAAGTACTCAAAATCAGTTTATTGTGTAAGAATTCAAAATCATAACCATAAATGCAACAATATTAACACAGTATTTAAGTACTTAAACGTAACCTTTTTCAACTAAACCGCCATCAATAGCAATACATTTCTCAATGCGTTTTTCATTATTTTTTGCTACTCGTCGTAGTAGACAATATTATTTAATTATTTAACGTTAAGGAACACTAAAACTAGAATCGACAGAATGTTCATTGTTAAAAATTTAGAAAACAATGCCGTTGGAATGTAGAATTGTGCAAGAAATATATGTCTACGAAAAATTAATGCATAGCATTCACACTTTTTGTACAATATAGGAATAATAGTTGAACTCCGACATCTATTGGGAAACACACATTTGGAAATCTGTCACAAAAAATAGCTTATTTCCTAAATCTTCCAGGGACATCTTCGTATATAAACCACTGTTTTAGACGTACCTCTGCATCTTTGTTAGCTGATACGGAAGCAGATATAGATGTCTTCAAACGTCATGGTGTATGGAAATCCCCAATTGTAGCTGAGAGGTATGAAACAATAATACAACCGTGAACGATACAATCCAGGCATCTATGAGTACTTCAGGTAGCACGGCCTCTTCCATTCCGGTTAAGGATGAAAGGAGACTGAGCATGGGCATGGTCACTAACTTATATGAAGATATCCTCAGAGGCATCGGTTTCCCATTCATTCAATGAATCCCGTAAATATTTTTTAAAAAGTTGAAAAAGATTCTAATTGTTTATTTCATTTGTTAGTTGCAATAATGTTAATGTTACTATTAACTTCAATTCAAAATGAATTAAATAAACAAAATTCATTTCTATAGTACATATTTATTTACCATTTAATCCCCGGAGATTACATTAATTTTTAATCCCCTGGAGATTAAATGTACCACTTTAAACTTAAAAAAAAGGAGTAAGGTAAGAACTTTACTCACGGAAGGGCATAAAAATAATTTTCATTACCTACCCGTGTGATATGAAAATGACAGAATGCAACTATTCTGTCATAGTTACTTTTAAAAATTACAATGAAATTACTTTTTACCAAACATCAGCTTATTAGTAAATGTTATTGTAGTATTAAGCGTAAAAATTAATTTCAAAACAACATCATAAAGAAAATTTAACGTTAGTTATCAACGTTTGTAAGAAATTAAAGATAGTAACAACTGGCAATTCTTCAAAATATGATACAAACATTATTTCGCAATAATCTTCATCATCTTCAGTAGGTACCAAAAACTACGAGTGCCCAAGTGTTCCGTCAAATACGGAATACACTAAATTAAAAATTAATAAAATAAAGTAATCTAGAACCAAACTGTAATTTTAAAGTGAAAGTTCTAGCCGCAACGATAAATTTGCAAAGTAATTTTCCAGTAGCTACGACCTTAGATAATATTGGATTTGATCGAAAACAGGAATTAATGAAAATTTAATATTGATATTCAACGCAATGTCTTCTAGGTACAAAATCAATATATAAAACTTTGACAGTAACGTTAAAGATATTGAGCCATTGCTCATTAAAGAATACTCATGCTACTATTTACTGGCAAGTGTTCATAAAATCTCACTTCATGGGGCGCAAGTAATAGATGAGGCAATTTTGCTAACAGGAAAATTATCTAAGGAGAGCACAGGAGATGAGAAACAAGGATCTGAAATATTCATTATTTTTCTCAAATTGTACAAATCTATTTAGTTTCTAAGTTTAAAAATTTTGGACATTGTTTTTTTTTCAACTTATATCTCACTCCAGAATGCAAACTGAATTTTTCCAGTATTTTTACTTTCTTATACCTAATAAGGAAATATAGTAATCGCGATTTTTTTCCACCTCGAGAATTTGTTTGATAATATGTTTTAAACCCTCCTGAATCCATACTGACTATTTTCCGAATGATGTCTGTCGGTTCATGTGTGTGGATATGTGTGTGTGTGCGTGTGTACACGCGATAATTCAAAAAATACTAATGAGAGGAATTCCCAAATATAACAATTAAGATTTTCAACAACAATTTAACTGACACATTAAATTTGGTGAAGACATAATGAATGAAAGTAGAAAAAAATGTATAATTTCGGGAAAAAAAAATTAAAATAATTTGATTCCATTTCTGGACGAATCTTGACGAATTGTAATGAAAAATCATAACTTAAAAAAATCTGTCAGCATGTTTGTAGTATCGCGATAGCAGCCACAGTTTTTGAGATAAAGCTTTCAAATTTGGTACGCATGTTCTAAACGCCAAAGACAATGATAAATTCGGCGATAAGCAAAATTGGTCAGCTGAAAGGAGGTTCACAGGACCAAAATTTTTTTATATTTGACTTTACTAAAAGATATATTCTTGATGAAAGATTATAAATCAGTGGTCCACTATATCAACCCAATAAAATATATTTTCCAAGGACTTGAATAAAGTTGTTTTACTTGAATTTGAATACAAATATTACAATCAGTGGTGGAGATGATGGAAGGCATTACAACTAAAAAAAATCAAAAATTTCTACGCCAAAGAGTTTTTTTGGAAATACGATTTAGCATAATATGATTTCCAATTATTTACCACATAGTTCAGTAAATCGAAAATAATTTTAAAACTATGCATCTTACAAATAATACAAGGGAATCTTTTTTTAGAAATACAATTGTAAATTCAATGCATTGATTGAAAGTCCCAAAAACTCATTTGCATAGAAATTCTAGATTTTTTAATTTTATCTCCGCCGTTGTTTGTGTTATTTTCGCACAAATTTAACAGACACCTATTACGTGAATCACTGGCCCGAGTTTGACTGATCTACATCAAATATCATCTGAGATATTTCAATAAAAGTGATAATTCTCGAAAATTTTTGGTTGTATGACTTAAGGACTTTGGGCATTAAATTACCGGTTTAAGAAATAATCTTCTTAAGTTTAATTACGTTTTCATTTATTTATTTTTTTTTGTTAAACAAACGACCAGAAAACCATTATTTTAAATTTTTGTACGGCAGACTCTACATTCGTCTTTTTATATTTTTGCAAAAGTCATTAATAAATTACTTAAGTTTCTCATATTTTTAATCCCGTTCATCGTTGCTTCTTTAATTAAAAAAAAAATTAAGTACTTGTACAAACTTAGAAATGACAGACACATATTTTATTTATGATAGAACAAATAGAAATGCAAATCATCGTCGTCTCGTAGAAAATGGTTCATTGTATATCAAAAAAGGTCTGGATATCCGATTACAGTAAGAACACCAAAATTGGTATAGATGTTGGAAGCGATAGAAAATAATCACGAAATCAGCACAAGAAAAATTGCAGGGAATCTTCAAGTAAGTAACATTTTAAAAGATCAATTAATACATCCATATCATATTCAATGAGTACAAATATTTCTCCCTAATGATATTCCTCAACGCGTAGAAATATGTAGATGGGTGCAACAAATATTAAACCAAAATCCTTATTTTTTAAGACAGACATTGTTTACGGATGAATGCAATTTTTCGAGAGATCCTATTGTGAATTTTCACAATAATCACATTTATGCGGATAAGAATCCTCATGCAATATTCAAAGTAAACGTTAGTACAAATTTTGACTAAATGTTTGGGTAGGCATTGTGAATGATTTTCTAATTAGATCCACCTTTTTGCCACAAAAATTTTCTTGAAAGTCAGTTATCATGTAGCTTCTAAAAGACGTTCCAGATACAATTAGACAAATAATGTTTTTATGTATGACGAAGCTCCTGTTCATTTCGATAAAATTGCTCGTGATTGCTTAAATTAAAATTATTTCAATCAATGGATCCGTCGAAACGACCTCATTGTTGACCTTTCCGATCGCCTGATTTAAATCTGTTGGAATTTTTCCTTTGGGGACACCTTAAGTTTTTAGTTTACAAAACACCTCTCCATAAAGCCGATTTAAGACAAGGAATTATAAATGATTGCCAATAAGTTACACAAATGCCAGGAGTTTTTAAAAGAGTATGGCAATTGATAAGAAGAAGGTTAGAAGCTTGTATTACTACCGAATGTGCACATTTTCAACAGGTTCTATAGACTTTGTGTTATTTTTTTATTATTGTTTAAATATGTTATTGCTGTAACTGTAACTGTAAGTAAACGAATGAGGTGACTTAATTTTTTTTATTTTATTAAGTAGAAAGTAGAACCCTGAAAAAAATCAAAATGCATTGTACAAAACAGTTTAGAAAAAGGCTTATAGGCTACCATCTACTGCTATTATCAGTACAAACAATTGTTAAAATTATGCAAATAAGTGCAATATGCCTAGAGTCACCCTGAACAGAAAATATGAATTGTATTTAGTGCGCATGGACTTGATACGTATAAATCCGTAAACCTCCAATAACGATTGCAACATCAAACATCCACCTATTTGAACGTGTTCTATCGCCGAAAATTTAGCACTATGTAGATTTTTGTAGATAGGGACATAAATATGTGTTTGCTTTTCCAGATCATAAAATCATATTAAAATACTACTAATTAATTATAATGCTATAATAGAAAAATATAAAATGTTCCCACCAATATATTGTTAATATATTCATGTTATTAGTACTTTCTTTTATTTTTTGTGTACTTCCAAAAATGTAATATCCTGTACAAGGATCTATGTGCATAGGAAAGAAAAAGAGAAAGTATGTGCAAAATATATATTTATATATACAAATATACAAAGTAATTGAAAAATGAAAAAGTAAAGTTCTTTGGAAGATGGAGAGCTATGTACAAAATCCTGCCCACTCTGATTCCTCCACTTACCAGAGGCTTGTAGTTTATCACCTTGCCTTAAATCATCTATCTCTGGAGCCAATACCTCAACACTATTGAATACTTCAAGTCGATCTAAAATCTCACCATCTCTAGGCAAAGCTCTACCTGTTCTGCTTTCGATCGATTCGTTGTAGTTTCCACAGTCCGCCTAGTAAATGAAACGTAACTCATAATCGTGTTATAAATTTAATAGATATAATATACTGTGGGTCAACACAGAGTAGGTTTAAGGAATCATTCTTTGATCAAGTCCTTAGGATAAATATTATATTTCAAACTGTTAATATCGATAATAATTAACAAAATGGGACAGAATGGTATTTTGATTGTTTTATTTGTTTGTTTTTTTTATAATTGAAATTAAAGAAATTGTGTACCCATGTGAGTCCATTTTTATAGGTAAATGTTCTAAAAAGTAATATTTATCAAAACTTTTTCTATAATTAAGATATATTATATTTTTCCAGAATTTATTTTATAAAGTGTACCCATTTTTAAAAATAAAGGTTACAAGAGTTAATTATATTTAGCTCATGTTCCAGATTAAAAAAAAACAGATATTAATTTTGTTTTACTCAACATGTATTGAAATCACTGTACATACATACAGGGTGTCTCACTGTCTCAGACGTAACGTCCATCCTTTTGGGGATCGATTCAATAAGTAAAAATAACACTGATGTAGTTTTCCACGAAACACCAAAATACTATATACTGCACTCGACGCCCGTTTCGCCAACCAAGTTGGCATCATCTGGAGATGATTAAAACTAACCTTAGGTTAACAATGTACCCTATTTATACTTAAATTATTGTCAGGGTTCGGTGAACCGTGATCCACTAACCAATAAAGCGGGTTATTTGGGTTTCATATTTTTACACTTAGTGATTTCCAAGCGTTTAAATGTAGCATCCAGCTGTTTAGTATTTGTTACATTCCTAATTAGGAATTTATTCCTAATATCTATTTTATGGTTATTCACAAACACATGTTGGGCATCACTAGACTTATATGTTCTACCATATTTGAAATGGGCCATATACTCTTTAAATCCAGTTTGAATTGATCGTCTAGTTTGTCCAACATACTTTTGATTACAGTCCTTACAGCTAATTTCGTAAATCTCGACTTTTCATTTGTTTCAATTTTGTTTTTTGGATTACCTAAAAGTTATTGAAGTTTATTTCCCGATGAATGAATCAATGTCATCTTTAAAAATCTTACCAATACCACAGGTGAATCGTGGATCAAATGGAATCCATACAAATTTCGGATGTTGTTCATTGTGTTCCAACACCACAGACCTTGGACTACCTTAAGGATCTACTCAAATTAAACAATCTCAGTCAAAATGTAGTAAAATAATATCTCCAACTAAATAAACTTTGCATGAAACAAAATTGCTTTCGATTTAATGATAATTTCTTCGAACGATATTGTCAAGAAGTGAATATTTGTATTCCCTTAAATAAACAAGAACAATACTCATTGGCAAATTTCCTATATAATTCTAAAATTAAATTAACATTTAAATCTAATAATCTTCCTAAATTACAGTTTTTACATTTATTAAACCTCAATGCAATAAATAGCAGTGCAGGATATAAAGTTTCATATTTCAATTACTAATTATTAACCGCGTTAAAACACAAAGGATGAGAGTTCTGCTTATACGGAAACTGCTGATGAGGTATTTATCAATACTATAAATAAGCTCCCATTAGTAGACAGGGGGAGTCCACTAAAAGACTTCTCATACGACACACCTCTCCTGACATGGCGGTATTGTGGTAAGACCCTTTTTATTTTTATTTTTATTTTTATTATAATTATTGGTTTTACGGTTGTCCTTTTCTTCATTGCTGATATTTGTTATATGTTTTATAGTTTTAATAAAAACCATGAAAATCATATTACTCGTTCTTCATAACTTTGAAACCTCTCACAGCCAAGCAACCCCCTTAGGACGAACCCATTAGGGTCGTGACAATATGAAGGACCCGCAGTGGGTAACTCTTTGTCACCATTCATTGTCAGTCTCTTCATGAACAGATTCGAGACAGAAGTAAAAGAAGAATTCGAGTATTTCTTCAGGGTTTGGCTTAAGTATGTAGATGATATTTTTGCAGTGTTTAATACAAAAACCACTGATATTGACAACATTGTTTCTAAATTAAACAATCGTTTCGCGTAAGTTGAATTCACATATGAAAACTTTGGACAACTACAATTTTTAGATGTATTAATAATTAGAAATAGTGAAAATAAATTAGAATTTGACATACAGAAAAGATACCAATACTCTAAGATATATTCCTAAGGACTCTCACCATTGTACTCAACATAAAATAGCGAGTTTTAATTTTCTAGTTCATCGTCTATTAAGCTTCCTTCTCAATAAGGAGAGGTTTGAAAAAAACAAAAGGCATGGATTAAGGATATAGCTGTGAGTAATGGATATTCTGTAAGTTTAATTGATAAAATAATTAGAAAACGAAAATTTAGTCACTTCGAAATTCATCGACCTTTCAAAATGAAAGAGAAAATCCGAAATTTGTATTGATTCCATTTTGATCCACGATTCACCAGTGGTATTGATTTTTTAAAGATAAAAGTATGAGAGTGATTCATTCATCGAGAAATAAATATCAACAACTTTTAGGCACTTAAAAAAAAACAAAATTGAAAAAAATGAAAAGTCAGGGATATACGAAATTAGCTGTAAGGACTAAAATCAAAAGTATGTTGGACAAACTAGACGATCAATTCAAACTAGATTTAAAGAGCATATGGTCCATTTCAAGTATAGTAGAACAGATAAGTCTAGTGTTGCCCAACATGTGTTTGAGAATAACCATAAAATAGATATTAGCAATTTAAGATTAATTAGAAATGTAACAAATACTAGACAGCTGGATGCTGCATTTGAAAGCTTGGAAATCACTAAGTGTAAAAAATAGTATGAATGACAGAAGGCCAATCCCAAATAGCCCGCTTTATTGGTTAGTGGGTCACGGTTCACCAAACTATGACAACTGTTTAAATATAAATAAGGTATATTGTTAGCATAAGTTTATTTTAATCATCTCCGGATGATGCCAACTTGGTTGGCGAAACGCGCGTCGAGTGCAGTATATAGTGTTTTGGTGTTTCGTGGAAAACTATGTCAGTGTTATCTTCACATCAAAGGTTTTAACCCACTCCAGGATGTAAAAATAAGCAGAAATTGTAGAATGACAAAATGCTTGATCGATCTTCGATACCAAAATAATTAACAACATTACTATTGAGTGGAGAAAGTAAGCTTCACCATTTATTTGCAATTTGTTAAAAAAATGAAAATAAAATTTATAAAAACAGTTCTGCTACTTCACCTTCACTTTCGATACAAACAATTCCGCGGTGGATAAGTGCGCCACAAACATACTGCAACATGTTACAGTTGTTTTTTGTTTTTTTTTTTGATATTCATGATTAGGTACTTTTGATTTTATGAGCTTTTGGAAATGTTTATTTCTATGATCAGCATCTCGTTAAAGAAAACCAATCAGCTATTTCGTTATTCTACAATTTCGATTTATTTAATTCGTAAATCGATCCCCAAGAGCTGTTACTTTTGAAACACTCTGTAGAATTCTGTTATTATATGTATTAAGGAATCTTACATAATCTAAGGAGCAACTAAAGAAATGTATTTTTTCTTACCCTAGGACATGATCCTCTACAGAGCTGCAATCCACAAGATAAATGAAGACGGTCTCTGTCTGGGAATTTAAAAGCTGCAAATCTCGAGATGGCCTCCTGATGTCTCATCAAAGCGATTGGTCTTATTGGTCCAAAAGCTGGCGAAGGCATTAAAAGTTCATCCAGTGGACATCCTTGTTCATCCAAAAGCTTTTGCGAGGAGTCTCCTAAGCCGTCATGAGCAACACATTCTACTACCCTCCAACCAATACCAGCTGGAAAAATAAAATATCTGTAGTGTAATTTTCAAAAAAAAAATTGCTGAATGAAAACTGAGCTGATTATCGAGAATGAAAGTTTCTTCAAATAAAGTATTCCATTATGTTATTTTAGAAATTAATTACGTTAAGCAACACTTACTTTGGGACCCTTATAAGAAATTTTGGATATAAAATCCACATTATGATCCCAAAATATTGAAATGTGAAAATTCTCTATTATGAAATATACCAAAGTATGTGTTGTTTTTTTAATTTTTTTTTCAGTAATAAAATAATATTTAAAAAGTGATTTTACGCGTCTACAAAAAACTCAAAAGAACAATCAAAAATTAAGTTATTCTCTAACATGCAAAACATAAAGAAAAGATGTCCTAGAATATGGCGATATTTACGTTTCTGTTTGAGAGTGTAGGAATATCACTTCATCAATAGAATGACAGAGGCTTAGTAGCTCCAATGAAAACACGGTATTCCCCAAGGCTCTAAGTTAGCCAATAATTAAAACTCAAGATATCTAGCCTAAGTAAAAAAGAAAATTTTAATCAATGTTGTATTTACAGAAATTTACAACTTTACTTAAACTACTCGGATGCAACACAAAAGAAACAAAAACTACTGTAGTATACTACTACTACACTGAGGTTCTAAAAGAAAGCATGGTGACTGCTAAAGACGGTAAGTATCAAATAAAACTATAAACATTGGAGACTAAGAGACAATAAAACGATCAAGCAAAATGGTTAAAAGATAAAATCAGACGGAAGGCGGTAAAACAATAAAACGTTATAACTAGTGCTCACAGTTACTGTATTGAGAAAAATCTCATGCGACGTTACATGCAAGCAAAAAAAAAATCTTGACCATAAGGGAGCGGTTAGGAATTATCATGCTGTTGGCTAATTTTCTCGAGGCTTTATGGAAGGTCAGTTTCTGACGAAGTAACTCGCTTTCCGAAAATTTTCAAGACCCCGTTTATTTTACCAACTTAAAATACTTAATTGGTATGATAATGTTTGAAACCTACAGTTTTATGTTGGATACCTTGTGAAAATGCAGCCTTAATTAATTATTTGGAATATATGTAGTCACGACATTACTACACTTAACCATGAACTTTAAATGTTCACGAAATATGTACGTTGTAATTATCAACAACTTCCTTTACATTTCTGTTATAAAATATGTATAATACCTAAAACCATCATTTGCAGTGAATAAACAAAATTACCAATATTTTTAAAATACGTGTTCATAAAAATATTTAGTACTCCGCGTTAATAAATCGTTACTGGAGTTACGAGGGCAAGGTATGTTTAAAACAAAAATAATACAAAATAATAATAGAATCAAAAGCTTCCGAATGAATCTGAAAACAATTAGTTGCCGTAGCGCTAAAAAAATATAAATTCCTAACAATCTCAACTGAAAACAGTTTAACGTGAGTTTCTTTACTTAAATAAGGATATTGAGTAATTTCAAAAAATAATTGACCTTAAATATTTCAATAACGGTCGCTAATACCCAAAGAAACCAAAGAAAACAATATAAAATGCAGCAAATAAATAATTACAGGTTACGGGCGGTAAAAATAAACAATAAATTAAAAAAATTGTCGATGGTACTACAATTTGTTTTTAATATTATATACAGGGTGTCCTATCTTTTAGGGGTAGGACTTCAGAAGGTGATAGACCATCAAGAATTAATGATAGTTTATTTATTTATTTATTTATTTATTTATTTATTTATTTATTTATTTATTTTACACTAGTCAACATGTCGAAAAACCCAATTACAGAATAGAAACAATACAAGAAAAAGATATAAGTATACACTTAATCCATAAACATTGATATTTGACAAGATCAATATTAAATATAAGTATACACAGAGAAAATAGAATAATCAAAGAAAAATAAGAAAAAAAATATGAGGAAAATATACTAACATGGAACCAACCAAAAAGAAGCGAAGAAATTTTAAATTCAACTTTTTTTATTTACTGGATATTGCAGGATATAATGTCGATTGCGCAATTTAGAGAGTTATAATTATTACACATATTGTGCAGAGGAGAATATTTTTTTATATTCGTTCGTGCAGTTGATAAATAAAACATATTTCTCTGTCTTGCCCCAACTCTAGGTGTATTAAAATTTAACATATGTACCTAAAATTTGGGTACAGTTTATATTGTTATGAGTGATCTTGTGCAAAAAAAAAATCAAATATGATTTTATACGTCTATGCTCAAATGAGTCGAAACCAAAATTGGCGAGAAGTTCGAATTGAGGGAAATCAATAGCAGGATATTCCCCATCTGTTCTAAACGTGGCATATTTTAAAAATCTGCGCTGAGTTCCTTCCAAATTATCAATATATGTGGCGTAATTAGGACACCATATGGTTGACGCATATTTTGAATTACAGCGGACAAGGGTGGTATATAGTAGTGTCAGTGTATCAACATTCTGAAAGTTACGGCTATTTCTGATAATAAATTCTAGAGCTTTGTAAATCTTTGTAACAATATAAGTACTATAAAAGGACAACTTTTTATCAAAAATGACTCCCAAATCACAGAAAGTATCAGGGCTTGAGAGTATGTTATTATCGAGAGAATAATCGAAATGTAGTACACATTTTTTGGTGGAATAGACACTGTGTTACATTTCTTGATATTTAAATGTAAATTATGTTTTGATAGGCATGAAACCGTTAGGCTCTTAATAATATCATTGATAAATAAAACAAAAAAAAAAAAGGTTTTAATATCAATCCTTGGGGAACGCCCGAAGTAGCAGATATTTCGACAGAATTGACCACGATATACTACATGTTGGATCCTATTTGAAAAATAAGATTTTAGAAACGTCAGGAAGTCTTGAGAGAAACCAAAATTAATCAACTTATTTAATAGTATATCATGGTCAATTCTGTCAAAGGCCTTCAAGAAATCAGTATAAATCACGTCAGCTTGAGCTCCCTCATCAATGGCTTCAGTTAAAATTCTGTCATATAAAATAAGTTTGTTACAGTTGATCTGCCGTTAATAAAACCATGTTGAGCCTCTGTGATCAAACGTTTACAATGATAAAATGTTTGTTCAAATAATAGCATTTCAAAACATTTTGCAAAGTTACTGATTATGAGAACTAGACAATAGTTACCAATTTCAGACCGATCACCTTCCTTAAAAACCGGGGTTATCTTAGATAATTTCCATTGCAAGGATAAAGTATCAATTTTTAAGGATAAATTAAAAAATTTAGAAAGAAGTTCTGCAGATATTAACGCACAGTCACGTAATAAGAAATTTGGAATTCCATCTGGTCCGCTTGTCAGCTTAGGCCTGAATTTTTTTAAACAAATGGGAACATTATAGCCTGTAGGCCCTTCTCTAGGTGGGCCCCTGTACTCTTATAAAGGTTTTAAATCAGTTTTTTGGAGTTATTTCAGACTATTTACGTTTACGTCTTAGAAAAAAGCTTTGATGATATCTTACAGAGCATTTTAAAACTAAAATTGTTTCCATGGTTGTTTTCAGTACAAATTTTTATTTATGGCCCAAAACTTTTTTGAGAAATTGGACTTGGATCCGAAATTGGATTACCATGCACTGTGCGCCAACACTAACGGTAGAAATTTTATAATTTATGATTACTATATAAAAAACAATAAATTAGACAATGTAAATATAAAGTTTATTATTTAGACATTTTTTTATTATTTCTTGGAACGTGTTCAACAACCTTAACTCTTAGAGCATGTCATAATTTGGCCACTAAATTATTTGGGTAAAATTGCACTCAATAATAGGGCTATCGTCGTTGAATATGTAATTAAATAAAGATTATTATTATGGTATTACAATTTACAAAACTAGAAGAAATATATCCAACCTTGGATAAATGCCGCCAATATAATAAGAATTTTACATTGTAAACTGCTCCATCTCCTTGGAAATAAAAGGAAGGAGACTGTCATAACTCGTCTACCTAAGTAACATTTTGGCCTAATTTTTTACGAGTGTCGACCTGTTTTCTCCCATCATCTCTATTATCATACAGAGATTGTTATTTTTAGGTTAGAATTCAAAATATTAATGTCAAATCAATTTTTAGGAAGAAACTATCGTATTTTGAGGATGGCCATTTTTGCAAAAATTGTTGTGCTCCTTTTAGTTATGAAGATCTGTTGTTTATGTTTTACACCGCTACCTGAATCAGAATTGGAGAATTCTCTAACTGAGTGTATAATCTCAGCGAGCACAAAATACCTGAACGAAAATGAAACAATTTTAATTACTTTTCCAGATCTACATATATCAAATCAAATGATATTGTCAAAACTATCAAAAATTATGAAATGGACTTTAATAGTTGAATATTTACAAGACGGAAATAATTTACTCGAATATTATTATAACTTAACAAAAAAACCCAGTTTTATCATAGTATACATATGCAACAGGGAAAACATTCAAACGAAGTTGAGAGCTTTAAAACAATTAAATTCAAAAGCAAAATTTATTATAGTGTCTACTGTCATTTTTCAAAATCCCTTCGAAGTTGCTGCTGGAATTATAAAATCACTTCTGAAAGAAAAGATAATGGATGGAGTTGCACTGCTACCAAATTCAGAAAATCCTGATTCTTTCGAGGCATACATCTGGAAAAGTACCAAAGAGTTTGAATGTGTATATAGTTCAAAGGATATAGAAATATTCGACAGTTGTTCATTTGGGCAATATCATAAAAACTCAACATTGTTTACCAACAAATTACGTACATATTTAAAAAGCTGTCCAGTAACTGTAGGATATTCTAATGTCTCCCCCTACGTATTAAATTTAGAAAATAACACGAGAGCAGGAAAGGATAATTACTTCACAAACCAAGGAATTGAAGTGAACTTAATAAATATGCTAGCAAATATATTAAATATAAGCGTTGTATACAAGTCATACTATAAATCCAATTGGGGCCATGCTTACATAAATGGCACCGCAACAGGAAACATGCAATTATTGATGGAAAGCAAGATCGATATAGCTTTGGGTGGTTATGAAAAAACACTTGCAAGGTCTTTCTGTTACGACCTAAGCCAACCCTACATACAGGATAGTCTGATGTGGTGTGTACCTCATTTTCCAATTTTGAAACAGTTCCCCAGTCTGTTTGTTCTAGACTGGTCATCAAGTTTGTTATTAGTATTTTTTTACTTTATAATTACTATCTTAATTTGGTACACCAGTAACAAAACAAAATCTGAAAGAAATTCCTTCAAGGACATTACACACGTTATTCAAAATGTGTTTTCTCTGTGTATTGGGATATCTATTCATAAAGAGCCAAAAAGTTCTAAAGTCCGAGTTTTTATATTAATTATATTATTTTTCAGTTTTAATTTAACTTTGCTTTATCAAAGTCTTTTAACAAGCGTTTTGACAAAGTCTGACTATGTGGAAAAATATTATAGCCAAAATGAAATTTATAGCTACAACCTAAAAACTTATTTTGCTCAGAATTCTGAGAGATATTTTCAGGATGTTTCTAACAACACTTTTTGGAACAAGTGGATAGATTGTCCAAACTATGAAAAATGTGTAGATTTTGTAGCATTTCGAAAAGATTCAGCATTTTGCACCTCAAAATTATACATGAAATATGTGTACAATAGCTACTTTACTAAAGATAATAACCCTTTGCTATATTGTTTTGGGAATGTTGTAACTTTCCCTATAAGCTTGTTAATGAGGAAGGGTTTTCCGTTTTATGAAGATATCAAACGTTTAATTGAAAGTATAGGATCTGCCGGTTTTCTAATAAAATGGGAAAAGGATATTCTATACGCAAAAAATATAAAAAATATTGATGTGATTCATTCGGGAAAGGAATATATTAGTAAATATAATTTGTTGAAACTGATAAATTTAAAACCTGTGTTCATGATTTTACTAATTGGAGAAGGTTTAGCCAGTGTTGTATTGTTAATAGAGCTGGTATATTACAAGAAAATAAAAAAGTTGGAATAAGATTCTTCAAATATGTAAATATCAACTTAACAAATGAAAGATTTATGTAATAAATACGTATATAACAAAGTTGTGAAATAAAAAGTTGAACAAATTTTGTTTAGGTTAGGTAAACAATTATATAGGGTGTTTCATCTGTATTAGGCCAAAATAAATGTTGAGAGGTCCCCATCAAGAGATGTTAAAACATGTAAAAACGAAGGCAATCAAATGAAAATTATGAGGGGTCCCCCATAGATGTACCGTCTATAAAATACGGTTACCATCGCAAAGATGCACTGCACTACACATTAAAACAAGTCATGGAATTAATAACAGTCGTACATTTTCGTTCACTGCACCGTATGTGATTATTATTACAATACTTTTATGGACTAAAGGCTGCCATACAGTGGTCCAAAATTCGAAGTGATCGAAAATCATAACATCATAATGAAAACTACCTGGAAGGTAAAAATTGGTTCGCCTACGTCTTTTGGGTCGTAGAATTAGATTTTGGGGTTAATTTTAAAATTCAGTAAATATTTCACCTTTGGAACAAGAGTGCGTGAAAAAAGTCATTTTTGCAAATACGCAATGCATGTTAAATCATAATATTTAAAATTTGATTTACACTGTCCAGTGATGGCTCAAAAAACTACCTCTTAAGAGGGGATGATTTGTGATAAAACTGAAATAAATCAAAATTTATGAGAACAAATATACTTTACTACTCTTGGGAGCGTAGAAACTAATGTGGTTTCTTTTTGTATTTCCGGGTTAAGATTCATGGACTACCAAAGCAGGTTAAGTTGAAATACATAAAACACATGAATAGCTAAAGAGGTGTATGCTAAATGGAAAAGAAATGTTACAAAAAATTAGAAAACAATGTCAATCAGATTAATCTGACCAAACTTCTTCATCAGAATTAAGTTCTTCGTTGTCTTCTTTTTTCTTCATCCTCTGGTATTTCAGGGATTGTCAACAAGTCTAATACTTCAGGCTCCTTCAGAACTAAAATAGGTATAGAACTAAGCAAGTCTTTTAAATAAATTGTTATTATTTTTTATTCTGGACAATTTTCTCGTATGGTGTTCTCCAAATCGACGAATTTCTTTATTTTTTGTCTCCTATCCTTCGGATAATTCCCTAATTGAAAGTTGGCATTATTGAAGATGATGTATTAATATTTTATGTACAGCGGTAGGCATGTAGTACCAATTGTACAGGTGTGTGTATCGCTCTGCTGTTTCTAAGCAGCACATGTCAAATTCAACATATTTTACTCATATCCCGAATTAATGATTTTTAGAATTATTTAAAACAAATTAGGTATAATTTTCTTGGTAAAGGATCTATTAAAATATGGAATGAAATGGAAATATAATAACACTAAAAAATCTTTTGTTAATTATTATTATTTTCTAACTTTTACAAAAACTTATCATAGATAGTATAACATATTGGCTTCCCGTTCTCTAATTCAGTTTTATTTATTTTAAGAACCTTCCATGTTTTCAATAATTGTAATCTATAAGAAATATGTAATATACATTCAAAAAAGTTGTGTACATAGGCGTGAAGTACTGATAATCCAAATTTGTACATTTCTGGTTATACGGGACGTTCTCTAAAAGTTTTTATTTCATTTAATTGCGAAATAGTGGCATTGCATTATATATAACACTTCATTGCGGAATTATCCGCTAATGCATTACCGACATTTCTCTTCACCATTGTAACGGCTAAATAAAAATTAATTGAGCGGCGATCGTAAATGAATGGTTCCAAATTAAAGATCGGATCATTTCTGTAGGTTTCTTCATGCTTAGATATCGCATATATCTCCTGAAGCCATTGTAATCTAATAGACCAGGGCCCACCCAAAAAATCCATGGCCCACCCTGATACTCACCTGGTAGTCAAGAAAATACATTTCCAGTGTTGCCGCCAATAAGCCAAGAAAGTTTTTACCGCCCGCTGTAGCTGAAGGAAGGGGGGGAATTCAACTTTTCTTGTTGTTTATTGGACCAACAACTCGTGGCCCATCCAGCGCCCACCTTTAAATTTAAGCTAGTTATGTTACTGGCTCCTCCACATCTGCAAAATCCGTCTAGACCTCGTTGGAGTAGTAGTAGTAGTCTTTTCCACAGTAAATTTTGCACTAGCAGTATCTCTTTCATCAGCAAGTTTCATTGCAGCCGCGTATACTAATTTTCCACTGGTTTTAGTCTTGCGTAAATCATCTGTTTTTCCTCGTTTTATAATATCACAGCAATCTCCAAATTCCGTCAATGGATGCCCACATAAACTTGCGCGGCTTGTGGAAGGAACATTTGAAGATAACACAGCCACACAAAAAAGACCTGATCTGGGGGTCTGACCATGTTTACTACATGTTTTTGGCGTTGCTAAATCCGAATCCGAGGTCTATTTAACCCCATCACATCAGAATTTTGCCATAACCTCAAAAAACTCATAGCTTCAGCTATTAAACATATACATAACCCTAACAATCAAGTTGTAATCTGAAAACCCAAACTCTTAAACCCCATTAGCCCATAACCCACTTAACCAAAAATCTATCAACTCCAATAACCACGTATGTCAGACATTTAACTTACGCGTATCTGTCAGGTCTCCAAATGCTCTAATTCTATGCACATTCATTCTTGAGTCTTTGTATATCAATGAAAAATATCAGTGATGAATCTACGTATTTTTGTACGTGGTTCTAGAAAATATTTTCTTTCAAAGAATTCAAAGCTCAGATTCTATTCAGAGCGATTATATCTTGCGTGCGTCTGCATCCAGGGCACCTCCACGTGGCGACGGTGGGCAACCTACCCGCGGTGTACATCGGGTAACGCCAATACCGACGGTACAATGATCTGAAAAACTAACATAAGTTGAATAAACCTAAAAATATAGACTTAGGGTGAAGGTGTTTTTAAGACACAACAGTATGTTTCGGGTGCTTGAGACAAAACAAAAATTGTGCGAGAAAAAGTGCAATGACCAGAGTTATGCGGTTATTAAAATAACGTACATATCAAGTTACATGTCTGACGTACGTGGTTATTGGAGTTGATAGATTATTGGTTAAATGGGTTATGGGGTTTAAGAGCTTGGGTTTTCAGATTACATCTTCATTCTTAAGGTTATATGCATTTAATAGCTGAAATTATGGGTTTCTTGAGGTTATGGCAAAACCCTGATGAGATGGGGTTAAATAGACCTCGGATCGCATTCAGTAACCCCAAAAACATGGTCAGACCCCCAGATCAAAAAAAATAATGATGAATAAATAAATACTCTTTATATACGGGGCGAAAAATTGTGTATTCATAAATATTACAAGGTCTCAGTAGTCTTTCCATTTCCATTTGTTAGAAATATCTCAATTAATATCCTAATACACAATATTTTCGTTCATCGTGACATACTGCATCGTTAATTCATGCAGAATCATGCGTATTATTTTCACGGGTTTCTATATGGTTAGAGCTCTTAAAGTACACGTTAAACAACTAAACAACCAATAAAAGTATAAACAGTGACATTACACTGTTCAAAATAAAGTCCAGAGAAAACGCTGTACGAGAACTTAGGAGCTATCAATTTGTCGTACTGACCACAAATACAATACTGGCGATAATTTACGTCGATGCAGAGACGCGCAGGCGAAACTGGGCTTTATTAGAATCCCCACTCTTCAAGGAAACGACCCACTGTGGTTCATATTTTAAAAAACCGACGCATAGAGGTCATAATTGAAGTTTTAAGAGTTAGGTCTCCTGGCATGGTTTTTAATAGATTAAAATCTAGTGCATCTGTAAAAATAATGCTACGCTCTCCATAGCAGAGAACGGCCTGGTTTTTTTATCAGTTTAATGCAAAATAATATCAGTGTTTGAAAATCGGTATTCTTCTGTGTTCATTGGTTAAAAATTTACGCAGAATAACTTACCAAATAAAAAAAACATGGATATTGAAGGTATGTGTGAGTACTTTTTAGTGAATAATAAGAATATTTTCTGTTTTATGCTATAGGTTATGACAGTAACAAGAAAGCATTTACATTTTCCATACAATTTAAATTTTTTTAGCTATATATCTTTAGATCGCCGATGATCATCACTGCCTTTTTTGTGTTTAAAGAGGCATATCTTGCTATTGTTTTAGCATAAATACCTTACCCCGTACGATCCCGAATCATGAAATATATAGTCGTGTTTTACAACGAACTCAATACGAAACACGACCATACATTTTATGATTTGGGATCGTTCGAGATAAGATATTTATGCTAAAACAATAGCAAGATATGCCTCTTTAAACACAAAAAAAAATGACATTGCGGTGATCATCGGCGATCTGTCTATATCGATATAAAATTTAAATTTTATAAAAATTGTAAATAATTTCTTGTTATCCCTGGTGGAAATAACTTACTAATCATTTTAAAGACTGCATTTTTACAAGTTTTTGGACTCTTCTAGAATACTTTTTCAGAATTAATCAGATCTTTCATGAAAATTTAGCTAAAGTAAAAGTAAGACTTTTTCAGAGTTAATCAGTAAAATTTAAAACATTTCAGATTTTCGAAAAATTATTTACTGTAGGTTTTCTCATATTTATTACTTCTCGTAAGGAATATAGAAACTTGATAGGAGGAGGGTTATTAGTAAAAAAAATATTAATGTTTATATTCTATACATTTTTAAATTTTATTTTCAGATTTTTTTTGATAATTAATTATATACGGTTAAAATATACGAACTGTTTTTATTAAATAATTTACAAGGCGATAATTATTATTATTATAATATATATAATACAAAGAAATACTTACAAATAAATATATAATACAAAATATTTCAAAAACATTTAGGAAATACTTAATAAAATACATATAATTCAAATTGTTTCAAAAACATTTAAGGAATATACTTAATAAAATGTTATATAATACAAGTGATTTTAAGAAATATTAACGAAATACTTTTAAGATAAATATAATATAAACTATTTCAAGAATATTTAATTA
Organism: Rhamnusium bicolor; assembly: GCA_029963845.1. Classification (NCBI taxonomy): domain Eukaryota; kingdom Metazoa; phylum Arthropoda; class Insecta; order Coleoptera; family Cerambycidae; genus Rhamnusium; species Rhamnusium bicolor. The sequence continues at coordinate 426,598 of JANEYF010005321.1, read as the reverse complement.
ATACTAATAATAAATATATATACCTGGTACAAAATATTTCAAAAACATTTAAGAAATACACGTAATAAAACATACAATACAGTATTAGTACACAATTTATTCTAAAACCATAAGTCTATTGCGTCTAGCACAGACTACACAGAGGTTCTCTGTGGCGTCTAGTCAGTCATAATCAGGGGTTCTGATTGGCCATCCTAAATCGAATGATGCATTGTTGCGCATGCCATCACCCCACTTTCAATTTCACTTCTACGTTCCACGTATGATGCCAACTTTATCTATGATGACAACAGCTAATGTAGAAGAGGTGCCTTTTGTGTTCGTTTATAAAATAATAGTGTAGTGTTGATTGTTAGGATTATATCGATATAAACAAAAGCACGTATGTCCAATCGAAAATATTGTAAAAAGTACAGATATATCCGGAGTTATGTGAACATTAATAATAATGCATGCCCACTTGTTTTACCAGCAACGGCTTTGGCGGTGCAAGATTTGGAATTTTTGGAAATGAAATGAATGCTGCTACTAATGATAGAAATCAAGAATGCTCTGTGCATCATGATCCAAACGATCCAACTTTATCTGAATACTTTGTATTATATATATTATAATAATAATAATTATCGTCTTGTAATTATTTAATAAAAACAGTTTGTATATTTTAACCGTATATAATTAATTATCAAAAAAAAATCTGTAAATAAAATTTAAAAATGTATAGAATATAAACATTAATATTTTTTTTACTAATAACCCTCCTCCTATCAAGTTTTTATATTCCTTACGAGAAGTAATAAATATGAGAAAACCTACAGTAAATAATTTTTTGAAAATCTGAAATGTTTTAAATTTTACTGATTAACTCTGAAAAAGTCTTACTTTTACTTTAGCTAAATTTTCATGAAAGATCTGATTAATTCTGAAAAAGTATTCTAGAAGAGTCCAAAAACTTGTAAAAATGCAGTCTTTAAAATGATTAGTAAGTTTTACATAGATCTTTTCATACTTTTTCAGAATGTTTCAGAATTTTTTAGACTTACTCATTCTTCTGGAATTGTATTTCAGAACACTGCAAGACTAAATTAGATTATTGGCAGAAACTATTTCCACCAGGGATTGCCATAACAACTCTATGCGTCGTTTTTAAAATCTGAACCACTGTGACTTCTCCCTAACTAGTTGTGTAACCTCTTATAATTTTTTTTATGTAAGGTACTTTAGGCCAATAATAGAAGAAAAATGAAGATTATTAACATGGATATCTGCTCGAAGTAAAGAATTCGATTCGATCACATTTTTCGGATTTTGGACAACAACTATGGGCCACACTGCCATATAACTCAACAGGGCTCTAAAACGTGTATTGCTATCAAAATTGAGGATTGGATTTTTTACAACACCACAGAGGACCTCTATTCTGTAAAAGCGTGAAAGCCCATTCCCGTGAGAAGTGGGCGGAGCTCACTTGAATATGAATAAAAGTCTATTCTGTAACTGCGGGAGTTATGGAGTGTAGAGAAGGAGGAACGTCTCTTATGGACGGTACGTTCAAAATGTGGTCTGAATTCTGTAAGGTATGAGATGTGGCGCTGATCGTATTATGGGATTGAGTCTGAAGTTAAACACTTACTATATCTCTGAAACTAGCTTCAGATTCTATAAACTAACGAAAACATAATATTATGTAGGTGTTGAAAAGAATTATACAGCGTAAAAAAATAATAAAAATAGTAAAAACAAAATCACGTAGAATACCTCCTCTAAATCAGCGCCACCTATTCTTCCATCAAAAATCCGATCACATTTTTTAACACGGAGACGTTTCTCCTTCTCTACACTCCATAGCGGGAGTGCTCACCTCGCACGAAAAATGCGTGAACGTACTTCTACTGGTAAATCGCGAGAGAATCCGTCAACTCCCCGGGAGAACGGCGATCCTAACCGTACTTTTATGACAGTTTGTATCGGTCAAAAGTTATTGTTGTTAATAGATAAGAATTGTTAAATCTGTGAACCAGAATGGACATTGTGGATTTGCTAATCGCCAATGAAGTAATAATAATATAATTCTTAGCATATATTACAATTACTCTTCATTACAGTCATATTTTTTTAAATACTTATATTACCAATAACGTGGGTATATCCTTACGCAATTTTTGATCAATAAATAAATTCTAGGTATTACGAGACCTTCGTGATGCCGAGGGGGATTTGGAAGGAGAACGGCAAGTTCTTCAGAAGATTAACCCTTTTTACATCATTAACTGATCAAGCATTTATAAGGAGATTCAGGGTCAGCAAAGAACTTGCCCGTGATATAATTGAAGTTGTAACTCCTTTTATGCAAGCCCCCATACGACGTTCAGGAATCACCATAGAGCATAAAGTAAATACTATCCAAATTGCCGTCTGTGACACAGGTACCAGGATAACAATGTCACTTTTTACCTAATTTAATTTCCTAACCTAACCACAATACAATAACAAAACAATTGAACACTGAACAGCTGACGCTTTTGCGGCAACCTAATTGGTTGTGAATTCGGCTATTCTCGCTGGATCACTTCACGTTCACTGCGCTTACGGAATACGGTCTAGGACGGTCGGGTGAGATGCGTGTGATGGGAGCGCTCGCTTCGTACGATGAATGATCACTCTCCCCATAATTACACAATAGAGGTCCTCTCAGATTCGTTAAGTAAAGCGGAATAAGCTTAGAATAATCATGATTGCATTATCTGAAACCGCTTACTTTTTACCAGGAAGAGATCTACACTCCCTTCCTGCAGCCGTATTATATATAGTATATAGTAGCAGAAATTTGTTGTGTTGTACTGATTGTAAATAAATGTTGTCAAATGTTCAGTGTTTGCTTCAATTTTAAAAACTTCTACCAGAAAAAAATGACAAAAAAATGAAAAATTTTGATTTTTATTTTTATCTCGAAATAATCTGACAAGTAAAATTTTGAAACAAGTGGTAGTAGAATTTATTTTTTTTAGAAAATGCCATGAAGTACCTGTTGTAGAACTGCTCTTAACAAAACTTAATCGACATTCACAATTTATTACATATTATACGCATCGTAGTGTACTGTATAACTTATTTATCATTTTGCATATTATCAAAAAAAGCTCTGTATCTCACTTGCTTGCAAATATATGAAATAGTACAGAGATTTTGTTTTTTGTATTCCTCTGCGTGCGATAAAATATTTGAACACAAACATGTTTTTTGGATAATTTTAAAAATACTTATATATCAAAAATAAAGACTGTCTACTTAATGCTCTTCAAAGTCAAACGAAGATGCATAGAATGAACCCACAAGCAAGTACAATATGAAGATGTCAGCGAATCTACATAATCAACAATTAGGGGCTCAACGAAAGAAAAGTCGCTAATACACTTTCATCACTTATTTCGATTTACCGCAATACGGGCTGCAAGTTTGGTTGACAGCAATAACACAAAACACGTGTCTTAACTCGGTGGTTTCCTATTAGATATACTTCTGATACCTACAGATAATTACAACCGCCTGCTTTCAAACTGCTTCTATTATTAGTACACAACTGAGTCTGGCCCGTATAGTGTGATATTTGGGGGTAATTAAATTCTAAAATGTCGTGGACATCCTTATGGATATGTAAACAAATTTTCGGATCCAACAAGTTTAATAGCTCTGTAATAGAAGGCAATCTTGGCTTCACACCATTGCACATTAAAGAGGAATTTGAGACGAGAGAAGTAACTAACAGACTGTTAATGAATGGAATGTGGAATATAACAAGTCAAGGGCTGGAAAATACAAGCTCTACTTGTAAGAGATCAGGTCGCCAGCCAGTAGGACGATGATCGGTGCCTACTGAAGTTGTGTTCCCTAGTCGAAATGATTGAGAGCACAATAAAACACATTTACTGAGTCGCGGAGGGCTAGAATAATATCTTGACGGATCAAAGATTTAGGAGGGAACTAGTGTTGGTATACAAGGATACAAACCAAAGGCTCATCTTTCAGTATCTTTAAGTATCCAAGCGGGTTCCAATCTGAGGTATATGCCATTTTATTATGTGCAAACGAAAAATTTCACCAGAAGTTTTGTTAACAAGCATACTTACATCCGTAGCTACAGTCAGGCGGCTTTGAGGACTCTAGAATAACCCACAAAGCACACATTATAAGTATTTACAAATTTTGCTACGATTTGCGCATTACACTTTGATATTTTATACTACGCGTGTACTGGGTAGATTCGGTTATTTTTATTTATTTGAATTGTTACATTTAGTATATACTAATGAGTGTAAAACAGTGGCGGCTGGTGGATTTAGGTTATACAATATCTCAATATTGGAGCATGGAACGCAAGCAATATTTTAAGGCACGACTATCAGTACTGATTGAAGAAGTCTTGCAGAAAAAAAAACTGAAAAAAAAAATTAGAAAAAAAAAGTTACAAAAATACGCGTTTTTTTTTGGTTTTTGAAAATTTAGACACTGAATTTTGAGTTCTTCATTGTGTAAATTTCAAAATGTCACAACTTTACAAAGAATCAAAATTTTCGAAATCCGAAAAAAACGGGGTGATAAATTTTCTTTCTGATTACGAAAAAAAAATAGCTTGTAAAGATTTTACTAATAGTCTAGACATAATCTGGGGAGGCTGCGCATTTTTTGTAACTTTTTTTCTCAAATTATTTTTCAATATTTTTTCTGCAAAACTTCTTCAATTAGTACTGATAGTCGTGCCTTCAAATATTGCTTGGGTTCCATGCTCCAATACTGAGATATGGTACATCTACGCTAGATGTATATAGAGTAAATTACATGCATAAAATATTACTTTCGTTATATATTTAGTAGAAAATCAAGAGAATATGCTATGAAGTATGTTTTTACCTATGCGCATGGCAATATGGCGTCTACTACCATGTTTTTGAGTTGAGATTCTTGGCGTGTACGACTTAATAGGTCTTTAAACTTTTCCTTAAAATCGAGTTTCAACTTGCTGAATTGATATTTTAAGCATAGTTGATGGCCCTAGCATCGATTGCGCTTCTTGAAATTGTGGAGAAAGAACAAATTTTATTTCCATTAATTAAATTATTAATAATATTTATATATTTCAGAGGGCCCGTTTATTTTTTATAGGTATTTTATGTAACTTTACAGTAAGAATGCCTCAGTGTTTCTTCCAGCGAATGTGCATGTTTACCTTTTTCAATACTATAGATAATATGTGTGGACTCCATTTTATTTTGTATTGATAACCAAAATAAAATAACACTACCAGTCACTAAACTTTTGATAGTAGTTGATATAAAGTACCAACATTCTATTGTCAAAGGCAATGAGGTTAAAAATTCATATACATTAGTATTCCTAACGTACAAATTAATATATATATATATATATATATATATATATATATATATATATATATATATATATATATATATATATATATATATATATATATATATATATATATATATATATATATATAATATATAAAGTAGATGTTAGAATATGTGCTGGGTACCTACTTTGCACTTGCCAATTGGGTGAGATTTGACAACGAAAACGCATATGCTAGGTATGAATTTCTTATGAATTTTCCATGAATTTTTGCAAATATCTAGTGCAAACAAACAATCTGTGCGTATGTTCTAAGTATATTGTGCTCTATGGGAAGATAACTTCTAATCTGGTATTGAATTGACGAAAAATTCTGACAAAATTGTACGAGCAGTCTTATATGGGTACCAGGACATATTGGTATAAAAAGTCATGAAGAAGCAGACCATTTAGTAGAAGAGGGCGCTAATATCCTCATTCCTGATTCTCCTTTCATCACATCAGAACTGCGAAATTGGACCATGGACATAGTTTAACAATCATTGGGCTCGACCTCTCGAAATTAGACATTCAATGCTCCATTAAAAGAGACCTTTGAGGTTCTCTACTATAAAGTGACTGCTGAAGCCCAATAGAGAACGAATGAGACGGCTAAGCTAGCAGGACGCTGTCCTCTAAATAAGCGCCTTCATATAATGAGGGTGAAAAGTGATCCTATTTGTTGGATGTGCTGATTGGAGGAAGAAATCTCCACTCATGTTTTATATAATTAGGCACCATTGAGGACATAAAGATATACATATCTTGGAAGGTAATTTGGCAGTTTATAGAGCCAAATGAGCCACATGATCTACCCTGGAACAGACTGCTCTCTTGTGTAGAAGAACCTGGTCTCTTCAAGAACAAATCGCGGAAGCACAATTGGCTCAGAGGCCTAAATGCGGCAAATTCCAAAAAATTATGTGGGATCGAAAATCTGTCTCACCTGGTAACGTTGATTTTACAGTAAGCAATGCGATTTCTCCGACCTGAAGTGTTCCAGATGGCCGCTCCACAACCTTCTCTGGAATTATTTCCATCCAAGCCCTTGCAGCGGACAGAGCTTCATTTAATTCATCTTCTAATTGTTTTCCCTTCAAGCTCCTTTGACCAGCCAGCATGTTTCATTCTACCAACTCTGAAAAACCATAAAATATTAGAAAGACATTAATCAATTTCATTCATCACAATACTGTCTAGAAAAAAAAAAACAAAATTATTGTGTTATCCAGTACTGGCCTATATTTTGTATAGTGATTATACTATTCACAACATAATTTTTTCTTATGCATGACAGTGTTAGCTTCACGTCAAAAGTTCCAACCCACTTCAGGATTATATATGGATATTGAAACAAATTGGTCACTTGATCAAACTTTTTGGTTTTGTTTTATTAAAGTAATCAGTTTGCTTTAAAAAATATCTACCGTGTTTTCATATTTGCACAGTACATGGGGAAACAGATTCGTTCGAACCCGAACATTCTTCGGAGTAGAGGGGAGAGCATGGATTGTATCTGTTCCTGATCTATGTGGACTGCATCGATGGCCTATGTGAGGTGGCTAATTCACGGTCATATTTTGTATCTTAGAGGTCTGCACGAGTTTGACAGAATGCTTCCCTATGTAGTGTTTTGAAATGAAAGCGCACATACACTTTTGGATGATTTTGAGAAGATTTTGAGGAATATTCCGGTCTCTACCCAGACTTCTATAAGCCGTTAGATATTATTTGTCATCACAGTCTCTTAAAACTTGTTATCTTTCCTTGACAGGAAAAAATACTTGTGTCACAACGAGAACAACAGTGAAAACCGATGAGAGCTAATATCAAGATTTGTTTCAGTGCTAAGTTTTCCAACATCTACTGCCATTTTACACACTTTACAATATACAGTTTGGTCTTTATAAAACTGCTAAGACTAAGAAAAAATAACAAAATCGTATATATCATTTGAATTAATTGTTGCTAATCATATTGCCTAAAACTTCCCAAGATTATGTCAGAAAACATCGAAATACATTACCTACATTACTGAGTAGCTTACTGAGGAGTTTCACCCATATCATAGCTTCTGATCAAAATTTCCGGAACAATATAGTCTTTGTTCTGGTGGTCGGGTCACGCCATTTATAAGTTTTATTTTAAGCTATGAGGTCTAGCATTATACAGATTGAGCCAGAATGCTAGTAAAAAGACTAACGGTATGCGCAATTTACCGCAGCTTTAGCGATACTGAAATATAGTCTGATGTCTCGTTGCCTGGTCATCTCAGTGCTCTGGCAAGGGCCCTGACTTTAATGCTCAATCTTTAACTTTCGTTCGGACTTTGTATTCGGCCTATATTCATCGCCCCATCGTGCTGGCAACAGACAGACTACTATAAACTGCGCATATCGCTAGTCGTGCTCCTAGCGATCTGGCTCAATCTGTATATGAAAAACCTACCTTGATTGTGTATCGAACCGCGGACCTCAGGATTTGTAGGACTGAGCCGTTGAGAAACTTAATAGGAGAGTGTATAATAATTGGTTACATAGGCAGTAAATATGATTTCAAACACTACAATATTAAAACAATTAAAGTTTTTATATACTCGTAATTAGAAAAATACAAGCTGTTTAATCACATAAACATACATTTTTTCTTTATTCATATTATTTACCACATTTCCTTAATTATTTATAAACCAGGTTAAATTTATTTCATAGTAGTCAAAACAAAACTAGCAAATAATGCAACTAATCCAAACTTTGCATCCGTTGCTAGCAGTTTTTACTAGGACAAAAGTTCACTAGGTGTAATGGTTATTATTTGTTATGATATTAGATAGTATAAACAGAATTTTATTTTCTTAATAAATCAGTTTCAACCAATCTGTTGTTAATCGTTAATACTCCTATCCAAGACTAATTTAGAACGTGAGGCTGCGTCCAGGGAGTATTAGTTACCACCACCATACAGTCAGAATTCCTGCTGTATAAATCACCCTCAATCTATGTCTCTGCTAGTGGCCCCTTCGAGTCCTAAGGAGCCGTTGGTCTGGAAAGTACATTAATTCCTTCGAGCCGGATCGTACATTGGTCCTTCGATCCGGATCGTACACAAACAAACTTGATTTTTTACAAACATCCTTAAATTTTCTTGTGATCATTATACATAAGAAAAATGTTATTTTAATTTTACTTGTTATTATTGGAAGCGCATGGCACCAAAATAACAAAATTAGCTTTTAATATCCTAAAAAATAATATCATCATGGATAGCATTCATAACAAACAAATTAACAATTAATTTAATTTATATGAGACATAATGTGTATTTTATAAGTATAATTTTCTAGAGAGAGTTTGGGCAATAATTGTAAGCTAAATTAAAAATTAAGCAAGGATATACATACAATCGCAACTTTTTAATTAATTTATTTCAGCACTATATTATTTAAAAACAGTATATAATTTTATTCCTAATTTTAACTTGCATGAACCAGCCATATTGTGTAATCAAAAACAAAATATTAGGTCCCTATAGATTTTAAAACATTACTTTTCAAGATTACCAATAACATATAATTTGAAATTGATACCTTCTTCTCATCCATTTTGAATAATAACTACAAGAATGATGGAAGTAGACACTACAATAACAACATCATAAACACACAGAATATACAGATTGAGCCAGACCGTTAAGAACACGACTAGCGGTATGAGCAGTTTGCAGTCGCCCGCCTCTTGCCAGCATGATGTGGCGCTCGCTGCGCAAATGTAGGTGCGGTGGATACGATACCATTATTTCGCTTCTGACCAGGCGACAGAAACAACTGATGAGCTCTAAAATGTAATGTAATGTTTTTTAGATTTAGTATTATTTGTCTTTATTATATGTATTTATGAGAATATTAATTTATGTTTTTAGAATTTCTTTTTGTTTCGAAAAATATTCAATATTTGATTGTGTGCTGTTCTGATATTTTTCATAATTTTAGTGTTTTACTATTTGTGGCGTCTCAGAAGAAACACTGAAACTGTGAAACATTCAGATCATTTTAGTAAATACAGTACGCAAAGATTTCTTTAGATGAACGAGCAACACTCCATCGAAGCTTTAGTTATACTGAAATCTGCTAGTCTGTTGTTGTTGTTTCGTTGTCTGCTCGTCTTAGTAAACCAGCTATATTTGTCACTTAACGATCTGACCCAATGAGCTACCGAGCTCGGTCATTAACGTAACAATATTGTTGAACTGTGGCTTATTTTGGGACATACTGTTATATTATTTTTACAAATTTAGTAACATCAACAGTAAATCATCATCACACGAACCGAATATAAAATTTTAGGTATGATCACAATAGGATGTTTCTTCAAGTAAGTCGTCTTAGTATTTCTACAAATTCTATTTAGAAAATAAACAAAGGATGTATTTTTATAATGTTATAAAGATTGTGTAAAAATTGAGGTATTTATTAAACATTTTATTAACTTACACAGGATGTTTGTAAAAATATCCTTCTTGTTACTTGTTAGCAACGTTACAAAATATCCTTTGGGTGTTTCATGTTTAGTGCGGAGACACCAACGTTCACAGTCCACGTATTGTAGTAGGCCAGATGTTGTTAACACGTGTCTATTTTACTTTAGTCACAACAACTGATAAGCGACGTCATTTAGTGAGCAAAAGGTCTTGGGTGGCATGATGATGATTTTCTACATCTAATAATTATAACGTTAATAATGGTAATCCTAAATCCGCCACTGCTCGCCCAGATAATTATTTACCATAGGTTGTCTATGCCAACTAACGATTTTTTATTATACAGTCTGTCCATAAATTACAGAATAAATTCATTATTTTTTAAACCAAAAATATTTAGAAAAAAATCCTCGGCCACGTCGATTTTTAATTTCAACTGCGCACCTTATCCTTTATTATTTATTTATTTATTTTGGTTACGACTTCATCACTGTTTCCGTTATGACGTCGTCGATATTTCTCAAATGGAACACCCTGTATATTTCTTCATTTTTGGATTTTGCTGATTCCAAATATGCATGTATCACACTTAGGGTCTAAAGTTGGAAGATACGGCCATTAAAAGAAAAACAAGTAAAAAAGTAAAATAACCACGTTTTTTATTAATTTTTGAAGTAGGCTAGTTTTGTTTGTTTTTTCGTTTTATCATCATTGTCTTTGTCAGTGAATCGTTTAATAATACTTTACCCCAGTAGTGCTTTCTCTTACCTAAAACAGGTCGCCCAGGTGTTGTTGAGAATACAAAATTAAATATTTTACTGGCTGTTGAAGAAAATCCACATAGCAGCGTTCACCAGGTTGATCGCGATTATGACGTTACTAAAACGTCAGTACATACAGTATTAAAATTAGAAAAATGGTATCCCTTTAAGATTCAGCTTGTGCAAGAACTAAGTGATGATGATCCTGATCGGAGGATACAATTTTGTGAAATGATGAATATGTGCATTGGTGATCCTCTTCTGACAAAAAATATTATTTTCTCAGATGAATGCACTTTCAAATTAAATGGTGAAGTGAATCGTCGGAATTGTAGATATTATGCATGAGAAAAACCTCGATGGATGCGGTAGCAGCACACATAGTATCCACAAAAAGGGAAATGTATGGGCGGGAATTGTAAGAAATAGAATTATTGGACCCTATTTTTTCGATGGAATTGTAAACGGACTGGCATATCTCCAGTTTTTAATGGGCTGTCTCATTCCAACGTTATTAAATTTATTCCTCAGTAGAATTAATCCTGGAAATGTTGACGAAAGCCTGTGGTATCAACAGAATGGTGCGCCTCCCCATTATGCAGCAGACGTTCGAAGATATCGATCGAATATTTCTGAACAGGTGGATTGGTAGACGTGGCCATCGAATGGCCAACAAGGTCACCGGACCTCAATCCATTAGATTATGTTCTGTGAGGTCATCTAAAAAACTAAGTTTATAAAACCAAACCGGAAAACATTGTTGAATTAAAAGAGAGAATCAGAACAGAAATAAACAACATTTCTCAGGAAACTATAAACAAGATTCAGCAACATTGTATTCATCGTTTAGGTACTGTCAACTACAACAAGGAATGCAGTTCAAACATTTACTATAAATTGTTTTTATTATTAATTAACCGTTAGTTCTAGTGACTATTATTTGTTCAAACAAAACATGAAAAATTAATAAATTCTTATATTCAAAATGGCCGTATCTTTCAACTTATCAATTTTATACCCTAAGTGTGAACATTTTTGGAATCAGCTGTTGATTTAGAATCCAAAAACGGAAACAGTAATGACGCCATAACTAAAAAAATAACGGATGTTGCGCAATTGTAATTAAAAATCGACGGGTCTGAGGATTTTTTCTAAATATTTTTGGTTTAAGAAATAATGAACTTATTTTATATTTTACCGACACAATATAAATTGAATTAAAATTTATAATAAATCTTAATTTTATATCAGAGTATTACGGTTTTATCCTGTTATTTGCAACAGTACAAACCATGCGTGCTTATATTAACACATTCCATATGACATAATAACAGGCATATAATGTCATTTTAGCATGTACCGTTTTTCGTATAATTATAAACTGTAAAGATAATTGTTGTTCCGTTTAGACATACGTACTTGCTTATTCAGTACAAGTAAAAAAGGCGATCACAGAAAACGTTTACTCCTATTGTTTTTAAAAGTACTACAAGTTATAGGTGTTTTTTAAATTATTATAATAATTCTGGAAATAGTAAATAACGTGTTAATCGTACAGCAGTACATGTCCTCTATATGGTACATTGGTACCCTCTAAAAGGTATACTAGACGACAGGAACAATGTTTAAATTAAGATGATTAGAGTGTAAGAATTTTATGCAGGCGAATTAGCATCCGTCGGTGACAAAATTAATGATTTTCTTTCATAGGATTGTTGTAGTTTTCCTCCTAAACAATCCATAAAAAGTTGTCACTGATCCAGCCTGTGCTAAGTCCGCTATCTTGGAAAAATGACAGATCTAGGGTACCTTTCTCAGGTTTTCCTAATTTTTTGGGAAACTGTTCATTTTACGTAAAAGATGCGTGGGATTAAATTGAAAGAGCATAAAATTTCCTCCAATTATTTCAGTTTTCCTCGATTTTTCTGATTGTCAAAAAAAAGGTGCAGTTTTCGAATAGAAATTTTACCCAAGAGACTAGTTATTTCTTTTTAGCTAGGATGTTAAATTTCTATTGCGACTGATTAGTTAATTATCAGGTGGTGCTTTGATAGGTTGTCATTTCTATAGAAATTCTAAACAAAGTAAAATATCCTAAAATATCAAAGAATAATAATTAATATTTTTAATACCAATCAACTAATATCAAACTATACAGATCGAGCCAGATAACTAGGAACACGACTAGCGATATGTGCAGTTTACAGTTGTCCGTCTGAACGAGTAACACTCTCCACCGCAGCTTTAGCGGCACTGAAATCTGCTAGCCCGTTATCTGTTTCACTCAGTGCTCTGGACTCTGATACGGAATCGAAAGCAATCGTTAACTTTCGTTCGGACTTCGTATTCAGCATACATTTATCGCCGTTTCGTGCTGAAAACAGACGGGCGACTATAAACTGCGCATACCGCGGTATGACTCAATCTGTATAAAACGGTAAATCAGTACCTAGAATTGGAATGGGTTTCGTAAATTGCGTAAAATGTGTAGATCTAATGGATTGCGTAAAATGCACCGAAGAATTTTTCTAACAGGTTAACATTTTAAAAAGTAAAGTGCTATTGTAAATTGCATTTATCAATTCTTTAAAAGATTTACGGTAACATATCAGTCATATCACTCATGAATTCTGTCAAATTACACGAGAACTGCTACAGAATGTCCGAAAATATTTTGACCAGAGGCTTTATTACTGTATGGAGTTGTTGGGGCACATTTCGAACAATTAATCAGCTGATACGTAATAATCTACTTTATTAGGTACTAAATCTTTCGAATGTAATTTCTCAAAAAATAATAGCCCGATTTTAAAATTTAAAATACAGTTGTAAAGATAATATAAAATGCTTTAAAATGATGTGTCACTTGATTCCTCATAATCATGCCCGTTTAGGATTTGACCAATGAAAATGGTGAATTTAAGTGTCCCTCTTAAAAATAAAACCGACTTTTTCAAGCCGTTTATCTAAAGTTGAGTCAAAATAGGTGGACTGTTTTCGTTGGGCCACCCTGTATAGTAGGACGCATAAATATACCATATAAATATTTGCCATTTGTGTGAGGGACTTGTAACTGTAGCTCCAAAAAGGATTGCTTAAAGGCTTGCAGTTATAACAAAAGGAGGCTTTCTTAACCCACTGTTCAAATGTGTATGTCTGAAAGGTTAATTTCTTTAGTTGTTTTCATACTTTTAAAAATTTTTCATTAAATTTGTTTTCCCGTTAATTATTATGTGTTTTCTTTTCAAAACAAAGATGAAGATATTACATTCAAGACAACAGTGTGTTGTGTCGTGAGCATAGGAATACCACAAGTCGAGTTCCTTCCCAAAATGTTAAAATACATATTGTTACGCCACTGGATTATGTAGACTGGATAGATAGGATGGGAATAGAATTGTACGAGAGGAGCAGAGAATGTTCAGGAATGTTCTAGAGATCATGCATGGGTTGTATGTATACATACTATAAAGCGCACGCGAGCTGAGAAATGATTTATAAATGTTTAATTGTGATTATAGTTGTCCTTTATTAAGTTTATTATTGTTAATTATTAATTACTTAATAAAGTAGTGAGTAAGTGTTACCTGGACTTTCAATCAACGAATCCGCCCACAGTGTGGGGTGTTTGTGTGCATAGCAAACACTTAACAATATACAGTTTGTGTATAAAAGCATTAGATATAGTACACAAATAAGACTGAAAATTGACATCATATCGCGGGCCGTGTGCACTGTTGACCACACGACAGCTAGATGAAAAATCAATTCTCTGCTCTGTTAATGTTAACGTTATCGAGCGACGCCGACGACGGCTTGTCTGCCTCTAGTTTACATCGTAACGTTGTCACTTAAGAGACGCATGTCTAATGTATACATCAGTCGATAGAGAACTTTATGCTCTTTGAATTAGCACACCTGACTTTTTCCTAAAGATAGCTTTTGCAAAAAATTCCAGAAAACCTAACAAATATAACTTTGAGGGTGGTTTTGGGGTAGTTCCTGACGGATTTCACTTTGGCCCTTACCCTAGTATTGTTTTTAGTCCCATAATAAACACTTTTCAACTAAAGAATAAACGAATAATAACACACACCTTTCCATTCATACCTACTATATTAATTACCGTGTTGAGAAAACGACAATACAAGTTAGAGATGAATACAAAACCTAACATTTCTCAAGTGACAATCAAACTTGATTAAACGTATAACATTTACCTCATATCAGGATGAACTAAATCACAAATTGTACCTATGTAGTGTACAAATATGAAAACACGGTATAACTAAATTCAACAATCGAACAACCTCTGAGGCTGTCAGTTTTGACATCTGCCCTAAGGAGATGGTGTCTGTTATGGACAGGAATTAAGACGTTTTCATAAAAATTGTCCAAAAACAAAACTAAATTCGTGTTTTTGGTCGTAAGTAGAGACCGCAACTAAGGTAAACATTATTTAGCGGATATCAGGGGCGAAATCAGCTCATGTGAGAATACATCAATATCATGTGAAAAAAATGATATACAATACGAGATAAACAATATCATACCTTACACTTTTGACGGGTAATTTTTGTCCAAAATTAGATGAACGCTGAACATTTAGCAAAAAACACTATTGAACTATATCAGTTATTTCGTGGCATCGAAATACAAGTATAATATTAATAATTGTTCTAAATGATCTGAGGTTAGATTTCAGCGCATGTCATTAATAATTCATTTGTAGTCTGAAAATAAACATTCCACGTCTACAGACGTAATTTGAGCGTATTTGAAACACTGAAAGTTTCTCATTAAGAATATTTATCTAATTCATTTTAAGTCAGTTACATTCAGTGATGTAAAATGATAATTAATTTGATAAATGACCATTTTTCTTGCCATAATTAATGGCTAATAACCAATTTTTTTACCGTATATTACAGGATTAATTACCGTAAATTAAAAAATTATTTACCGTAATTAATATTGTTATTAAATTATTTAGATTTTTTCTCCCGTAAGACTCAATGTATTTTTAGATTGTTCTAAATAATCTGGAGTTAGATTTCGGCGCCTATCCTTAAGAATTCATTTGTAGTCTGAAACCGAGCATTCCACGTCTACAGACGTAACTTGAGCGTATTTAAAACATTGAAAGTTTCTCAAAGAGCCACATTTACATTAGGATCGGAAAACTTCTTTGCCTGTAAAAAAGATCTACTATATGACATATAGTATTAAAGCTAGGATTATTATTCAAAATTGTTTGAAATTTTTATTTCACATGGTCCGCAATGATTCCTGATAAACGGAAAATAAACTAGCGGAAATCGTATATAACTTTCATTGCGTCAATTAAACAAAATTTTAAAGTTGGTTGACGCTCAAGTCTGTGTATGGCTTACGGAATTCGTGAAAAATGTCCATGTATGTAGGCCAAATTTTCATGAACATTTGGATCCATAAATGCGCAGTTGCGATGTATGTAGGTGGTGGGGGTTCTGTCTTATACGCATGTCTGTTTGTTTATTTCTTTGAACTGCGACATATTATGTTTTCAATTTATAACAGGCTTATTACGATCGTACAAAACCTACATTTAATTTAGTGCTTTATTATTTAGTTTTAGGTAATTCATATTTGTTTAAATAATCATAGACTTTTTTTATTAATCTAGTAATATTTTACATTTAAAAGATGACAATACAGCTTATATTTTTAACATGACGACTCCCACATTTAAAATACAGTTTTTTGTTTTTTCACTGTTTCAATTAATTACGTGAATACATAAATGTGTTGTATTTTGCACGGAATTAAAAATATATAATAAATAAGTAATATATGAGAAGGTTTATTAATTAATTTCTAAAAAATCGTGTATCATTGTATTTCAAAAGATTAATTCCCATTTTATTGGTTGTACGTGAGTTCTATGTAAGTCCATAACTGGAATGACTAACTAAGATGTGGTCTTTAGTTATAAGAAAAAGTTTTATTGGCACTATCTTGTCAATAAATTTTAAAAAATGGCGAATGCGCTAGGAATAATAATAAATTAATACTAATTAAATTTGCTAGCTTATCACGTTATTTCAGCATAGTCTGTAGATAATCGTCATGTTGAAAACATATTTAAATACAAATAAATTCTACCGAAAATACATATAAAAATCAACTATGTGAATAAATGGAATTTATTATGAAAATTGGTTATGCTAAAATGTGTTTCTAAATCTACAAATAATCTGAAAATAGGGGAAAAGGGTTGGACGGGACCGCTGGGTACTGATGGATCGAAGGGTCTGTGAGCCAAATACTTCGACTGCCAAAAATAAAAACAGAATAAGAAACACATAAAACGCATATTTAAATATGCCATTGTCCTTTTTTAATATATTATTTTATTACTTATTAAAAATAATATCTTAAAAGATATGTTTAACTAAGTTCGGTCCTGTTAGTTGGCATGTGAATCACATTGTGGATATTGACATTGACAACAGCCAAAGTATGATTATTCCCATAAATAAATGGATTTGAAATACAACTGGACCAGTGCATTTTCTAAAATCCACCGGCTTACGTGATATACGGATTTTTTGTACAGCTGCCACAACATAACAGTTTTAAATCTAAAATTCTAAATAATTTTTTTTGCAGGTTGGCTGCTGGAGTCTATATGTTTACTTGAATGAATGCGCGGGTTATGTGGAGGGAAGGAATTAGTTGCCTATCTTTGGATTTTATGTTCTCTTTCATATTACAAATAACCTGGAAACCTTTATGTTGCGGTAGCTATACCAGAAATCAGAAAAGTCTTAAAACAACATTCTATAACACAAATGTTTGATCTGTAAATCAGCATACTATTTTATAACTCATTTATACGAAGTAAAATTTCAAAATATAATCAATGTCCAATTATTTATTAATGAATGAAGACACCGTAAATTAACTGACAAATTTGCACTACACTTTACTTAAATGAACAATACGAGAAAATAGAAAGGCAGAAACTATAGAAGAATTTACCACAGGACAATAGGATTATCTTAAGTAGTAAGAACAAGACCTGTTGAATGGTAGCCTGATTAACATCAACAGTGTCTTGAGTAATAAAAATCGTTTATTGGAAGAT
Source organism: Rhamnusium bicolor (assembly GCA_029963845.1). Classification (NCBI taxonomy): domain Eukaryota; kingdom Metazoa; phylum Arthropoda; class Insecta; order Coleoptera; family Cerambycidae; genus Rhamnusium; species Rhamnusium bicolor. The sequence goes on along the minus strand of JANEYF010005321.1, from coordinate 408,826 downwards.
GATGAAATTAAAGCAGTACCGTAGTTTTCAAATTTTAAAACAACAATCATGGGCTACATGTTGTGATAAAGCTTCGTAAAAATATAGAAAATTCATAACAAAAGTCCTAGGCCATCAGAACTGATAACTCCAAAAGTAATCACTAATTTCTGTCATTGATGGTTAGTGCAGTTGTTATGATGGGTGTGGTCACAGTCGCAGTCGGAGGTCAATACCAAAATATTTACAGTTTATTGTGGAGTCCGCCTCAAATATTCCATCTTAATTCGAAACAAATTACAAATAAAATTTCTAACTTGCTACAGGATGGAATCCAACCAGCGACCTTCGGTACCGAGCAAATAGCTATAAGCGCTTTACCCACTCGGCTACCATGCTTGAATTTTAACAACAAAATCGTAAGTTGATAAATAAAACCTCATCTCATATATAACTTGAATTTTTCATCTCTAATAAATTGTGGGGCATCTCAAGGCGATGGGATAAAGGTATTAATGTATGTTAGCGTTCAATTTAGTAATGATTTAAAAGGTATGCAGTATATGGAACTGTATATAAAATATACTGGCTGGGTGGTTTATAAACCGAAACTAATCAAATATAATTAAAAAAGAATGTTTATTTTTCAATGCAACTGTAATACCATATAGACAAATTTTTTCATACCTGTGATTGATCTGTCCTTCCTTTAATTCGTTCTTCAAAGCTCTCATAAATTCTTTACTCTTAATTAGGAAAGCATCATCTTTAACCATGCATTGTATTATTTTCTCTTGGTCTAAAATTTGCCTCAAATACCTATCCTGCTGTATTACTAAGTTTACATAGTAAAACATTTGAACCGAACCACTGTTGTCCTCAAATGTGGTTAGCCTTACTCCGCAGCCAGAAGTAGGTAGACTAATTTTCACGATATTTGAAAAACTGCCTGCAAAGTGTAAACATTAAATTAAAAAAAAGCAACATATGTATATGTATATGTATATGTATATGTATATGCATATGTATATGTATATGTATATGTATATGTATATGTATATATATATATACATATATGTATATATATACATATACAATATACATGTATATATATATATATATATATATATATATATATATATATATATATATATATATATATATATATATATATATATATATATATATATATATATATATACAGGGTGATCTACCACAAGTGAGCCAAACCTCAGAGGCTGGTAATTTATCAAAAAATAAATGAACTTTCATTAATCAACATATGTCCTAAAACGCATAATAAGGGAGCTACAACCCCTTGAAGGGGGTTGATGAATAATCAATTTTTCGATTATAAGTCCGATATGGTGGTGATTAAAAAAAATGAAATTTTCATACATTACGGCCCCGATGTAGGCGCATAAAATTACAAATTTTGTAATTAACAGCTTGCTTTATTGAGGTAGTTTTGAGGGGTGAGGGGTAGTTTTTTACCCCAAACTTTTTTCGACGTCACTTCCGAAGCAAAACTTTTAAATAACATTATTTCCCATGCCATGACTCAGAAAAAAGTATTTTTCAAAATTTCTGTCACACCAGCCGTTTTTGAATAATTTGCGTTGAACGGCAATAAGGTTTTTCATGTGAAATAAACAATATTTTTATTACAAAATTAAAAATCAATGAACAACGCAGAAATAACGTACTTAATAGTTAAAAGAGTAAGTGTTCAAAATGACCTCCTTGAGCACGAATACACGCCTGACAACGACCAAAAACTGAATTATTAATTTCAGTCATGTCACCATTGTTTGTGATATAAGCTAAACTATTATTGATTCTTTCCGTCAAGTGCTGAATATTATTTATTTCCTCAAAATAAACTAACTGCTTCATATGCCCCAGAAATAAAAATCCACAGGATTGAGATCGGGAGAGCGAGGAGGCCATAAAACAGGACCACGGTTACCAATCCAGTTATTTCCAAAATTCCGATTCAACCATTCAGTCACATGTCTTTCATTATGAGGAAGCGCCCCATCATGTTGACACCATACTTTCTGTATAATGTTTAGTGGCAAATCGTCTAGATGTTCCGTTAGAGAGGTTTCAAGAAAATTTAAATAATATTGTTCAGCGTGTTCAAGCTTTAGAACCAGGAGATGCTGATAGAAGACTCTAGTTTTGCCGTTGGATTTTGAATAAATTTGCTGATGATCCAAATTTTATTAGAAATATTATATGGACTGACGAGGCCACCTTCAACTGGGATGGCATTAATAACCATCATAATAAGCATTTGTGGTCCTTGCAAAATCCACAGGCTATAAAGCAGGCAAGATTTCAACGTCGATTCAGCATTAATGTTTGGGCAGGTATACTGAATAATATATATATATATATATATATATATATATATATATATATATATATATATATATATATATATATATATATATATATATATATATATATATATATATATATATATATATATATATATATATATATATATATATATATATATATATATATATATATATATATATATATATATATATATATATATATATATATATATATATATATATATGATTAAATATGATTTGAAGGAAACAACTACTCAGCGGGCAAATACCCCGACCTGCATTGAATTACACCTTCAAATCATGATAGATCGCTAGCCAATATCATTTGTCAATTCCTAACCAGACATAGATCGATTTCGAACTTATTTGTTCTCTTCAGTATGCCATAGGTTATGGAACAGACAAACGATAGTGGCCAACCTGCTAGTTATATACTAACTATGGTGAAGTGAATAGTGGTGAGAGGTATGAAACTTCTCATATGGTCTGAATGCTACTATCCGACCGACATCCTCGATGTCTCTGTGGCGGTTAGGAATTGACAAATGATATTGGCTAGCGATCTATCATGATTTGAAGGTGTAATTCAATGCAGGTCGGGGTATTTGCCCGCTGAGTAGTTGTTTCCTTCAAATCATATTTAATCACATTAGTTTAGTCCACCTGGGCTAGGGGTCGCCGCTCTCGGTACTTGCTGTGATGCAAGTCGCTATCCGCCACAGAGACATCGAGGAAGTCGGTCGGATAGTAGCATTCAGACCATATGAGAAGTTTCATACCTCTCACCACTATTCACTTCACCATAGTTAGTATATAACTAGCAGGTTGGCCACTATCGTTTGTCTGTTCCATAACCTATGGCATACTGAAGAGAACAAATAAGTTCGAAATCGATCTATGTCTGGTTAGGAATTGACAAATGATATTGGCTAGCGATCTATCATGATTTGAAGGTGTAATTCAATGCAGGTCGGGGTATTTGCCCGCTGAGTAGTTGTTTCCTTCAAATCATATTTAATCACATTAGTTTAGTCCACCTGGGCTAGGGGTCGCCGCTCTCGGTACTTGCTGTGATGCAAGTCGCTATCCGCCACAGATATATATATATATATATATATATATATATATATATATATATATATATATATGTCGGCGCCACCCAGTCACTGTTAACCAAAACAACTAAATTGTGGTATTTGCAACATTAGCAGAATCAGCATTCAGCTCAGATTGTTGTTGAACGTCACTGTTTACATTTTGAAAACATTACCATATATGGTTATGTCTTAAATTTAGGGACTGTGGAGAGGAGCGCGCTTGGGTCCGCCCTTGCGAACGGAACAAAACCGAAGCCCGCACTTTTATTGAGATCAGATTATATTAGTTATTCAGAGTTTGTAAACTCGGATAAAGTTAGTGCTTAAAGTGGTAGTAATTGAAAGGGCTGGCGGTGGCGGACCGTTAGTTCTTTTCTACAGAATTGTTTCTGTTCTCATTTTATAATTAATCGTTGATTTGCCATTGTGACATTTATCAAAAAAATAAACTTGTAAATTTTTTCATGGAGTTTGATCCTGAAACTACCCCCGTATCTTCGCCATCTCCGACATATATAATATCTGATAGTTTTTTTGTGGGGATTTCGGTCAGATATAACTAATTTTATTATTTTTTTTCTAACGTTTCGGTTTATTACGGCATCATCAGAGAACTACAAATAATATAATATTTTAAAAAGATAGTTATGGTTATTTTACATAACAATTTACTTAAAGCGAGTTGGATATGTCGAGTTTTATGATAGCTAGAAACTTTATTTAAAAACACAAATAAACTAAACAAAAAAGTGTATAACCGGAAATTATTTTCGAATATACAGGGTGAGCCAAGGCGATTCTACAGGGTCAACTAAAAATTTTTTAAATGAAATGCCATGTATATCAGAACATTTTTTGAAACCTCTTTGTGTCCTCCTTCCATCTCTGTATTATTATTGTTTCTCTGCCAACCACTTGGCTATAATGATTTTTTTTGTTGAAATTATGTCACTTATACGTATATTATAAAAATCACTAGTCATAATTATCGATTTTAAGAAAAAATATGTTAGTATCAGTTATGAGACATCTGTGTGAGGACACAGCCATTTTCACTTCCTAAAGGTATACAGGGTGGCCAAAAATAGTTTTTAAATTTACAACTATTTGAACTGAATTTTCTCAATTTTTTCAAATGGAAATGGTATATCTTCGGACGATGTGATGTAGAATTGAAAAAAGAACATTTTTTATACGTACATCACTATGGTTATTTGAAACCATTTTCGATTTATTGAACAATGACTGCAAAATTCAACAATAAAAATTAAAAATACATATATTTTTTTTAATTCAAGAGAAGATATTATAAAACGTGCTCCACATGTTGCCCATTTTGTATGACACATTTTTCTATGCGTCTTTGAAATGAGATTTCCACTGTTCATGAAATTGTTCTTAAAATCTACTGTTGTGATTGTAGTGATATTTTTAATATACACGTGTAAATGGTATAATTTCAACAAAAAAAATCATTACATCCAAGTGGTTGGGAGAAAGTCAATAATAATACAGGAGTGATAGGAGGCCACAAAGGGGTTTCAAAAAATATTCTGATATACATGACATTTTATTTAAAAATATGTTACTTGACCCTGTAGAATCGTCTTGGCTCATCCTGTATAATCGAAAATAATTTCCGGTTATAGACTTTTTTGTCTAGTTTACTTATGTTTTTAAATCAAGTTTCTAGTTACCACAGAACTCGAAATATCGAAGTCGAACGAACTATTGCCCCACTCTGTTTATTAGAGATTAGGATTAATATAAATAAAATTTTTTTTATGTTTTTTAGCAGAAAAAATTTAATATGTATTATAAATTAACAAATTGTAATAAAGAACCAAACAATAAATGTAAAAAATTCTTTTATACCTACCAAAGCATTAATAACTGTTAATAATGATTGGTAATTTACCAACAATTCATTACGGTTATTTACCGCGGTGGTAAATTACCAATCGAATTATTTATTAAGTAACCGCACACATTTTTTTACCTAATTTGTGTATTTTATTTTATTATATTGTAATTTTTTTTCTAATATAATTATTTAGATTTAGAAACATTTTATTTCTAAAATATTAATATTTTCCTCGCGCGATTAATAATATGGTGTCAATGATTCGTCGCGCCTTAAACCTGGACATAAAGGCAGTACTGATACGACTACCGTATCGAGTGCTAATAAATACAGTTCGCTCCGCTCGCTTTCTCAAAAAGTGCTAATTAATTAATTAATAACTACAAGTGATTTTACTCGCTCCTCTTTCTTCTACGATAAATTACGCAACTACAGTCCAAAGAAGAAAGGAAGAGAAGGTTGCCAATATGAATCCGTGACGACGAAGTGGTAAATATACATGTTTTTATTGACAGCCGAAAGACCTCAAAAATTAAATTCTTTCTATTTTTTTCACTCTAATTTCATGAGCCTTTAAGGTTCATTATTTGTCGGAGAATTTCTTTGATACACAATGATCAGTAATTTACCGCGATAAGTTGCCGAAAAAATTAATTACCGTAATTTAACATCACAGGTTACATTTGAGCAATTTGTCACTCTCATTTATAGAAAATGATGTTCAACTGCTAGATTATGAATCTATTATTGATAAGTTTGCAAAAATTAACGCACATTAACACACTATAAACGTCTCTTGAGTACGTCCTGTTCAATTAGTAATACATAATTATTAAATACGATGTAGAATTTATTGCGATTCTCTGATCCTTTTTTTTTTCAAATGAGAGTGTGATTCTTACTTTTTTCTAATACCTGAAAATGTTTTTATTTTCGTATCTTTTGTTTATTTAAAAAATAAAAAATTTTAAGTTTTCTGCTTTTTTCATTCTAGTGAACTATCTTAGAATAATATTTTAATTTTTAGTAGGACCAGTAATACGCCTTTAAATCAGGTTGCGCTTGGGATCCCACAAAATCATAATCTGCCACTGACCCTAATAAACCTAATACTTCTAAATTATACAAAACTATAATATAAAATTTCTTACCAACTGATTTACATTCCTGTGCAAAATCCTTGGCAAATAGAACACCTTTGAATGGAGATTGCAGTGTTAACGTTATATTCAAGTTTTCTGAGTCACAGGTTAAATTAACATTAGTAATTTTGTTTAACACTACAGGAAGTGGGTATCTGAGACTCGGAGGAACCGCTGACCAAACAAGAAATATAGATATACTCAGTATGTAAAATACGTATATTGGTCTATATGTTGTCATAATTTCATTAGGACCTGAAAAAAAGGAAAGTTGAATTAGACTTAATTGTTGTTAAACCTTTTCAATAATTAAATTATCATTGGTTACAGAGAATCACGATGCTTTTGGATCTGCTGAAACAGGTATCACTTTTGCGAATCTGTACATGCTGGACTCAAAACAATAATTCGATATTGTTCGTCACGTGCAGATTATTGAAAATGTAATTTTCAAAATTAATACATTTAATATAAATAAATCATCACAGTTGGGATTTCTCGAGTGAGTGAGGAATAGGCATGTATTTTTGGTTTATTTTAAATAAACTGCTCCAAGAAAGTTAAGTTGCAAATTTTAACATAGTATTACGTGTTTGCTATCCTCACAAACACCTATACTCGTAGATTCGTTGATTAAAAGTCCAGGTAACACTTACTCACTACTTTATTTACTAATTGATAATTAACAACAATAGAATTAACAACAATAGATCAATTACTGTCTTAACTATAATCACACTAGAACAATTATAAGTATCTTTCTTATTTCTTCTTTACTCGTTCACGTTCAACTTAAGACTGAGACTCGGCCCACCGTGCGTCTTATTTATACATCCATTCACACGGTCTACAGCATTCCAGAATATTTCCGACCGTTCGCGTACAATTCCAGTCTCATCTAACCAGTCTGCACAGTCCAGTGGCATAACACTGCCCCCTCCTTAAGCCTGAACGTCCCGATCAGGCAATTCATTGTTCCCTACATACTTGCCTAGTCTCTCTATATGCACCCCCTTCATCTTGGATTTTGGACTTTGCTGAATTCTATATACAACGCCGCTTAGTCTGGTGACGACAGTACAAGGACCTTCCCAGGGCGGATGAAGCTTTGGGGCACTGCCTTTCTTTCGTTGTGGGTTATATAGCCAAACCAAATCTCCAGCCTGGAACCCTCCTGAATTCACCTTAAGATCATAACGAGTCTTCATGCGATCACTTGCTATGGCAATTCGGTCTCGTAACAGCTTATGAATGTTCCTTAGCCGTTCCCCAACTTCATCGACGTAGTCATTTATGGAAAGTCGCTCCTCATCTGATGCGCCAAACACCAAGTCACATGGCAGTCTAATCTCAAGGTTTATTATATCTCTCCACCATTCCTTCTGATTGTGGATGTAGAGCTGTTGTTCTTGTCTTATGAATTCCCAGTAAGCGACACATCTTCTGAAACACCCTTGATTCAAAGTTTCTTCCTTGGTCCGAATGCAACAGTGGCTGCTTCTTGGTTTGGTATGGCATAGGCTTCAGGCCACTGACTAAAATAGTCCATGGCCACTAAGATGTATTTGTTCCCATCATCTGTCACGGGGAATGGACCAGCTACGTCGATCGCAATTCGCTGAAAAGGAGCCCCTACGTTATATTGTTTCATTTATCCCTTACTTCTTGTCCGTTACCCCCTTACTTACCGCACAAACTTCACATTTGCGGCACCAAGCCTCCACATCCTAGCGGCTGTTCACCCAGTAGAATCGTTCGCGTACTTTTGTGAGAGTTTTGTTGATGCCAAAATGTCCGCCAGACGTTCCATTATGCACTTCCTGGAGTACTTTTGGTATGCGACACCTGGGAATTACCAATCTCAAAGAAATTTCCTTCCCGTCTGGACTTTCCCAAACCCTTTTCAACAGTCCATCCTCTACTCTAAGGGAATCCCATTGTGCCCACAAAGCCTTCAGTCCCACTGTCTTGTCTGAAATGTCCTTCCAGCTCTTCTTTCTTTCCATTCCAGAATAGGACCAGTTTCTTGATCTTTTTAACTGCCCTTCTCTTAATGTCTCTTTTGTCCAATCGTCGGGAACATCAATTTTAACAGTGTCTTGTCTTTGTCATCTGGATGAAGTCCCACTTGCCAATATCCACTTCGAAGATCTAGAGTGGAAGACCACTGTGAACCTGCCAGCGTACTTAGTGTATTATCAATTCGGGGTAACGGATAGCTGTCTTTTCTTGTGACGTCATTCAGCTTCCTGTAGTCGACACAGAATCTTAAAGTTCCATTTTTCTTAGCAACCAAAACTACTGGCGACGACCAAGGACTGGTTGATTCCTCAATAACTCCATCTTTAAGCATCTTCTGTACCATTGCAGAAGCCTCTTCTTGTTTTGCAAATGGGAGCCTCCTAGGTGGTCGATAGGAGCTGATTCACTAGTATTTATCCGATGTTGCACTATGTTGGTCTTTGTAAGAGCTTCTGTGTCCTTTGCAAATACTGTACTTTCTTTCTCCAAAAATTTTAAAGCTTCTCTATGTTAATCTGGAGTTAAATGTTCTAACTGGGCATTTAACATCTTTACAACTTCTTGGTCCATATCTGTAGACGAAGCTCCAACGATTTGTTCTTCACATCTCGCAATCCATGTGACTGATTCGTAGGTGCCAATTGCTTCGCCTTCTTTGAACGTCACTGAGTGTGAATTTAAGTTAACTACTCTAATCGGTATCTTGTCTGTAGTCATTAAATTCCTTGCCAGCATCACATTGTCCGTCATTTTAATTGAGTCATCCTTCTCAACGAGGCCAAAGCGGTATCCCACAGAAATTTCCTCCAGGATTGCCGTTGAAAGAATAATTTCTTCATTTCCAATCCTGAGAACTCGTTCTCCAACGTCAAGTACAAATCCATATTTTTCCAAAACGTCTAATCCCAAAATGAAGTCATCTGTAATGTCAGCTACGATAACATGGTGTTTAAAACATAAGCGGCCAATCTGCAGCTTCATGTCGACTTCCCCATGAACCGCTGCCCTATCTCCCGTAGCTGTTCGGATGACTAATCCATTCTGTCCTTTATTTAGTTTGAAACCCGTTATGAATCCTGCGCTGACGACAGTTCCCCACTTTGCCACACCAATAACAACGGATGCCTCCATTCGGTCTCCCACTACTTTGTTGTTGGTTTTGTATCTTCTGGGAGTTCGATTTTGTCAGTAGTTGGGTTATCATCTTGTGTAGATCAGATATGAGGTTTTGTGTTGTGTTGTCTTGCTTGTCTTCCTCAACACTCACAGCTCGTACTCTCTGATTTGATTGTGTGGTATCCTTATAGGCAGCCTTAATCTCCAGTGCATGTACTAAAGCCTCACTACTAAGCTTATGCCTGGCCTACTTGAGAATTCGCTTAACTTCCTGGTCTCTTACTCAATCAATAAATGCACCAACTGCTAATTGTTGTTGAAACTCTACTGGTGCATCAGGATAGGCTAGATGGGCTAATCTCTCTACAGCAGCCTCGACTTCCTGGAGGCTTTCTACATCCAACTTAATTCTACCGCTGCCTCCAGAATGCAAAAGTTTTGTTGCTGGGCGGCAGGAATTGTTTGGAGCAGGCCTAATGCTTGGCGCCTTAGTACTAATACCAATGCTGTTGCTTTTTCCTCATCGTTCCAGTTATTTAAACGTGCAGCTGCCTTAGCCTTGACCTTCAAAGGAAGGTGGTTGTAACCTAGTACCAGACGACAGTACCAACTGGCCACCCTTCTCCCTTAATTGTTGTTTGAGTCGGGCTACTTCTCCTCTGACTTCGGTTATTTCCCCTTCAACTTGGCTGACTTTTGCCTTAACTTCACTGACCTCTCCTTTAACTTTATTAACTTGTCCTTCGACTTCACAAACTTTCCCTGCGACTTCAGTGACTTTTTCGATAAGATCTCCTTTAAATTTTTCAGTGAGGAAGAAAATGGCTGCCTGCTGTTTATCCAGGCTTCTTTTGAAGTCTTCTCTTTCCTCGAGTCGCCACTTTTCTTGTTCCTCAAACATTTTTCTTAATTCTTCCTGCCGTTTTCTTTCCTGTTCATCGTTTTCGGTTTGTCTTCTTCTTTCTTGTTCTTCCTTTTCTTCTTGTCACTTCCTTTCTTGATCTTCCATAATTTGTCTTTGTTCGTCTTTCTCTTCCTGCCGTATTACCTCTTGTTCTTCTTTTTCACCCTGTCTTCCTCTTTCTTGTTCTTCGTTTTCTTCCTTTCGTCTTCTCTCTTGTTCTTCTTTGTTTTGCTGTCGTATTTTCTCTTTTTCTTCTCTGTCTTCATGTCGTCTTCTTTCTTGATCTTTCATAATCTTTCTTTGTTCATCTCTCCGTTCCTGTCGCTTTCTTTCTTGATCTTCTATAATTTTTCTCTGTTGGTCCATCCGTTGTAACATGCTGCAAGCATGTCCTGTGTTTGCTTCTCCGCCATACTTCTTGTTGTTGGCATTAACTCACGACACGTAAATCAATCTCAGAATATAGTTTATTACACTATAAAGTCTGTAAAATGTTGATATTTTAATAATGGAATTTTCCAGAAAAATCTCGGTACAGCACTAAAAAGTCTTATTTAGAGTCTATACTTCTTTTGTGTTGACAAAATTTACTTATCACCACTAATTGTGCAATGGAATGTTCGAGAATTTTCACGAAATATCACTAATGAGTCTTGTTTTGAGTCTATAACACGTTCCCGTCGACACAATTCACATATCTTCTGTAGTTTCCAAACAGAATGTTTTAAAATTTTCCCGAATTTGCACTAGTAGTCCTTTTTCTCAGTCTATAACAAGTTATTACTAGCGGCACTTGCGTATTTGCAGCTATTTCTAAATCGAATGTTCTAGAAACTTTTCGAAAATCCACATTAAAGTCACTATTCAGTCCAGAAATAGTCCTCCAAACACTGTCCAGTAGCTTAATTCTCCGTGTTACCACTAATTTCTGAGAACACTGTAGAACCTTTTCGAATATTCCAGAAATTTCTCTTCCAATCCACTTCCGACACCAAATTTTTACGTGTTTGCTATCCTCACAAACACGTATACTCGTAGATTCGTTGATTGAAAGTTCAGGTAACACTTACTCACTACTTTATTTACTAATTAACAATTAACAACAATAGATCAATTACTGTCTTAACTATAATCACACTTGAACACTTATAAGTTTCTTATTTCTTCTTTACTCGTTCATGTTCAACTTAAGACTGAGACTCGGCCCACCGTGCATAGAGCATTCCAGAATATTCTTGGCCGTTCGCGTACAATTCCAGTCTCATCTAACCAGTCTACAGAGTCCAGTGGCGTAACAATAGGTATTTTAGGTGGAAATTAATACAATTTTTTATTGTTACATGTTGGAGCAAAACTACTTTTATTCATTTCTCAAAAAGTCTTTCTATTTCACGCAATAGTCAAATTGACAGTTAAATAAGGGCAACAATGCTACAATGTTGCACGTGCAAAATAAAAACCAAATATAGGTACTGCTGTACTAGTATTGTTCTAAGGGTTAACGTGATCGTGTCTATAAGCGTTATATTTTTTTTTCGAAATAAGTATCTGTTTCTTTTATGGATTGTGAAGCTGAAGATACGTATTTTCATAGTTCATGTTCATTTTCTGTTCAAATCCTGTAAATTTAAGCTTTGACATTCCTTTAATCAAAGCTGTAAGTTTAAACATCCATTTGTATCCTCAAACAATATTATTACAAGTATTCTTTACAGGTGGTATTATAGTACATCGGGGCAGGGCAGGCATTACAAGCAAAATAATATTTTTAATATTACGATGAAACAAAATATTAAAACTGTTATTACGCAAATGCAATAAGCATATATTTGAGTAAATTTTAATATCTTTAGGACTACAGGATTACTCTGCTAGTCTTGAAACAAAAATTTTAACTTTGATTAAAGTTTTTTCATCCAAATTGCTAGCCTGATAAAGGCAGAATAAATCATACCCAGAATTACGGAAAAAAGTTACAGCTGGCTGAATCAGGAGGATAAAACATGATGAAACACAGTAGAGTCCAGCTCAACTTGACAAAAAAAAATTCAGAGAATGTTCAGGCAAGAGCAAAAATAAAAAAAGTCTCTAATTGAATGGAGGGAAAAAGTTTGGAAAAGCTTTCTCATGCAATACAGAAAAGTTTGAGAAAACTAAGCAAACATCAGTCGCTGATGTAATAAATTATAGTTTAAAAAACTAGAAAAACACGCTTTATAACAAACCGAACTAGAAAGTAAAAAATAAGAATGAAGTGATTGACAAAAAAATTCGTTTTATTGTAAAAAGCGTGGGGTGCTTGATATCAATTGTTATAAATATTTTACTGGTAGCTATTAATAAAAATAGAGTTATCATAAAAATATAGTAAAAAGCACCCTACGCTTTTTACAATAAAATGAATTTTTTTGTCAATCACTTCATTCTTATTTTTTACTTTTTAGTTCGATTTGCTATTAAAGCGTGTTTTTTAGTTTTTTAAACTATAATTTATTTTTTTATTTTTTAGTCATGAAATGAAAACAAATGTAATAATCCTCAAGAATTTTTGTCTAAATTTTTAATTAAAATTTTTTCAAAATTTATTGATTTGAATTTATTTCGGAATTTTTCTTTTTAACACGCTTTTATTAGCTTCACTTGTATGTTTGTTTGTTTGTTTGTTTGTTTGTAACCGACTCTTTGGACTCGATTTTGACCCACTTTAAACGGACAGATTTAATTGAAACTTTGTACACTTACGAAGAACCGGTAACAATACAATAATTTGATAAGTTTATATCATTATCCTGATCAGGATCGCCAGTCCTTTCCTCACGTATCCTCTGCGTGAGAGCAAGAGGCTTAATATTGTAAGTATATTCCGTGATTCTCAGTTCGGTCGTTGGCCGAGCGGGCAAGTCTTAGTCGACGCGAAACGACAGACTCCTCGAGCGTGAGTTCAAATCCCATGGCTGAAATAAAAAAATAATTTTTTTTTTCAGAAATATCTGTTGGATCGTAATATGTTATAATATCAGCATCAATAAGCAATATAAATATAGTTTAAAAAAACTAAAAAACACGCTTTTAAAGCACATCAAACTAAAAAGTGAAAAATAATTATTAATATAAACTGAAAACAATAATGAACGAAAAATACTAGTATTATTGTGAAAAAAGCGTGGGGCGCTTTGTGCCATATTTTTCGTATATCGAGCAACCCACGCTTTTTTCACAATAATACTAATATTTTTCGTTCATTATTGTTTTCAGTTTATATTAATAATTATTTTTCATTTTTTAGTTTGATGTGCTTTAAAAGCGTGTTTTTTAGTTTTTTTTAAACTATATTTATTTTATCTTCTTTTTAAAATTGTTGTATTGCTATTGTTGAATTGCTGTATATTTTGACAAGACGAAAGAATTAAATGCTTAAAAAAAACATTCTTATCGTAAATTGGTAACTAGGCTATCTTGTATTTCAAGTATAGTATGAGTTACGGTATTCAATTAGTGGTTAACTTTCTTCCAACTTATCATGGATGCGATATTTTGGCGAATGCGCCGATCACACAACTTTGACATCCGCTTAGATACATTTTTTTAAGAGAAATGCGTCGATACGCATTCAAATTATTGTATTATCATCGCTCCTTAATACGTGTGCAAATTTTCAATTTAATCAGACGTCTTGAAGTTGGTGAAAATTACGTTGAAAGATTCCGTTACATAGATAGATACATACATAGATACATACATGTGAGGCTAATATAAATCGTCTAAAAATGGTAACTATTGGGATACCAAGAAGGACAAGAAGGTCGAAAGAAGCCTAAATAATAAATCCCCATATAAAACAAAACCAAAAATTTTTCGATAGATTTCAATTTTAGGGCAAGCAAAAACGATCTATATAAAAAAAAATATATCAACTCGAAAGAATTGTCTTTCATACCTACAGTATAGCTGATTCTGGGACACTCTGTATGTGAAATGTGGGATATTATAATTAAATATATTTTCAAACGCTCCGTTTAATTATTTATATATCCTTGAAAGTAATTAAGTATACTATTTATATGTTTTCCACATAAATGCTTAAATTAACCAATGTGAAATGTCCCGAAATATTTTCCCCCACTAGGTAGACATAAAACAATTAAAAAATAATAGTAATAACAAAAAATAGCGTTCTTACAACAGAATAAATGTACATTTTTAATGTATAAGAAAAATTATACTCATTATATTTTTCAATAACGTGTGTTTCCCCCCACGAACTCTTATGCAGCCATCCGTCATCTCATACTTCTGATGACGCTGTTGATTATTTCTTGAGACACACTCTCCCATTCTTCAAATAAAGTAGTTCTCACTTCTGAGTTTTGGACAGCAGAAATTCTTGTTCTAAGCTGTTTGCTTAGCATGTCCCAGACGCATTGTCTTGCATTAAGATTCCACACCATAACTGAACCTTCTCCAAAAGCGATAGTAGGAGTAAAATGAATTTATGCATTTTGTTCTTTTTGACATCGATACATCTTTCCCTACCTTTAATCGAATTTATACAGAACGGCCCTCATCCGTGAATAAAACTTGACCCCATTGATCATAATTCCAACTTCAATTCAACTTCTTTGTGTCATCTTCTGACTGTACGATCACTTATGCTGAATTCACGAACTTCTTCCAGTATTTGTTTGTATTGCCCTTTGACGCCTATTTCAGAGTGTTTGCAACACTATAAATCGTTCATCTACGGACGTAGTTGAGCGGTTTCTGCCTTGACCTCGTCTTCTCACATACACTCCAGTCTTCCTCCAACGTCTAACATTACGATGGATCGTCGATTTTGATTTACCAAACATTGGGCAACCTCACTGTAAGTTCGACGATTTTTGATCATTGCTACAGCCCTAGCGATATCAGTCGGTGCTAAGTCATTCATTATGAACTGATTTACAATCAAATTGACGACATCAAACAAAAAACAAATTAAGATGATTATAAAAAAATACGAAGTTTTATGCAGAAAAAACACGCGTTTCAAATGTAAGGCAAGAGATATCAATAGGTAAGTTGTGAGTTTTGATAAATATATAAAAAAATTGCAGTTAGTAGTGGGAAATTCAACGATGTCTAGAAATAGCCAGTAAATAAAAATTAAAGAAAAAAATTTTTGTCTGCAAAAAAATGTCCTTACTTGTTTTGTCATATGTGTTATAGTTTTCAAAAAAACTTGATGTAAAAGTTATGACTCAAGCAATCAGGTACCAAATTTTAAAAAATAATCGGAACAGAAATATTTTAGATTAAAAAAGGAAGGCGCCTCCGTTCCGTACGCCCCTAGTTGAATTTCTGGACACCCTGTATATCATTAATTTACTTTATTTTGTGTCTTTAAAAACGTATATTTCAATTTTATTTACATGAACGGAACGTATAAATGTATATTTTGTTTATTTTAAACTTTGATATGTTCTCTAATCAAATCAATCTTTAGATTTTTATGAGAATTAGTTTCATGTTGAAGTGATACTTTTCATAGGACTGATCTACTAATAGTTTGAAGAATGCATTAATTGATTTAAACAATTTTAAAATCTTTATCAAATGCTTTTATGAGGCTACAGCTCCATTAGGAAGATGTTTTGGATCTATTCGTTAAGACTTTTTTTTTATTTGTGATGGTTAAAGAAGGCTGTAATCTTAAAACAAGAATTGAAACTGCCTTTCTGTAAGTACTAAAATAATACATTATGATCAGTACACTTAGGGAATTAGGATGTCATGGCGTAAATAACAGGGACGAACTGCAAACAGGGGTAGACAGCACAGTAAACAGTATTTTACCTTTACAATTCTTCCATGTTTCACCGCCTTTGCTTGTATTACCTCTTACGGCGGTCTTTTCTTTTGTTTTATTATTGTGCAGTGTGCACCCTTATTTTCTAAGTGAGCGTTTCAGTGCCTCTCCTACCAACTCTCAGGCGAGCTTAGACCCATTTTTAATAAATGATATTACATTCTCAAAACGCTCGATTAACCTGTTGAGCACTACACCACATTTCATGGTAGTTTTTAAAAATTTCAATAAAACCTTTCAAGTGCTCTCCCGACGTTCAGATCACGTTGGGATACCTTGTCTAACCTATATTTACTGCTCTAATAAAGCACCAATCCCTAATTAGCCCTAGAAGCTTTTGAATCTTCCTCTGAGACTCTTCAAAGCTTCAGGGCTTTCTCGCTTCCCATCGCCGAATTGCTCGGCATTCAGTACGTCCTGTCTTTTTATATTCACTAAACCCATTACCGGTCGCTCACAAAAGCGGGTTGGTTTCCTTCGATTTCATTGCAGTTCATTATTCAACAGCTCCATTTCTTCTCTCGCCCATCTCTCCCTCCATATCCATATCACCAGCTGCTGGAAACCGATCAACATTTGATGTTTTTTCGACGACACGTGTTTCGTCACAGCGGATTTACTAATGATTGGATTGTATTTACGTATGATAGTCTAACTTCCCACACTGTACATAACAACACACAAAACATCATTATTTCTGAAGATGCGGACTTCTTCGTACATAAATAATGCACTACACTAAACAGAAAATATCAAAGAAATAAAACATGTTTTTATAATCGCCGTACACACAACAGATTGCCAGCTAGAGTGTTTTCAAACTGAACAAATTACAAACTGCGTAGAGCAAGGATGTAAACTAAGTAAAAGGTCAAAAAGCAGGTAGTCGCCTAGGGGCGTATACGATATTCGCCCTTCGATACTACATACATACATAATATAATTTTTGGCTGCTCATCAGTACCAGTATAATTCTCGGCGGTTGAAAATCGCTCATCAGCGCCGGTTTTACATACAAAAGCTAATTAATTCATATAATAAATTTGTAAGTACAAAATTTATTTGTTACTATTATATCATGTGTTTTTCGGAAGATAGTATTAGGTTTAAGAATTCGTCACTGGGATTACACCCAAACTCCCTAAGTCTGATGATCAGATATATATTTCAACTTTGCAAAATAGCATTCAGGGGCGCGCGGTGAGTTTTGATACAGGGGAAGCAGTTTGTGACATAGGGTGATGGGTAGTGCGAAGCCTCGAGCGAAGCGAGGCAACATTTTTTTTATGAAAAGAGGCGTGGCTTCGGTATAATCATTTTAAAGCAAATGTCGAAAGCCGCAAAGTTATGATATCTAGAAAAAACGTACACTTGTAGGACCGCCACTCCTCAATAAACATAAAACATAAAAACACCACAAAAATTAGACAACCCCCGATTCCAAAGCCGAAGCTGCACGGGTGAGGTTTACACTTATGAAAAACGCAGACACACAACCATACCCACCGACATTGCCAGTGCCGGTGGCAGGGATCGAACCCGCAGCGAAATGGAGAGTTTGTTCAGTCACACTTGCCATCGTGCACTCTCTAGCCAACTATAAATCGAGCCGGCTAGTTAAGTAGTTAACATGCACATACCTACCTATTTATAATGTAGTTTAATCCACCTCTCCATTTTTGCGAAGTCGGAAATAACTTCGTCGTAAAAGGGACCCTTTTGAAAGCCGCTCTTCACTGGTTGAATTTCTTGAAAAAGTTTTTATTCCTTTTAAGGTTGAAAAACTGCGTTCAACCGAAGCACTAGTTGCAGGTATCGTGTAAGTTAGTGTTAACTTACACAATTTCAACACTTCAGAGTAGCTGAAGCCTGATCCAAACTATTTTCTTTTATAAAGATAATCAGTTCGTTGGCGTTATGTTTCTGACTAATATTTTCTGTAGCATAAATAACTGAATGTTCCAATCGTAACCCAACTATATCAAAAAAATTTCCGTAGTTACTATTCAATGACTGAAGTGCGTTTTGTAGAAACTGTTTATTTTTAAATTCGTTCAAATTACACAAATCTAAAAATTGTATATCACTAAAATTTTTAAATCTATTATTTAATTGCCCAGTGATATTGTCCAAAATTTCGATAAAAAGTCTTCGATATGAAGTTCTACGATCCACTATAAATTCAGTTCGTATTCTGTTTCTTTGCGGCTCTAAACTGCCATTACTAGTTTTCTCCCAGAACTTTTCAAATTTATTTCTTTTGTTACAAATCAAATTTTTTGAATTCTTCAATTTTCTTTACACAAAATCTAACGTCATTTGATTTAGTTTGCAAAATATTGAATAAATGGGAATATTTCGGAGAAAATATTTAACAAAAAATTAAAATCAGTCTCTTTTCAATGAATCTAAGTAACCTCTGGATCCATTCAAAGTCTCAGTGTCCCAATCATCTTTGCTTTATAAAATATTTTCAAATAAATCAATTAGAGGCTGTCGATATTCAGATACAGTTTGTACTAGTCTCCCATTGTAATTCCATCGTGTTGGAGCAGCTCTGGGTAGTCTCTTCTGTACTTCCAAATCTAAAGCTCGTGTCCGTTTTGATGATTTTGAAAAATAGACAGCCATTCCACTAATACTTAAAAAAAATACTTTGCACTCTTTAAGACAAGATGCAGATTGAGCAAGAACTAAATTTAATCGATGCGCAAAACAATGTACAAATATTGCATTCTGAAAAGTCTCTTTTATTTTGGCCTGCAGGCCCCCCAATTCACCAGCCTATACAGCGGCCCCATCATAACTTTGGGCGATAAGTTTAGCACCACACTGTAGATCATCGACTATCTGACAAACTATAGCATATAAAGCTGCAGCCGTTCTCGGTGTTGTTACGTCTAAAAATCCTAAAAATTGCTCTTGGAATTTCCCATTTGGATTTATGTATCGTACTACGATTGACAACTGACTAATATTCGTAATATCGGTTGTTTCATCTAACATAATTGCAACAAAAGGGGCTTTTTTTATTTCTTGCTTGATCTTTTTTAAAACAATATTGCTTATCGACTGAATCAAATCATTTTGAATATGATTTGATGTACCGCGAAATACCGTGGAGTGTTCCAGATGGTTACTTAAAATTGTATCGTATTTTGCTAATAAATCAACTAAATTGATGAAATTGCCCCTATTAGCAACGCTCCGAGATTCAGTATGACCTCTAAAACTAAGTTCATTTTCGCCGAGAAAACAAACAATGTCAATAAGTCTTTTTAACACTTCTCGATTTTTTTTACAAGTTCATTATGCTTACGGTCACTTTCTTTCAACTGCTGATCTAATGAATGCTCAATTCGTGATTTTCCAAATGTTTTTTTTTTAGAACCGCTCGCAAATGAGTTTCACACTTACCATGCCTCTTTGTCACTTTGTGAATGTTGTTTAAATCTGAAAAGTCATTTTTATTCCAAACACCTTTTTTATTTGTGAAAAGTACACATGGACAACAAAACAATTTACACAAATTTTCACAACCTGTTAACCCGTTAAGCACTGTACATTTCAATATTAACCTATAGCATGATTTAACTTTCATTTTTAAAAGTTTTAAATCAGGTGTTGGTCTCCCGTTTCTAATAATATCCAGTTTATCTTGAAACGCATATGTTGAAAATCCCTTTTTCAACAAATTGCACACCACACAAACGCAAATAATATTTTCCACAGTGCTAGGACCAGCTTTCATATTGAATATTCAATTCTAAAACTGCTTATACGCGCACTAATGTTCAACGTTTTAAAAATCACTTGTCGCCACACCGCAGGTTTAGAAACACCAAAAAAGTTTTTACAAATATAGCACAAAAGCTGAGAATAATACTAGGAAGATTAATATTAAGTATAATATTAAAATCGGTATTAAAATCTATAAAACAAGACGCATTACTATTATGCTATACGGCTCAGATGTCAAGATTATGAAGTGGGGATGGGATGCATTTCAAGAAGTTGCTTATATCAGTTATATCGAAGTCGCAGTAGTTCATGTTGGCTCGATTAATCGAGTGCGTCATCGTTTCGGTTTTATCGTGCAACATTATCTCAGCTGTTGAAATGCAGGGCCTTGTCTATTGAAATTGGGTAAAAGTAAATTTTAATGATTAATATATGTGATAAATAATAATTAGGTTCTAATTATGTGTTTGTTTTTTAATAATCCCAAGCTTCCCTTGCTTCCATGGACCGACCGCCTCTGAGTAAATGTATTTAGAATCGTTGAGTTGTAGGTTTATAAAAGTTAAATTAAATGTATGCCTTGCTCCTATAACGAAACATTATGATCAGTTCATCATATTTTGTCTTGTAGCATTATTTTAGACATTCATTGTTTTAATGGGAAAGAATAATTATTTTATATTCACAGAATATTTACAGTAAATAAAATGAATAATATTATGTATTCATGATTTTAATTTATTTCATGAGACCCATATTTTAAAATCGTGTATTGCATATCAAAATAATTTTCAACTTCATTTCAGATGATATCTTTAGACTTTATTATGAATAATATTTTTATAATTCCACATAATATGTACTCGCTATTCAGGGTGTCCCGGTAAAGGTAGCAGTCTCTGATTGGCGTATAGAATACGTGAAAGCAACTCAGATAAACTCTTCTCCGCCCCTTAAATTTATGTGATGAAAATAATTTTTTTTGAATATTTTTATTTCTTATTGGAATGTCATAATTTTTGGGTAACATTAACAGTAAGTGAAGATCGTTAGGACAGTGCGATATATTTTTTAATAACACATCATGGAAGCGAGAGGTGACCTACCCATAATCTTCCTAATCGTAAAATTTTAAACAGAGTAATTTTTGTTTAATTTTGAAGTGTATTATTAAAGTCCTCAAACATTTTTGAACAAAAATGGACTATTGCTTGATTTCGACGAAATGGCCCATTTTCAAGAAAAAAGCCGGGCACCCTGTATATTATAGCATAACAGTACTCTATCGAGGGACACAACATATTCATTGTGTACATAAAGTATGGAATAAATTCATTATCTCGAAATAAAAAAATATTTCGAAAAATCCTCGGACATATCGATTTTTATTTTTAATTGCGCGTTTTTCCCGTCATTTATATTAGTTATGACATCATCGTTGTTCCGAATATGACGTTTTCGACATTTTTTTAAAATTTCAGAGCATGTATACAGGGTGTCCACCTAGTGCGTATTTGTTCCATAAATCTGTAACTATTATGGATAGAAAAAAAAGTCAAAATAAAAGTTGTTCAGCATTTACCATTGCATACTCTAAAAATATTTTTAGTCATTCGGCATGTTTCGTTTTGGCTGGGTGGTAGTAAACTTTGTTAAGTTATTTCAAAAAATCTGATATATTATTGATTCGTATTTATGCATTTCTAGAAAAAAATAATAAAATAATTAGTGGGAATTACAATTGTTAAGTTAAATGAACACCCTACATATTATTGCATACTTGGTTAGCGAACGTTACGAGTTTTTCAATAATATCATAACATGTACTTTTTTTGAGCGGTTCAGGAATTATTTGAAATTATACAGAAATTTCGACGGATGTTTTACCGATCTTTTTTTGCTGTGCTTGTTTTCCTACGACCTTCGATTTTTCCTATTAAAAGCTCCTGCCGTAGAAAAGGATGATTCATCAGTCTATAATATTTTAGTAAAGAAATCGGGATCTTCATCCAACCTGTGAATTATCTGGCGGCAAAAAGTCCAGCCTTTTCCTTTTATGAGCCTCTGTTAAAACATGTACGGGTAAAAGTTTATATGGTCTGTAGTTATTTTTTAACGTACGTTGGATTTTGGAATAACTTTTACCTAATAGATCAACTGCATTATTTATATTACATTGAGAATTTTCTAAAAAATAATACAATGTTTCAAAAAAGTTCGCGAATAAATACGGATGGGCTTACCTTCGAAATGAAGCAGTATATTTAGCTGTTCTTCCTGGTTTGCTTGAAATACACACTTTTTTCTACTAAAACTGAAGGTATTATTCACCTTTCGGTAAATATTTTTAAACGTATTTTCTGATGGTGTTGGACGATTTGGATACAACACCCTATATGCTCTCTTTGCTGCACGTTTATTTTTATTATTTTGTATATAACAAGTAAATAGTTGGTTTTTTTATTCCTCACTGTAAACTATTTTGATTATTTCATTAAAGAAATATCACTTATCAAACATAATAGTTGTTATTTTCATAGCTTACTTTAATAATGTTAACTTTTTCATATTTACAGTAACTAGTCTAAGATATTCGATGTTTAATAACTCAAAAACGGTATATGGTAGGGGTAATATATGGTATATTTTTGAAATCAGGAACAAAGGATCATTACAAAAATTTAATAATATACAGGGTATCCCATTTAAAAATATATATATTAATTTTTCTTGTATCCTCTGAAATCTGCACCCTACTGTACTTTTGATAACATTTTAACAAAATTCAGTCATAACCACACAACTTTTATTTAAAACTTTTTTCTATAGGCAATAATAACGATGATATAATGAATAACATTGTACACCTTTATAAGAAACATTGTATTCTTCTAATTTGAATTACTTTCAAATGTTTTGATGCGATAGTGAATGGCAATAAAAAGGGGCATTCAAACCATGTATCCGGTTTTAGATTTTTTTACAGGATGTCTATAATTTTAAGTCAAACTTGAAGATTAATAAACCTCAATAACTTTGTTATTTTAAATAGAACACCCTATATGCTATTTCATATTCGATTAGAGAATTCCAAGAGCTTTCCGACGATCTACCATACTTGATATTTATTTCAAACGGTTTTGAGGATATGATCATTTATGTCCAAATTTTGAGAAACAAAAAACAAAAATTTCCTATTTTTGATAAATTTTATGCAAATTTTAAATAACCAATAAAGAGGTTAATAGTTTGACGCTCTTTTTTATAAAATGGATCCAACAGCAATCAATGAACAAGTGCATTACCTTATAATTAATCATTACATTATTAAATATTTACCATCGTCCATTTATGCAACCAAGATAATGCAACTAGTTGCATGGGACCATGCAGCCAGTCGAGAATAGAATTATGCTATACAAGAAATTGATGTTCGTCCACTAACGTGACTGCGATGTAACTCATAAGAAACCAGTCGCCTGAAACCAAGCCTGTTGCATGAGATCTGTGATAAAGAGCAGTTGTTTCTGGTCCTTTTAATTTTTTGCTATTGCTATTTTTGCAAATGGGTTGCGCAAACTGATCGTTTGTGATTGACTGCACAAATGGATGAGTTGCCAGAGTTTGCCATCGAGGTGTAGCGCGATGTCAAGGTCGATACAACAAATTTGTTATTCTATCGCTGTAGAAAGGAAGGCGTAGTAGTTTGCAAGGGATTGTTCATTCAGATCACTTGACACACTTCGCCGAATATTGCACAACCAGCACGGAACCCTGAAAGGGTAAAGCTCTCTAGTATGTCCACTCATCGTCGACATCCACCTCGACTGAGACCGCGACCTCCACCGTGGGCAGCGAGACATCTTAGGCATATCCGTACCTTTAGGATTTAAAGTTGAAATTTGGGAGCTAGAAACATTTGAAAATCTTATTATTTGAACTTGAGTGACAGCTCTGTAAAATCAGTTGAAGGTGCAGCAAAGTACCTTTCACGTGATTAA
This sequence comes from Rhamnusium bicolor, assembly GCA_029963845.1. NCBI lineage: Eukaryota > Metazoa > Arthropoda > Insecta > Coleoptera > Cerambycidae > Rhamnusium > Rhamnusium bicolor. Next base: position 384,743 of record JANEYF010005321.1, on the reverse strand, counting down.
AATACCGAACACCCGTTTTTAAAAAACAAAATTAATCAAAAATTAATTTGTCGTTTATTAATATTTCTTTACATGTGTTTCATAGCAAAGTGATATCAGAACCAACAGTACATAATAAGATCTAGATGCACTGGCCAACATGCCATGCAAGCGTTTTTAGAGAATGAAAAAATATACAGGTCCTATTAAAAAATATATCGATGGCGTCATATCCAGAACAACAATGACGTCATAACTAAGATAAATTAAGCAAACGATGTGCAATTAAAAACGAAAATCGACGTATCCGAGGACTTTCTCCAAATAATTTTATATTCCGTGATTATTCCATATTTTTTGTACACACTGTATATTTGCACTGTACAACAGAATAATTTATAACTTCAAAACGCTTTTACTGTTAACAAAATAACACCCTTTAGTTGTTTGTCAGTACATAAAACATAATTTTTAAAACTGTCACATTCTTCCAAGAAAAAATGACATAAAATGGTAACCACTCTAATTTTTAAATATGTTTAAATTTATTGGCATTTGCATTATGCTAATGTGAGATATAAATAAAAATAATTTATACTGTTATGAAGTAGTGCCAGTTGGTGCTTTCTGCAATACTAAGAGATAAAAAACAGTTTCCTGTCTTGGCCTCATTAAAATCCTGAATCATATACACCATCTGAACTATCAATTAATGTACCTTTCAAAATGACGAAGGAAACAGTTAAAATGCAACGTATTTATCTTTACAATTAAGCATATATCATTATCATTATGTATAAACCGCTAACATCTCCAGGAAATAAGTGAACGCATTCATAATCTGTGCACCTCATTGGTAGAAATAGCGGTACTAGAACTAACAAGGCATTGGTGTAGTCAAAATGTTATGGAGGATTATTGACTATATTGTGGAATCATTTTTCGAAGTTATGAGTCTACATAATTCACTTTGTGAATGTATAACATCATGGGAATTGTTTTCAAGATTATGTCAATAAAATAGTTTTATTGATAGAAGTAAGTTGACATCTAAATAGTCAAAAATAAGAAATTGGCAAGTGCTTCATGGGAACGTAGCTTAAATATATTGATTTGATTGATTAATGAAAACATAAGATATTGACAAAAACTCTAATTGTTTTAAATCGTATAGGTAAATTTTAGGTAGGCATACGGTTGCATCTCCTTGTTTTTCTAAGTGTAACCCCTTCTAGACAACCTCGGCTCAGAATTTCGGGAGTTGTCTAATTTCTGTGGTGTTATATTATAAAATATTTAAGTTGGGTTTATTTAAATTACACCAATAATTATTGATTTTATCTAAATTAATTTGAAAATTAAAACAAATCGAGGAATATATTTTTAGGTAAACAACAAATATTAATCTGTCACTATTTAAAAAATTAATTAAATCATCAATCAATATTAGAAACTACAGTTATCCGAGTTTAGACCCTCGCGGGACTCTAGATGTGGATGTAAATGAATTAGATGTAAAACTATTATAAGAAACTTATTGCTCTCTATTTAAAAGATAGATTTCAAACAATTTCAACAGAATGGAGCTGAGACTAACTTTATCGAGTTTATTTAACAAAATATAATGGTCAATTTGGCCGAATGCTTTTTGAGTGTCAGTATAGATAACATCAACCTGACCTCCGTTAACTATAGTTTTAATAGTATACTCAATAAAACTGACCAAATTACTTATAGTTGGCCTCTTCTTCATAACCCCGTGCTACCAATAAGACGTATACTGCATTTGTCAATTTGCACCCAGGTTTTTCGAGCGTACGCGCCTCAACCATTTTCCTTGTTGTTTTTGTTTTTATTTTATGTAAAGTCACCGCGTTCAATTTAGTTGATTTAATTCCTGAAATATACTCAGCGTTATGTTTAGATTATCTGGCCGTTTCTTTCACCCACTTGCAGATTAGGTTACGAGTTGAAGAGTTCATCTTATTTAAAGTGAGTCCTCGTAATTATTTCATCTCACTTTCAGAATACGTTCTAATAACCAACAGGTTCCAAACCGCAGTGGCCGGTATAGGCAGGTAACTTGGGAATAGAAATCAGGTAGTGAGAAACCTGTCGTTCTAATTATTGTAATAGACAGATAATCACGAGTCGTAAAGTTTATTACGTACACTTTAGGTAGCTAGGACCTTTTAATTAATCCTTTTTTGGCAAACATTGCCCAATGACAATTAACGATAATCAGTGTATAAACATTTGTGACATGTATCAAATTCTATTTTAATTAAACCAAATTATTAATTAGGGTTAGGTAGATAGGGCCACTGTGTAGGTAGCCATTCCCCCAGTGCTCAAGGACATCCTAATATAAAACAAAAACTATTGGCCTAAGTGCACGAATAGTATTATAACACTCTACCAGTAATCCATCCCCTGAGAGTCGACTACATTTAATTTTTTTTTCTTTGTTTAGATACGTTGGCGCCCTTTAAATAAATTTTTGTATCGGAACCGGTAAAACGATTTTCACGACATCACCCGCTCTCAACAAAGCGACAGAGAGAGAGGAGAGGTGACAATTTTCAAAACACAATTTCTGACAAAACGTTTATTGAGATATAGATGGCATCTGACTAGTTTTAATGGCTTGTTTTAAAGGCCGTATATTTATTTTAGCAAAATGCAATTTCTGTAATTTAATATAGATGATAATATATGGGACACATTTTTTTAATTATAAAAAATTATGCAATTACTCCTAAATAAATGTTTTCTGAAATTGCACTTTGAAAATAAGCTCCTCATATTTTCTCTTATCGCTTCTTGGTGTTAAATATGAATCTTATAAATACGATTTGATTGAAATTGGTGTTTTCATAAATACACAGTGCCAAAAGTTTTGCATCACTCAATTTTAGCTCTGAATTATTTTTCAAGAAAAAGTAAAGAAGGATTTTTTGTTTAGCTTGTACGATCCTACAAGACTGAAATATCAAATAAACGTTACAGTTGACCGTGTAAACAAATTTGGATCATTTCATGTTTGACAGTGTTCAAGTAAAATTTGCCACTAAAACTAGGTGATGCCAAACTGTTGGCACTATGTATATATAGTATAGTGACACTACAAGTAACAATGTTATTGACTTCGCACATTTATAACACCATTACTTCATGTGGAAACGGTATATTATCTGTTATTGAGCCAAATTCCATTCAGTTCTCATAAGAGTCTTCGCCATCTGTAAAGTGAATAATTTTCGAAAAATTGCATCTCCTTGACAGTCGAAGTCGATAGCGCAGTGGGCTAAAGCGTTAAATAACAAACGTAGCTGTTTATTGCTTAACGACTCCTGGGTTCAAACCCGGTTTCGACCCTGACAAAGTCTTGGGAGTGATTAGGTGTCGCATTATTTCATCAATGTAATCCTCGTCCGTGCAGCTTCAACTTTGGATTTGGAGTTGTCTAATTTATGTGGTGTTTCATGTTGTGTTTTCAAAGTTAAAAATTTAGAAAAATATAGTAACAATTCCAGTTAATGAAGGATATAGATAAAAATTACTATAGTTCTAATTTCGTATGAGATTTAAAACTGTAAACCCCATTTTTACACGCCACTGAATTATTAGTTTTGCTACTTGAACTGGAGGTCATTACCGTACCAAGGTCAAACGCATCTAAAATGTCATGTTATTTAATTTTTGATGCGAGCTTCTTTAGGTCACTGTGCAAGAGGAAATTATAATCTGTCTAAGAGCTAAGAGCCACTCCAAATATGGAATAACTGTTTTCTCATCGTCTTTATTTATATGACTACTGTATATTTTATTTAATTAAAAGTATTGAAATATTCTAAAAATATTTTATATCAATAAATGTTTAAATGTCTTAAGTCAAAAATTGCCAATCATAATATAGTTTATTAACAATATCGTTTCGATATTATTCCATATTATTGCACAAATTATCACACCCAGTTTATTCGAAAAGTTTCCTATTGCAGCTTGATTGCTTAATTCAACCTACTATCATTAAATTTATATGTACTATTCAATGTCACTATTTATTTTTAATATTTAAACAATTATTTATCTTTTTCTTTTAAGTGTAAATATTATATAGCTTAGAGAAAATTGAGGTTGTTATATTTCTCTAAAAGCGAATTCAAAATTAATATTATACAGTTTTAATATAACCAAAAATAAACCTTAATGAATCAAAAATGTTTTACCAACATTTTTCACAATAAATATATAAATAAATAATTAGAATCCACTTTTTTATCTGCCATTAAAAGAATGTATCACCGAATAATTTGCAAGTATTTGAAATGAAACATAGTAGATTGTATTTTTAGATCTTAACGACTGGGAACGTATCATTGAAAATTTTTTTATACAAAGTGATAAATGAAGCAATTAAACAGTCATTATTATATTCAACAAAAGGATGTTCACATCAGTAAAAGCATTATTAATTAAAAATTAGGTTTATTACCTATGGAGAGATATTTTTGATTGTTTCCTTAACATTTCAAAGTTTTACTGGAAATTATTAACAATAGTAGGTATGTAAATAAAAGACAGTTATATCTAAAACTGTCTTTCGCTACAATATTCATTAATAAACTAGTTATACTCAATTCTTTCTTTTTTGGTATGATTATGACAATATCTACTGTTTATGTATACCTTACATAATAGGGAATGATGTATTAAAAGCACATAACAAATGTAAACCAAAATGTACTACTGGTCGTAATGGAATCCCCTTTTCACTTAAAGATTGTACAATTCTGTTAGCAAAGTCACTAGCTATTATGTGTCTTAAGACGCTCACTTTTCCTGAAGTTTGGAAGATATCTAGAATCTGTCCGGTATTTAAAAACAAATATACCAGTGCTGTCGAAAACTACAGACCTATAATAATATTGTGTAACTTTAGCAAACTTTTCGAAACCTTAATATTCCCTTCAGCCAAGTAAAATCTCAAATTTGTCAAGATCAGCATGAACTTTTATGCTGGACGGTTCCTCTACTAGCATTTTGATATACATCACCCAATTCCTAGCTGCAGATTTAGATGCAGAAAATTAGGTTGATGTCATTTATATGGATTTTTCAAAAGTCTTCAACAAATTTGACCACGGTATTTTGTTACGAAAAATGTCAGCATTTGCTCTAACTAAATGCTTCATCAAATTTTTTGAGCCGTATTTACGAGATAGACGGCAACTGTACAATATCGTCGTTTCTGCTCTAATGAAATTATCGAAACATCTGGTTCCTCAGGGCTCCGTACTAATATTTTTATAAATGGCATCACCAATGATTTAAAATGCAATATATTACTGACTACTTGAAACTGTATAGCCGTATTACTAGTAGGTATAGAACACTGTGTTGAATTGCAACTTGATCTCATATGGCTATCCACCTGGTATGGCAAATAAGCTGCAATTAAATATCGCAAAATGTAATTCGATGATATACTATCATATGCAGGATCCAATAAAATTTGTCTATCAGATTAATAATGAGGAGTTAAATAGTTGCAATCAGTGCAAAGATCTTGGTGTTCTATTTGGTACTAAATTGTCTTTTGCTAATCATTAAGAACCGCAAGTAAATAGTACATGACGTAAAAATCAGGGGCTGATCCAAGGACACCGCGCTGATATATACATATAAAGATACGATAAATGATATATTACCTTTTAATTGGCGATTTTGTACTATCTAAAGTAACAGGAGCAATAAATATTTCATTAAGCACATTAAATGTACTATTTACTCATGGACCTTACTAATCATATCAATGATATTACAGCTAGTTATTTTAGAACTTTTACTTATATTTTACGTAACTGCAAAGACTAACGATTTAATCAATTCTTTAGATCGAAACTTGAATATGCCTCAATGAAGTTCTGGCTATGAAAACCATAAATTTAACATTGAGAAGCCTCAAAAACGCTTTGTCTTTGCCGTAAGTATCTTGGAATTTACCCAGAGAGGGGATTTTCACATGATGAATTATTAAATAAATTTCACATAAGTGAATTAGAAACGCGTTATATTAATTACACTCCTGTATTCCTTTACAACATTTTAAGGTTTAAAATTGATTGTCCTGAAATCCTTAGCTTATCTAATTGTTTTGTATATCTTTTTGTATCAATTTTCTGTAATATTAATATTGTTATAATCTTTATGTTGTATAATTTGTATTTTAAAATTGTAATTTTCCTGCCCAGTAATTGGGTTCCTGCCTGAGCAGTTGTACTTAAAATAATAAATAAATTGATTAACTATTTGGTTTTGGACCACGGGACAATTAATAATATCATCCATTTAATTTTCTACAAATCCTAGATAGTCTCTTGCAGTCAAAATTGTATGAAAAAATAAGGACCAATTATTCTGTCCGAGTTTATATCACATATTAACTGACCGCCTTCCTTGAAATTTAATTTTCTGATGAAAATCGGGATTGTTACGTGACTAATGTCGTAGGTTTTGTCTAGTAACTCAGCTGGTGGAAAAAGTCGAATCGTCACTCCACTTCATTTAAAAATCATTTTTAATTTCTTCACAGGGCCGTAGCGACGTTGATCACTTTGGGGGGGGAGACAATTTTGGCGCCCCCCTATCAGCGGTGGCTCCAGAATACAACGAAAAAATGCGCCGCAGGCGAAAATTTTGTATTTTTCAAGGTCAAACGCTCTAAAATAAAAAGATAGAAATTCGAGTTGCAAAAACATTTCTTAGAAAAATAGATTTCGTCAAAACAATTTTTCTTTTTTTTGATGTAATTGCAAAAATTATTTAAGCATTCAAAGTCGGTGGTTATAGGTTGAAATAATTTAGTGTATGTACATACATACATACACGTCATACACGTGTATAATATAATAACAGTTAATATTGTTGTTTATGGAACGCGGGAAATTAAAATTAAATATGGAAATATAAATTTTGGAAACTGTTTCTTTTTATCACATAAACGGAGGGGGAACACGTGCCCATCCCCCCTGGATCCGCCGCTACCACTTATACGACTTTTATTCCATATAAGCCAAAATTTGAAAAAACAACTAAAAGAAGGGGTGGGTACTAAATTGGCGAAATTTAGAGTCAAATTTATTTATTTTTATTCAACAAGTTATAGCCAATTAGGCTTAATTTATTGTTAAGCGTGTCCCTAAACTATATATTTTGTTACCATTCTATTTACAGTTAGTTTTAAGTAACTGTTTAAAAGGTTTGCACAAATTGTGTAGCATAAAGATGTGCTTTTATAAACGGATACTGACAAATTTGTCAAAGTATGGGCCCCAACGTATTTATTTCCGTTAAACAATAATAGTAATCTATGCCTAATTTTATCAATGCCGCCCTCACAAACTGGGTAAATTAATAACATACTACTATTCACAATGAATTTGGCGATATTGTTATAAAATTTTGTATAATTGTTTCATTTGTTTCACATAAAGATAATCATTCTATACTGCTATTGGCTAAAAAATTGTAGAGGTCGCGCCCGCCACGCTAAGGATATAGGTAACGCGTGTCGCGAAATTACGAAATCTGTGGATTTCTCATTTAGAAATTGTGGAAAACTAAAAACATACTCTCTTAAAAAAGTATAAACATTGTGTCACTTAAGAGCACTATTTTTTGTAAATATGTTTTACAAGTGAAGAGGTTTAGATGCGAAAGTTTGTTTAGGAAACCTTCACAATATATTTAAAAATTTTACACAAATTGTAGAAATTAACTTAATCTGTTCAGACATCTGTTCCACAAGTGGAATAAAATGATGTATTTTTATGCAACCATAATTCAAATTTGTAAAGAAATCAATTTATGTGATTTTTAAGTTTGTACAAAAATTTCAAACAATGTTAATGCATAAACTGTACAAAATCATTGCTCCAAAAATGTATTATTTATTTGCACAAATTGTTGCTGTCACTTTTTTAAGACCAATTTGGAGTACAATTTTCTACAATTGTGGTAACATATCACACACATTTTTCCCTGTGTGGTTATTTATTGCGTTGGCGTTGGCGCTCTCAGTACATAATTAGTGAATGATCAAATTTAGATACGTTTTAATCGGAAATCGGAATTAATAAAAAGAAACGATAATATACATTAATTTAAAAAAAATATAAATACTTATTTGTATTTTAGCGCGTGGCGGCGCCCCTTTAGGTCTGTCTGAGTCTGAATGGCGCCCCTTTAGATCTGAATGGGGGGGACGCTCCCCTCCCTCCCCCCCGCTCGCTCCGGCCCTGTTTCTTCATCATTCTGTTACAGAACTGCACGCGAAGCTGTTTCTGCCTGTCAGTAAGTTTCGTCCTTACTGCAATTTGTATGGTCGAAATTTATTGAATTTTTTCATAAGAGTATCCTCTGCGGCGAAACTGTCGTCTTAGCACAGCATTATCCTTATTCCGTGGTCTTAGGCTGTGAGACTTGCAGTCCCATTCGAGGTATTAGGTTTTGCTGGAATTATATTTAAGTTTCTATTAACGTTTTGTGGAACAACTCCTGTTTTTCTGAGTAATGATGAACGTTCTTGAAATGTATCAATAATGTATTTAACGGACTGACGACTTATTGCTCATAGTTAAAAGAGTATACTGCCTAACAGTTTCACAAAAATTACCATTGCAGCCGATATAAATTTGCAAAATTTTACGTTTTTCTTCCCAGGAATACATTTTTATATAAAATAAATCAAGAATCTGACTGCTACTGAGCTGTTGTCATACATAACTACATAAACAAAAATTTCAAAGCCTTCTTGAATTGTGACGGGCTCTCATTTAAAAAAGGTATATTATGTAAATAGCTCGAAAATCGCAAAAGATAAATATACATTGTTATATATTGTTTGAAAAGCTATTTTTATGCTCTTTCATATTCTGTACAGAGTGTTACCATATAAATAATACGAAGTTTGTATCATAACCATTTTAACCTTACTCGATTGTTTTTTTGATCTCGTATGTAAAATCTGCGCAAAAATGTCTAAAATCTTTATCTTTACAATTGTTTTCTAACTCCAAAAATAAAAAAGTTGCACTCAAATCGTAAATATTCCGAACGTGTAACGTCTTCATTTGCTGCTACTTCTCGTTTCTTTTCTCCACTTTCATAAAACGCTTTTCTCAGTAGCTATATCCTCACAAATAAATCAAGTCATCTTAGTTTATTAATATTACTATTTTGCTATTAGTTATGACTAGAGACCGAACAATTTCCGTGCGTGCAGGGCAGGCACATGGGGCATAAAACAATAACAATATTTATACGGAACAATTAAAATACAAACTATCGACAAACACGAACGAAAATGTGATATAGTTGTTACTATTTAATTTATCCTCGCGCCATTTACTCTACACACTGCGACGGTTGCAGATAAACTGAATAGTGATTAAACACGATCTAGATCTCGCTCCGATGGAAGCTCGAACAGGCCGGTTGAAAAGACGATCAATGCCTTACGAAAATTGTCCGGTGTCTAGTTATAAGTGTCTTCCGTTAAAATGTATGAGCTAATGATTGCTAGGCGCCCCTTCACAATATGAATATCTGTTTTTCTAATATCACTGTCATTAATACTCTAGGGAACAGAGCTCTGACAAGTTCATTGTAGGACAGCTTATTTCATTTTATCTGTATATTATTTTTCCCTGTACACTATGACACAATTAAATTAAAAAATTAATTTCTTATGTCATGAACCTGTGTATTTACAATAAAATTTTACACATCACTTTTTATGCAGAATTAACCCGTCATACAAATTACCAGCTCTGAGGTCTGGTTTTTCAATGCTCGGTTAGCTAAATTATCTGTCAATTAATGACTTCTCGGCCAATAGAATTCACTTATTTCAGTCATTTCACACTAACCGATGGATAATTTTGCTAACTGGGCATTGAAAAACCGGTCCTAAATGATGTTTACGAATGTTACAGAATAGCAAATACACTAAATTGACTGCCATTTTCACAACGAGATGGAAAGATGGATCATACTGTTGAGATAGCGCTAAGCTTGATTGGTTCCCGATTTGACTATGACCAATAAGAGGCAATTGCTATACAACAGTTGAGTCGACGATCAGTAGAAAAAACGTTGATAGCACGGTTTATTTTTATCAAATTTTTCCCTATTTTCTAAATAAATTTTATATATTTTGTTCAGTTTCATAGGTATTTTAATTCTGATTGTAAAGGGTGTTTCAAATTTGTGGGAATTCGAGCGTTTCTCCCATTTGGGCACCAGACAGAGAATAGAGAAATGCTATTTGCACATTTTTGAGACCAATTTCCTAGAAAAATTGAATGGACAAAAGTTCGCTTCCATATCTCCTGGAGTTTTGGGATATATGCCATATGTAAATAAACTAAATTTAGCTATTCATATTTTCGAAAAATAATAAACGGTAGTGCTTAGTTTAAAGATAGTTTATTTCAAATTTCAACTGTTGATAAACGAATAATCTACATTATTCTATAGACCATGACTTTAACGTACATCTTTCTTTAAGATATTGAAGGTGAACTTAAGATTTTGACGTAGTATTTCAGTAAAAAAAGAATAAAAGTATTTATTAGGCTCACTGGATTTCCCAGTTGATTAAAATATTATCTATAAGAAAAATATAAACAATGAAACAAAGTTCATTCACATATAAACATGATAAATGATGATTGCAGCTCAGACATAGCGCACAATTTGTAATTAGAATTAGTATTGGAACTAAATAAATATTTCATAATAAAACAAACGACGTACACTGTTACATTGTATAACTTTATTAATTATTTCTTATTATACATTTTCGAATGTAATCATTAAAAATTCTCTTGTGTGCAAGTGAAGGCAACAGTTGCTAATTGGAACGAATTGTTTCTTTAATTAAAACGAAAATAAAAAGGAAACTTTCTTCATTGTAAAGTTTTATCTTCAGAATTACTATGGTACATCGCGCTCATTGTAGTTTTACCATTTTTATTTTCACTTCTTAACGTAATTTAGTTGAATTATTGGATGTCTCCCTGCTAGAATGGTTTTAAATCAAAATAATGAAATATGATTTATGATTTAATTATTACATTCATCCTCTTATTTATCCGCTACTTTATGAAGAAAGTAATGCAATTATATAATTTTAAGTTACATTCAAAATTGTGGATTTTTGGGTTAAATCATGTTTTAATTTTATATGATACGTTGATTTTTGGGGTAGGGTTGGAAAATATATCTTGAAAAAAAAAGATGTTTTCTAGAATAAAAATACATTTTCTAAAAATACATATTTTTACATTTTGGCAATTTTGTTATATTATCTTTATAATAAAATCTCTTCTATGTGGTCATGCGGCCAGAAATTGGTTCATCGTCCATGTCCTTGTTGAGGGACAAAGAGTAATTTTTTAGTTTTAATTATTAAAAGTTATTGCAATTTGTAAAAGTATTTAAAAAACAAAATAAAAACCATAGATAAAATATTTTTTAGGGTAAATAAACATACGAGGGGCGATCCACTGGCGAAAAAACGTACGAGGATTTCAAAATTTCTGAAATCTTTTGAAATCCTTTAAATATTTGTATGTGAATTCAAAGAGATTTCCGATGAGATTTCAAGAAATCTCTCGAGTCTCTTAAATTGCTTTCGCAGTCAAAAAGAATATTGTAAGTGATAAATATGTATGAAGTGGTTGCAATTTTTTTTAGATTGATTTTTCGCAAAAATGTGTTCTGCTAAAAAAGTTGTACTTATCTTAAAATGTCATTAGTGATAGTCAAATTTATAATACGAGGTGATCAGAAAAGAAAGAAGTAAGATCTAAAGTCGCACCAAGATGTATACATTTATTTTTGAGTATAAAAAACAAACCGCCATTTAGGAAAATTATTCAGAATTAAAAATAGACAAGTAGTGTAGGGCGTTCTCTGATGTTAAAATTAGGTGTTGACAATTTTTGTTTCTTTTTTTTAATTTCAAAAACATGTTAAGTACTTATTCTTGATATAAAAAATTAATTTTAAATAAACAAATTCGGGATTATTTATGCAGGACGCACAAAAAATTAAGAAAAAATAATATGGCGAATAAATATTCAGTAGTGGACAAAGAAACACAAATTCATTGTATTTATTTTTTTTTACATAATCATTGTCCTTTTTCAGGGCTAGAAAATCACAATTTTTCTGTATTTTTCCTTTGGATAGTGTTTATAACCTTTGATATTTGCAGAATTATGTAATTATCTGCACAATTAAGTAGATTATCGTAAAGAAATCATCATTACACAAATACATTGTGTTGATTGAAATAACATGAATTAGACCAGACTAAATACGTCATAGTCTTGTAAAATAAATTTTAATGAAAATTCTCTCTCTCTCTCTCTCTCTCTCTCTCTCTATATATATATATATATATATATATATATATATATATATATATATATATATATATATATATATATATATATATATATATATATATATATTTAACCTGTTGTATGAATAACCTCAATTAGATTATTATCTTAATTATCTCTGGAAAAATTATACCTATTATCAAAAAAAAATTTTTTTCTAAAATTTTGGAATAACAAAATCCATACCTAATTTCTAATTTCAACAACATTCGCGGACGCTGCTTCTTATTCTCTATTTTTAATTCTGTTCCAAGTAGTATTTTGTTTTTTTTACTCAAAATTAGATGTAGAAATCTTGGTACGATATTTGAATTTCTCACCATCTTTCACACAAAATGTACATTTTTTGTTTGGCACGAATAAAATATATTGTAAACCATATGTTTACATCGGCTATGTAAATATTTTGAAATTTTAAGCGGGAAAATTTGAGGAAATTAATTTCAAAGGGAACGAAGTTCTCCACGCGCATCCTTAAAATTCAAAACATTTTTCTTCAGTTAATGAATGCTTTTGCTGTTATGGAAATAAGTACGAACAAAATATGCTAAATAATATATTAATTACATGTATAATGCGAAGTAAAATGTATAGGGCCGGATTATCCTACCAACTAAAACTTATAAAGACATGTCTGAGGAATTCAATTTCCCGTGAAAACCTAACTGACCTATCTTTACTGTCCATTGAGAATTATATTCTTAATGGGTTGAGCAAAACAAGATTAAAGATTGTTTAAAGGCAAAGAAAAGAAAATAGAAATAGTTTTCAGGTTCTGCATATTATTTTGTCTTTTTTTTATTTTAAATCTGCCATAGCTTCTTTTTTTATGATAAATGAATTGATTTGATTAATGTTTTTTTTTTCTTGGATGTTTTGGGGGTCCGAGTAGTTATTTTTATCTGGCCTTCAACAAAATGGTTTCCGACCAGATTCTTCTAATTTTTTCGATTGTAAATATACAAAGGAAACCTTTTTGCCATACATCCTTAGTCATGGCAAAATGCGGAGATGAACGAAGTATATCATAGCCAGATTTTAACATAGATTTCATAGATTCTAGGTTTCATTTTACAGATATCAACAGGGATATCAAAGAGGTTTCATAGAATTCAATGTGATTTCAAGATTTCAATGAAACTTCATTGTGATTTCAAAGATTTTAAAATTTTGGAAATTTTCAATGATTTCAACTAATATATTAGACTGCAAGTAAGATTTCAAGTCAAACGTACGATAACCTCACCAGTGAATCCCCCTCGTAAACATGTTGAGAACAAATATAAAAACACGGATCCCTAAATTTATTGTGTAGGTTAAAATAAAAAGTACAGTTACCAGTTGTTAATTATAAAATATTTTATATAGCATTAACGACGTTTATTGGCTTTGTTATAACCAAAAATAAAAGAATTTGCCACTGAACGCCGCATATAAGAGGTTCTTAATTCTTAGAATATTTAAAAGATGAAAATAAGAAAAAGGATAATTGCAATTCTGCCAATATCACACTTACTAATAATTATACCCAATAAAAAATACAAATCACTAAAAAGGCCATGAAGAACAAGGCGAGTATACGCGATTATGTTTATTAAGATTTATTGCTTGATTTAGTTCACCGCAAAACGCATCTTTTTTTTGGAAAAATGGATGAATGGATTGTATTATGTGCTTTATTACAAATATTCGCGCGGGCATAATATATGTACCTAGATAAAAGCGCAATCTTCCGGTTGGGCACCTACCTATCCAAGACAATGAAAATTGGTAAAATATTTCGATTATATAAGTTGAATATAACATGACAGATTAAATCATATTATTTCATAGCATTTCTTATAACAAAAATATATGAACATATAAAATATTCTAGGTATCTGTAGTAATCTACTGTTTATAAATAATGTAACAAATTAAAGTAATCTACTGTTTACAAATAATGTAGCAAATTAAAGCAAATAAAATCCCAGTTATGCTTTATAGGAATATAAAGATATTAGCTTTTTTTGTTTGTTTTGGCTTTGGGTCATAGACAATGCAGCTAGAATGATATTAGTTTTTATTTTGAGATAAGTACCATGCAAAATGTCTTCAAAATATTCAATGTCATTATTAGACATAATGAAAAAAATGTTCTTTGGAAATACCTACATTGAATATACAATATTTGCCTCAAAGAAAATATAAACAATATTTACCCACACTGAATTTTTACACCACTGAGCGTCACACTGTCTCTATATTCTAAATTCAGAATACAACATAACATAGTTTGCATATTAAAAAAATATATTTAAAATAAAGACCAAATTAAATCTTTGGGAATTTTAAGCTAAGTTTAAGTTATACAGATCGATTTTACTCAGTTTATACTACTGATATTTGGTTATATGGTTCTTCCAGTCGTATTCACCTTTTTATTGAAGAAAAAGATCTAAATAGGCTAATTTAAATATAAAAATTTATACTAAATGATAAGTTGGCAGAATTATTTTAAAAATATATTAACATACATATGTATGTACCTATGTAAAATTAATTACATGCATACAATAAATTTGAGGTGATGAAATACTCATTTTGTTTCATAGAACAATCACTAACAAGTTGCTGTACTTCGAATCCATCAAATATTAAATAAGTACAAGTAATAAAATATTAAATTAATTGAGACTTACCTTATCAGATGCTATAACGAATTAAAGGATAAATCACAAAATGTCACTATTATAACAAGATTAACACTGCTATTTAACAATCGTCACGATTTTGTCGGTCTATGTTGCATTTTTGAGGTACAATTGCGAATGTTGAAGTTTAAATCTCGGTTTAATCGAAACTGCGAACCAGGTGAGCGAACGTAGCGTTATCTTAACAAATACAGTTCTTACGGGACTTCCTCCAGTGGCTTACGTTCTATGTTGCATACAACATTAGATTCCTACTTTAGGCTGATTATATGATTTCCCAATTATGATATGTCACACGAAGTATATTCAACAAATTAAATAGTAAATAACAACGAAGCCAAAGTTTACCAAATATAAACTTTGACGAGGCAAACAAATTTAACGTATTTGAAGTTAGATTCAGATTTAATAGTTAGAAAAATGTTGTTGGGTCCTTATTTTGAGAAAACCTACTTCATACCGATACCGGTTTTGTAACGAAATGTCAACTTTTCTAAATGAAACCGAGTCCATCCTGATATTTAATTAGTTTCTTTATTTACGACAAAAAAAATGATGTGTATAACGTCTCTTTTGTCTTTAAAATAAACTTTTGAACAATAAAAAAATATATTTGAATAATCATTTATTAGAATAATTATTTGAATGTTTGAAAAATAAAAAATCAGTAGAAACATTTTAATTTAGAATATAATAATAAATAATTGACAACTAACTAATTGTATTTATTTAATTAACATGATCGTGAGTATACCTGTTTTTTAAAATCACCCCACACATAAACGGATGGCGATCTAGCTGGCCATCTAATAAGACCATTTGTACCTATTAAATTTGGACCCAAATAGAAGAAGAATTTTATACAGAAAATAATTTACTTGTATTTGTTTAGTCAAAAGCCAATTATTGTAATAATCTAATTTACGTTGAAAATCATTTTCACAGAGGAGGATGTCGATGATCCGTTTAATATGTTATTTTTTATTATTTCCTAAATATTGCTGATATAGCTTGTATTATATATTTATTGCTAAATATTTTTTATTATATATTTATTATGATATAATTCTAAAACATATCTTAAATCTTTGCAATATTGTAGAAACATACAGACATCAAACAAAATGATTTTAAACATACATTTCAAATTGAAATACCTGTCATAAAGTGGTGCTTTCCTACCAACCCTCTGATTGTTGTAGTTCTATATAAACCACCACAATTGATCTAATTATAGCAAGTGAAAATTTAAATATCTCAAATTCCCGTGTTTTAGATCATAGTATCGCAGATCATAACACTGTGTTCTGTGGTGTAGATACAAACCTTGAAAATATTAATATAGTAAAAACTTTTCGATCCTTCTCAAATTTTAACAGACAAATTTCTTCTTGATCTAATTAGCATCGATTGGCATTCTATGTATACAATGACTAATGTAAATGAAAAGTTATCTTTCTTCAATGCTCAATTTATAGCACTTTTCGACATTTATGCCCCACTCATAACTAAGACTATTAGCAACAAAAAAACCTCATGGTTAACTGACACTCTACGGGCTATGAAAAAAATCAAAACTAAGGCTGGGAATAGGTTTAAAAGCATTAGAAGACCTGTAGAGAGAAAATACTACTGTGAGATGCTAAATAGTTACAACAAACACTGCGTTGAGAACAGAACAAATAGCCTTTCTTAATTTCCATGTTAATCAAAATATCAAAATTCCAACAAATTTATGGTCTACTTTAAAATCTAATGGAATCATTAAATCTAAGCAAAATTTTGCACCGCTTCCTGAAAACTTCTGCGATGAAAACAATATCAACAATTTCTTTATTGATTCAATACCACGTAATCGCATTCCTGAAAATTATCTATCACAATTCGAGTAAAACCGCTACTCACATAGCAGCTTCAAATTACAATATGCCTCAGTAGAAGTTATTCACAATTTAATTTTTAAAACAAAAACCTGACACAGTTGGATATGACGGTATCTCAGGTAAAATGCTACAATTAAGCCTACCATACATAGCGGAACCTCTAACACACATTATAAATTTTTCATTTGAAACCGGAGCAGTCCCCCTAATCTGGAAAGAGGTATTAATTAAACCAATACCTAAAAATAGCAGGATAGGCACCATCATGGAACTTAGACCAATTAGCTTATTTTCAGTTCCGTCAGAAGCAGCGAAGTTCGTTATCCATGGTCAAGTAACACCGTATGTGCTAGACCATAATGTAATTCCCAAAATACAGTCGGGTTTTCGAAAGAATCACGGAACATCCATGGCCTTGAACACTATTCTCGATGATGTTTTGACGTTAATTAATTCTGGTACCGTAACTTCCTTGACCTTATTAGATATGTCAAAAGCTCCTCCTTAAACACCGAACTGCTAATAAAAAAGTTAAAATTCTACGGGATAGAGCATAATATCTTAATGTGGCTCTCGTCATCTTACTTACTAAATCGTTTTCAATATGCTTGTCTTCACACCACAAGTGGAAGATTTTCTGACAAACGCTTGTTACTCTCGGAGGTGCCCCGAGGCTCGATTCTGGGGCCCTTGCGATTTAACATTTACACCACAGACTTACCCCAAGTCACGAAATATTGTTCCCTGCATATGTACGCTGATGATATACAACTTTAATTTGCTTTTAATGTGATGAAGTCTGAGGAAGCCCAAGCCAAAATTATCATGATTTAAATGAAATAAAAAATTTGAGCCTTCAGAATTCACTCCTATTAAAACCAAATAAAAGTAAAAATATAGTTTTGGCACTGCAAATAAATTAAGAGTTCTAACTCACTATCAACTGTCAATTGACAATATATTCATAGAACAAGTTGACAAGGTGAAAAATTTGATAAAAATTTAAACTTTATTCCTCATATATCGGACCTTACTTAAATTTATCAGAAGCAAACAAACTTAAAAAAAATCCAGAATATCTGTATTAGATTTGTTATAAATAGTTATGTCCACGAGCATAGGTATAACACCACATATCAGGGAGTTGGAACTACTAAAAATAAATGAGAGGCTCTTCCGACATTTCACCTCACTATTAAATAATGTCTTTATAACGCAAAAACTTATTTATCTTCTTGAGCAACTAATTGCGAGAAATGTTATGCATAACCGAAATTTCAGACATACAAACGACCAGTTGCATACAATAAGGTCTAAATATGAAACATTTCGATCATCTTTTACTTACCTGTCGACTTGTGTCTTATAATAATCTACCTCCACAGCTACACAACAAATCAACAAATGTATTAAAACGTCAACTTAAGACTGATTTTGAACGACCAATTAAATTTAAAATTGTTTTAGACGGTGATAAAAACATATGCTAGACATCATATACTGTTATGTTAGATATCACATACAGGGTGTCCCAACCAAAGTAGGCACCCTGAATAACTTTGAAGATAAAATTTTTTTGAAAAATTGGTGAAACACATCGACCTTGTTTCTAAGGGGGACATATTTTAATGTAATACTTGTATACCTATCATCATCCCTCTACCCTACACGGCCACCCCTTCAAAAAATTCAAATGGCAAAAGGGGGTTGAGTGATACATCTTTTGAAAGGTTTTTCAATTCTCTACATAACTGTGTATTTTTTAAACTTTTACCGATTTGTTCCTGAGAAATAATTGTTTCATTGTTTTAGGTTCGGGAAATAAAAATAAAATCAGTTTAAATTATCGTATGTATTGTTAAAATTACCCCCACCGACTTCCATACAGTAGTATAATCTGTCTTGAAATTCTGTACGAATATTTCTGAACACATCTGAAGTCAATAAACGGCATTCTCGAACAATTCTTTCATGTAACTCTTACAGAGATGCGGGTTTTGTTGCAAATACCTTCGATTTCAAATGTCCCCACAGAAAGAAATCCAAGGGAGTTAAATCAGGTGACCTAGCGGGCCACTCCGCAGGACCTCTTCTTCCAATCCATCGCTCAGGAAACCGATTATCCAAAAATTGACGGACTGTTATAGCAAAATGTGAGGGTGCTCCTTCCTGTTGAAAAAACAGTTCGCCTTCTAAAAGATTATCGTCCTCTTCGAGGATGTGGGTAATCATTGGGTCGATGTTATTTTCTAACAGATTGAGGTACCGCCATTTAAATTGTCAGGAATAAAAAACGGCCCGACAATGTGATCCCCTAAGATGCCAGCCCAAACATTTAACTTCTGAGGCCTTTGGGTATGAGTTTCCATGAACAAATGTGGATTAGTGTCACTGCAATACCTACAATCATGCCTGTTTACCTCCCCATTTAACTGAAATGTCGATTCATCAGAAAAACACGTATTGTTCAGTGAATTGGCATTATCGTTTAATTGTTCACTAAAAATCTCACAGAATTCAAGCCGACGATCGGGATCATCTTCGTTTAATTCGTGTACCAATTTAAACCTATATCGATGAAATTTGTGGGCCTTTACAATTCGATAAACACTACTTCGTGATACACCGGAAGTCTCAGCTACTTTCCTGATCGATTGAGTATTATTCATCTGCAAATGACCCAGAACTGCCACTTCGACTGTTTCATTCCTAATCGGTCGTTGAGGTTCATGCTTTTGTTTCCTACAGAACCTGTTTCCATAAATTTTGTCAATAACTGTAAAACATACTAAGAACCAACCCTTCTATCTGGGTGATTTCTATTGAATATACGCTCCGTAGCTCTAGCACAATTTTCGTTTTTAAAATAAATGCTGACAATTTCTATTCTCTCTTGAAGGGTATAAACCATTTTGAGAACTCACTCTGGTAAAATGTATCTCGATTTAAAATTCGTTGTGAACAAATTAATGTTCAAGGACCCTCAAATACTTATGAGTAAAGCTGGCCGAGGTCACCTGGCCGACAGAGCCGTCATATGACTCATATGTTTACATCATATCATAATACTTAAATAAGTACAATAAATAGAAATAAATTTTAACAATAATGTTACATTTTATAGAAATTTGTATAAAACTCGCCCTTTTAAGCAGATTTATAAAGTAGTTTGGTTGTCGTCATCACAAAGTGGGGAAGATCTATAGTATAATAGCATCAGGTATGTTTCTACAGCTGTCTCCGTCAGCGATGTTCGCTTTGGTGAAAAAATATGTTTGTATTTTGAAAATGACCGTTCGACATCTACGGATGTAATGCAGGCATAAGTAAAACATTCTGTGAACTCACTTAACGAAGTTGTAGATGAACCATCACAAATTTGTCTTAATTTGGTAAAATAAGGATCTTTCTGTAATACACTCTCGAATATTTCACTAACGCGATTATTTTTTGCGTCATTTATAGCATGTAGCTGTGTATTTACGTCGTCCACTATTTGCAGCGATTCCACTAACGACAACGAACTATTTTGCAATTTTTCTATTGCGTCGTGTAGTCCTCTATAATTGTTATTAATAGTTTTTAAATTTGTTTCAAGGGAAACGTCTTGAAAGCTTGTCTGGCTTTCCCTAATAGCTGCAGCCTCGTTAGGGTTGAACTGTAGTATCACAGCTTTTATTTGTTGAAAATATTCAGCATAATAAAAAGCCGCTCTGGTGGTTCAGGGATACCAGGACACTGCCTGTGAAATACTCGAAGCCGTTTAGGAGATTTGAGAAATACTTTTTTTGTATTTGCTATTAATGCATCTACCTCTAGAAAACATTTTCGAATCGTTTCTGCCACAAGATGTAATGCATGCACTTTACACGTAACATGTAAAAAACCTACAATTGTCTCTTTGAAGAGAACGGCCTACCACGCGCATTGTCGCGGCACCATCAGTCACAAACATCAATACTTGACTTGTTAAAAGTTCAAATTTTTCGAATGTCACCACACGCGTAATTATTTCGCCAGTACACGCAGTTAGTCTTTTACTAGCTAGTAAAAGTGGAAATGTTGATTTAAGAGGGTCCAGTACACATACTATAATATTTAAAATTAAATTTTTTTTTACAATCTGTCGTCTCGTCAATACATAACCAGAGCCGTGTATTTTTTAATCCACATTTAATCCTATTTACAATGTCTTCACGAACAGCTGGAATATATCTACGTAACGAAGTACGACTTGGTAAGTTCACCTGGGGATTGTATTTATTCCAAAACTCCCGAAATGGTTGTTTATCCAGTATGTGTAGTGGAATATTATAGGCTATTAACATTAACAATAAATCAAACATAAACTGAGTTGTCAAAGGCATGCCATTTTTTTTATTTTGATGTTGCACGGTAATGATATCACAACGATAATCTGTTTTGTGCCAGCACATTAAGTCTTGATCTAAATCTAAATCTAAATCGGCACGTGTGACGCCAGCGCAAGACCGTGGCTGTACTCCAGCCACCTTAGCCAGCTTTACTTATGAGTCTTTTATTATTCTAAAACTAAACGGACAAGGAAAGTGTTTTTTGTCGAAAAAACTCGTGTTGATTTGAGAGCACTAAAAAATTTAGTTTTTTTTTATAAATTCCAATACCCAGTGCCGTGTATGTTAGATTTCGATTGTGTGTAATCATCAAAAATAAAATTATTTTCCTTAAGAACGAATGGATAAAAGTTAAAAAAAAAAATACACAGTTATGTAGAGAATTGAAAGACCTTTCAAAAGATGTATCAGTCGACTCCCCTTGCCATATGAATTTTTTGAGGGGATGGCCATGTAGGGTAGAGGGATGATGATAGGTATACAAGTATTACATTAAAATATGCCCCCCTTGGAAACAAGGTCGACGTGTTTCACCAATTTTTCAAAAAAATTTTATCTCCAAAGTTATTCAGGGTGCCTACTTTTGGTTGGGACACCCTGTATACATATACTGTGGATATAAATAAACTAGATATACGTTAAATATACATATATTGTAATATTATCGTCTTAATTATAATCACAATTGAACACTTATAAGTATTTCTTTACTCGTTCACGTTCAACTTAAGACTGAGTATCGTCCCACCGTGCGTCTTATTTATACATCCATTCACACGGTCTAGAACATTCCAGAATATTTCCGGCCGTTCTCGTATAATTCCAGTTTCATCTAACCAGTCTACACAGCCCAGTGGCGTAACACTGCCCCCTCCTTAAACCTGAACGTCCCGATCAGGCAATTCATTGTTCCCTGCACACTTGGCTAGTCTCTCTACCACCTTCATCTTTGAATTTGGACTTTGCTGAATCGGTATACAACGTCGTTTAGTCTGGTGACGACAGTGTATGGCCATTCCTAGGGCGGGTGAGGCTTCGGGACCTGCTTTTCTTTCGTTGGTGGTTATATAGCCAAACCAGATCTCCAGTCTGGAACCCTCCTGAGTTCGCCTTAAGATCATAACGAGCCTTCATGCGATCACTGGCTATGGCAATTCGGTCTCGTACCAGCTCATGAATATTCCTTAGTCGTTCACTAACTTCATCGGCGTAATCATTTATGGAACGACGCTCCTCATTTGGTGTGCCAAACACCAAGTCACATGGCAGTATAATCTCACGTCCAAACATCACGCGAGTCGGCGTCTGTTTTGTTGTTTCATGAATGGAGGCCCTGTATGCCATAAGGAAAAGAGGTAAGTGACTATCCCAATCTCTCTGATGTTTCTTAACCACTTTGAATAGGTGCTCCTCCATGGTTTTATAATATCTCTCCACCATTCCGTCTGATTGTGGATGTAGGGCTGTTGTTCTTGTTTTATGAATTCACAGTAAGCGACACATCTGATTTAAAGTTTCTTCCTTGGTCCGAATGCAATTCTAGGTGCACGCCAAATCGACATACTAGATTGTCTACCAGAGCTTGAGCGACGGTGGCTGCTTCTTGGTCTGGTATGGCATAAGCTTCAGGCCACTTACTAAAATGGTCCATGGCAACTAAGATGTATTTATTCCCATCATCTGTCACGGGGAATGGACCAGCTACGTCGATTGCAATTCGTTCAAAAGGAGCCCCGCCGTTATATTGTTTCAGTTGGCCCTTACTTCTTGTCCGTGGCCCTTACTTGCCGCACAAACTTAACATTTGCGGCACCAGGCCTCCACATCTTGACGGCTGTTCACCCAGTAGAATCGTTCGCGTACTTTTGTGAGAGTTTTGTTGATGCCAAAATGTTCGCCAGACGTTCCATTATGCAGTTCCTGGAGTACTTTTGGTATGCGACACCTGGGAATTACCAATCTCAAAGTAATTTCCTTCCCATCTGGACTTTTCAACAGTCAATCCTTTACTCCAAGGGAATCCCATTATGCCCACAAAGCCTTCAGCCCCACTGATTTATTTGTAATGTCGTTCCAATCGGGTCGGGTTCATCTTTCTTTCCGCTTCAGAATAGGACCAGTTTCCTTATCGTTTAACTGCGCTTCTCTTAACGACTCTTTTGTCCAATAATCTGGAACATCAATCTTAACGGTCTTCATTATTTGTTCATTTTGCTCTTTTTCTTCACGGTGGCAAGACTTGCAGTCTTTCTAACACGGTCTTTTGGAAAGGCCATGTGACACATTCTCCGAAGCACCAGCTCGCCAGTTTTCCTGCGGCTTCTTCATTACTGCGACATTTGGCCCACTCTGTTACACTTATAACAGCGAATGCCTCCTCCACTCTGTCTCCCACTACTTTGCTGTTGGTTTTGTTTCGGCTGAAGATTCGAATTTATCAGTAGTTACATGGTCTTTTGTACTTCGAACATTACATCTTGAATGTTGAGCTCGTGACAGTTCCTCTTAATATGGCCCAGTTTGCCACACTTGTAACAGCGGATACCTCCATTCAGGGTACCGCTATTTTGTTGGACTTGTCTCGGCTGGGAATTTGTTTTTGTCAGTATTTGTGTGATTCCTTTTTGTATTTCGGACAATATAGCGTCCAGAGTTTTATCTGCCGAAGTCTCTTCCACAGCCACGACCCGCACTCTATGGTTTGTTGGTGTGGTATCCTTATAAGCCGCCTCAATCTCAAGGGCATGTACTAAAGCCTCATTACTTCGTTTGTGCCTGGCTAACTAAAGGAATCGCCTAACCCCTAACCTCCTGGTCTCTTACTCCATGAATAAATGCACCAATTGCTAATTGTTGTTGAAACTCTATTGGTGCATCAGGATAGGCTAGATGGGCTAATCTCTCCACAGCAGCCTCGAACTCCTGGAAGCTTTCTCCACCCCGTTGTTTGCGTGATTTCAACTGAGCCTGATATACTTGGGCGAGATGTTGGTCGCCATATCTTAGTTCTAACGCTGCCTCTAGAATCCTATTGTTTTGTTGCTGTGTGGCAGGAATTGTCTGGAGCAGGTTTAATGCTTGGCCCCTTAGTGCTAATACCAATGCTGTTGCTTTTTACTCATTGTTCCAGTTATTTGAACGTGCATCTGCCTCAAACTGTTTCTTATAAGCTGACTATGAACCTTGACCGTCAAAGGAAGGTGGTTGTAACCTAGTATTAGACGACAGTACCAACTGGCCACCCTTCTCTCTTAATTGTTGTTTGAGTCGGGCTACTTCCCCTCTGACTTCGGTTATTTCCTCTTCAACTTGGCTGACTTTAACTTCACTGACCTCTCCTTTAGCTTCATTAACTTGTTTTTCGACTTCACAAACTTTCCATGCGACTTCAATGACTTTTTTGATAACATCCTTCAAATTTTTCAGTGAAGGAGAAAATGGCTGCCCGCAGTTCATCTAGGTTTCTTTTGAAGTCTTCTCTTTCCTCGAGTCGTCGCTTTTCTTGATCCTCAAACATTTCTCTTAATTCTTCTTGCCGTTTTCTTTCTTGTTCATCGTTTTCGGCGTGTCGTTTTCTTGTCTTCCTTTTCTTCTTGTTGCTTCCTTTCTTGATCTTCCATCATTTGACTTTGTTCGCCTTTCTCTTCCTGTCGTATTCTCTCTTGTTCTTTTTCCTCCTGTCGTCTTCTTTCTTGTTCTTCATGTTCTTCCTTTCGTCTTCTCTCTTGTTCGTCCATCCGTTGTAACAATGCTGCAAGCATGTCCTGTGTTTGCTTCTCCGCCATACTTCTTGTTGTTGGCATTAACTCACGACACGGAAATCAATTTCAGATTAAACTTTATTACACTATAAAGTCCGTAAAATGTGGATATCACGTCTATTTTAATAATGGAATGTTCCAGAGAAATCTCGAAACAGCACTAGAAAGTCTTATTTGGAGTCTATACTCCTTTTGTGTTGACAAAATTCACTTACCTCCACTAATTGTGCAATGCAATGTTCGAGAATTTTCACGAAATATCACTAATAAGTCTTGTTTTGAGTCTATAATACTTTCCCGTTAACACAGTTCACGTATCTTTTGTGGTTTCCAAATCGAATGTTCTAGAATTTTCACGAAAGTCAATTAGAGTCTTATTTTTAAGTCCATAACACGTTATTGTTAGCGGCATTCGCGTATCTGCGCTGGTTTCTAAATCGCATGTTCTAGAAACTTCTCGAAAATCCACTTTAAAGTCATTATTCGGTCCAGAAATAGTCATCAAATACTGTCCAATAGTTTAATTCTTCGTGTCACCACTAATTCCTGAGAAGAACACTCTAGAACCTTTTCGAATATTCCAGAAATTTCTCTTACAATCCCACTTCTGATACCAAATTGTTACGTGTTTGCTATCCAAACAAGCACCTATACTCGTAGATTCGTTGATTGAAAGTCCAGGTAACACTCACTACTTTATTTACTAATTAACAATTGACAACGATAGATTAATTACTGTCTTAATTATAATCACAATTGAACACTTATAAGTTTCTTTTGTATTTCTTCTTACTCGTTCACGTTCAACTTAAGACTGAGTCTCGGCCCACCGTGCGTCTTATTTATACATCCATTCACACGGTCTAGAACATTCCAGAATATTCCCGGCCGTTCTCGTACAATTCGAGTCTCATCTAACCAGTCTACACAGTCCAGTGGCGTAACAATATGTTAGATATTACTGTATACTAATACTATACCAATGGTATTCTAGGTTAATGGTTTTGCTTACAGTTGTATACTGTACCGTCTGTACCACTAACCTTTTGTGTTAAATTACATTTATTTTACATAATAAAGACATGAATTATTATTATTATATTCTATATTGTAGCAATGTATTACATATTTGGTGCTACTAGGGTTCCTTTCTACAGCGAAATACGAATTTCTTATATCGACCTTGACATCGCACTAGACCTCGATGTAAACAGCGAGGGTGAACTGCTAGCATTCTCGGTATGCACGATAACAATTAAAAAAATAGATTTTTTTACATTTAGAGGCGACATCGATCAGCGATACATCTATAGCATGTCTCTCCGTACCCTAAACGTGAAAAAAATCATCCCTCGAGATGTCTTCAAATATTCTTGGATTATGTAGGTACATTTCAAAAACTAAGGATTTTCGATTCCGTCAGGCTGTCTGCCGGTTTGTGTCTGTTGATATTTAATGTCAAAAATTATTAGACAGGGCAAAATTATTTTTAAAAAATTTTGCAATATCTCATGGTATAACAAAATTATTACATCTTTATTAAAATATTTTATTGGGTGTTTTTTTTATGACACACGGTATACATTGTGTTTTAATTCTAGCAACAGTAATGCTTATAATAAATGTAAAATTTTCGAAAATTAGTGGCAACGACTGAAAATTCTGAATAACATCAGACCTTTATTGTTTTAAATGAAAATATATTCATATACATATGTAACAATAATTAGAAATTTAATTTTGTTAGATAATTTGCGAGCATATGAATGCTCTGCCTTGGATAGTTTTAGCGTAATAGAATATTTTATAATTAGAATGAGCTTACAGAAATGTTATAAATCGAAAAGACGCTTTTTTTTTACTATAAAATTTGTTTTCAAGTTTACCTACCTGGTATTTAAACATATACCAATTTCTTTACCTACTTCTGTATTTAAAAAATATACCTACATTTATTCTTTCCTTCATCGAATACTGACTGCTTGAAATATACTAATAAACGCCAAATAATTATTATTAGATACTATCAGATAATCGTTTTTAATTGGAGGCATGTTTTTACGGATGTAGAATTTTGCAGGATGCGGCTGATTGTTGTCGATAGGTATAACAAGCCTTATGTTCCAAGTATCCGTTGCAAACCTATACATTTCTCCTTACAATCAAAAAATATACTTACAAGTATAGCACATTACAGTAACTTTATTTTTATTATTAACAAAATTTCTGTAGTGCACCGTATTGTATATATTCTAACATATATTATGCATGTGAGTGGTGGTTCAAAATTCTTAAATATTTCTTTCACGGGAGAAAAATAAAATAAAATTCTGTGCTGTGTTCTATCAAAAATGTCACCTTTATGTTCACGAGCATAAGGGTCAAGTTCCAGTATTACATATAGGCAACCAGTGTCATAATTCTTTTACGTAGGTTGCATAATTATGTGACGTCACACTAATATGGTCCATTGGGTTAATTTTTTCATCTTTGATGTAACTTGCACGATTTATTAGTAAACAGGAAAATATCCTAGAGATTTCCACAGAGCAGAGAAAGTACCACCTAATTTTAATTTCAATAGTACGTTCTTGTAATAGTGATAAACTTATTTTTGCTAAGGGTCGACCTCTGAAAGATGGTTATACCTTGAGGATTAAAATGTGTTTCTTTGTTTTTTTATTGGAAGATTATACCACAAAACTCTATACTTACAAAAGAATTTATTTATAGCGTTTTAAATTTTCTTTTTATTATAAACAATCCTTAAAAACATATATACGTACTGACATATTTGTATATAAAACAAGATATTATTTAATCAAGCATATCAAAAGTCGGGCGTCCCAGAGTAATTTCACCCATTCAAGTGTTAATATTTCGAGAACCATGTAAAACGTCCGGATGCAATTTTCACTAATTTTATTATATGATATCGACGCTTAAGAAACAATACCTCTTATCTCCAAATTAGCAGTTTTACAGGAGACGAAAAAAACTAAGTTTCCTTATTAATAGATATGTTATTTTTATCATGGAGATCATGGAGATACGAGTTATTTTATTGTTATACGAGGTATTTTTTAAGTTTTTAAGTAGAGTTTTTGGTATCAATATTAATCTTGGAGCTACAAGATATTGGGAACTGTTGGACATAGGAGTGGACATTAATTTAAAATTCTAAACCGAGTTTTGACAAAAATGGAGATACGAGGTATTGTTTCTTAAGCGTCGATATGTTTTATTCATTCATATTAGACACTGACACCATTTTTCTATTTCTTTCGCCCTGATCGCAAACACAAGCAATACCGATTAGAGTTACCAAATGAAGCTGTCGATCATGAGCGTAGGCTAGGGACTATTTTTATAATGTTAATTTAACTCAAAGACCGTACTTTAAACTAAACATGAACCAATCAGCTGTCGACAGAGTTTAAATTCTCAATTGAAATTAAACTGAGATTGGTAAACTGGCTCTAAATGGATATATATGTAAACGGGACACTTGTTACTGTGGATGAGCTCGACAATATATTTGCAACATTTTCAAGTCTCCGCAGTTGCTCGTTGAGATGTGTACACTACTGCGGTGAATAAATGTTTTTCCATAAAGAATACGATCATTCTGCATCTACAGATGTTCTATTTGCAAAAAGAAAAATATTCATTTAAGGATCGTTTGATGCGCATTTATTTATAAATAACCTAATAGTCAGAAATTAAAACATTCACAAGTTTCTCACTGATCACTACACAGTATCAAGTTAATGTTTCTAGCACTTCCCCTATATTATTCATTAATTGAAGAGATTAGTCTAATAATAAGGAATTATTTTGTAATTTGTATCATCCACTATTGAGTAATTTTTGCATATCTCTTGCAAATTTGCTTGAACTTGGGCGTTTTCAAACAATTATTGGCTCTCTAATCGCCACTGATTGTTGGGTGATTTGGTGGTTGAGGCGTCATCAATTACAAACATGAAAACCTAGTCGAAATTTAAAATTTGTTTAATGTGTTCGTTAACCACACTGTGCTTCTTGAAATCAGTAGTCTCGTTGACAGTTATACCCATAATATAAATGAGACATACCCACCTAATGGATATTCTCACGAATTGTTATTGACACAGTGTGATACAATTTCTTTGGATAAACGTAGGCAAGCTCAATCTGTGATCTTATTATATAAAACTTTAAATTCAATAACCGACTGTTCAGAAATATTAAGCCAATTTAATTTAAACGTTCCTCGTCCAAATTCTAGACATTCTCAAACTACTAATCAACCTACGCCTAGTACACGGTTACTTCAATCGTCACCTGTTCACACAATGTGTCAGAATTATTCTTCTATTCAGGACCGTACTGACGTATTTAATAACAACGTATCAAAAATTAAATCTGTGATATTTAGTATGTGATATACACGAAGTGTTGTAAATATACTTGTTCTTTTAAAACGTGTATATGTATGTATACCTCTTTATGTAATGTAATCGACTTGTTTTTATATTCTATATTACGTGTATTATCTAATAATATTTCATGTTATTGGTGTTAAAATATTTCGCAACCTCTAATTAATTAACTAACTGTATTTCCTACCCTGTAATTGATTTTATTACTGTTGGATAGTTGTAATTAAAATAAAAATATAATAATTATAAAATTCTTCTATCGCGTATTTATTGTTGAATACTATTCTAAATTTATGTTCTCTCTGATGTTATCGCAACTGGACGTTCGACAGTTAGGAAAATATTTTGCCCAAAATTGACGAAAATGTTGCTTTTGAAGTAGATAAAACGGAATATTGCCTACTCAATATTAAATCAAATATAAAAATGCAAGTGGTAGGTACCACATTTTGCTTATTTTGTCTATGAGTAACACTGACTATGAATCGTTTACAATTTGATAAATGATGAAAGAAAAATTTATTACGACAAATCAAACATACGCTTCGATCGTACTGTAAGTCCAGATATCGCAAAATATTTGAAATAAAATACAGAAATCGTACGTTCACCTTGTACAGCGTAAGGTTTACACTGACACTATCCAGCTCGGTGCTCGGTAGAGATGGGCGATATTTCACAGTGGGTGATTTTTTTCACTGTGATTGAACAATCATAGTCACTCACTGTGATCAAACTGCTATAAAAACAGTGACTGTGATTTTTACACTTTCATGCACAGAACAACTCTTTCAAGGTGCAGTATCGGTATAGTACATAATACTGTTCAGAATCGCAGCCGCAGCCAGTAAGCTAATCGCAGATCGCAATGGGACACTGGTAGTAATCACGGCTCATGATTTGGTACACTCGAAAATAATTTGCTATACGCCGCTACTGGCGTTACTCCCTGCGAAGTTGTGATCACAATTACAGGTTACAATCACAGTGATTCTGTAGTTCACAGTGTGATTGAAAAATCACCATTTAGCCCATCACTAATGCTCGGTCTGTTCATGTCCTCTACCTGACGCACCGGAATGGCAGCACAATTTGGTAACTCTAACACCGATACCACAACAAGTTTTTTTTTAACAATGGAACATCACATGCATGCATTTTTGAAAAAGCTAACTGATGAGTAAAATCTATAAGTTATTTATGTACCAAAAGTAGATGTTTATATCCTGAGGACGATAGGTTTGCAAACATAAGAGCGTCTGACCCAAGATTTTGTAAGTCGCCCAAGGGTTTAAACGTCAAGTAATTCTCGTGGTGCATAAAAAGTTTTATGTTCTACAAGTTCATTCTAAAATAGGAAGGTCAGATTTATATAATTTGACATCAGAAATATTAATTTTTTGTCAGTATGCGTTACCATGCCTACCTGGGCATTAAAAATCCTTAATGTTCGCAATACTAAATAATGTACCTCATATCTAAGCAATTATTACACAAAAATTAACTAGTAAAACAAAATAATAAATTAGGACTACATTTTCATTCTGGTATGTCTAGTTTTTACAGTCTTTATTATTATGACGAATATGAGAAACAAAAGAACATATGAGAAGTTAGCTTAAAATTGAACATTGTGTTCTATAAACACGAGATTTTAGACAAAAGACGTATCGGAAAATCAGTCAAAATCGAATTTGATGTCTCAAAGTGTCATTCTGTATGCTATCAATGACAGGAATTCATATCTGGTTATAAGGAAATTTAAGGTAAACCGCATCCTAAAATTTCAAATAAGGTTCTCAAGAAGTTATCATTTAAATGGGTCAAAATACCTTAGGATATCCTAGTATATGTAAAACATAGTCTCCTTAACTGTATAGTATAATTAAATGGCACATTAACTACGGCTGATCGTTTTCTATTGAGGCCGAAATTGAGGCTGTAATAGGACTTGATTCTTCCTCTGCGGTAATATTGTTTTGATCCTCTTCAGTTAATAGTCTTGTATCATCAGTTCTTTGATAACATATTGAATAATACATTAGAAAAAGTCCACTTCTAAGGGCTACCAACGACCAAACGATCGCAATAACACTACTGTCTGGTATTGGTAACATTGCTAAAATATAAAAAAATCATAATAATTTCAGGAGAGGTAAATTAAAACTGAAGGCCAGGTTTGGGAAATATCTGAACTACAGACGCAAGGTTTTTTAAACATTTTCGAAAATTGTACTCTTTCCAGTAACAAAAACTAAATACTATTTTTTATTTTATAAAATGCAGCACGCAAATATGAATGTTCAAATAATAGGTGATAGGAAGAAGCTTAAAAATCAGAGAAAAATATCAATTTTTGGATTTTGAGGTTTGTATTCCTATGCCTCGGGAAGTAGTACCGTCAGCAAATTGAAATGTACTTTTTGCCGGCAAAAATAAGAATGTTAAAAGAAAAATAACAAATAGTTGTTTAAGCGTTTATATATTTATCTGTTGGTATTACTTATGACTAAGGACCGCGAGTAAATAGTATATGACGTAAAAATTAGGGGCTGATCCAAGGACACCGCGCTAATATACACATAAAGATATGATAAAAATAATATATTACCTTTTACTTGGTGATTTTGTAATATCCAAAATAACAGGAGCAATAAATATTTCACTGAACACACTGAATGTACTATTTACTAGCGGTCCTTACATAACCAACAAAATTTATGGTTTCTCTTATTGCTTTTTAGGCACCGTGTATACTAACAAACCCAATGACTTCTTAAGTAATTTTAAAGTCATTGAACGAACCACAGATACATACAGTTTAAATAAGAGATAAACTTACGTTTTTTATACATTATTTGAATAGTAGTGAAGTACCCCAAAGAAAGTAATCCTATTGTACTCACTACAATGCCATAACGACAGATTACTCGTAAATCTGTTTGTGCATACCATTGTACCAGTCTTCCTTTTCGTAATAAATAATGAATAAAAAATAAAATGCTATCTGTAATACCTGAAAAATAAAACAAATTTAACGATGAGGAGTTAGCTAGTCTTTTTTTAGGTATATCTACATTGTCTAGATATTTTAAGGCCGAAACCAAAATTATTGAGGTCCAGAAGTTCTGGACCCAAACAGAAAAAAAGTTAGGTCAGATTTAATGGAAGTGAAAGCTCAGAAACCGTGTTGGGTCTAATTCTGGATGATGTTAGAACTTCGAAGTCTCTTAAAAATGCTTTGTCAAATAAGTATAACCTCGAGTATAACATAACGGGACGAAAAGTTTACTAGGCGTTGCGTTGGGGTAAAAAAATGTTTGCACAGAAATCACGAGTAGGCAAAACGTTCAAGACGCTTTTAAAAGGACGAACTGTTCGAAACACTGGCAAATTTTTACATGTAAATAATAATTAAAGTTTTACAGTTAACCTCACTTCTAATAATTTTTCTGACTTTATTTAATTATATTTTACATTCATTTACAGAGTGTCCCATAAT
The DNA here is from genome assembly GCA_029963845.1 of Rhamnusium bicolor. NCBI lineage: Eukaryota > Metazoa > Arthropoda > Insecta > Coleoptera > Cerambycidae > Rhamnusium > Rhamnusium bicolor. The sequence goes on along the minus strand of JANEYF010005321.1, from coordinate 351,649 downwards.
TAAGTACCTTCCGTCAAGGGGGTGATAAAATGATAAAATTAGAAAAAATAAGTTGAGTTTTGTACATAAAAATTTGTCTTAAATCAGTTTATAAGGGAGCTACAACCCCTTAAAAAGGGGGTAAATACAACATAGTTATTTGCCAATAAATTCGAAACGTTTTACAAAAGTTGCAAAAATTAAATTTGGACCATTTATTAATTTCATAATGTTACATATTTTGGACAATTTTAATCTAAATTTCATGATTTGTTGGGGTAGTTATAGGAGGGTGAAGGTGAATTTTCGCTATAATTTTGTCTGTTCTATTTTTTAACATTTCAATTTATTGGCAAATAACTATTTTGTACATACCCCTTTTAAGGGGTTGTAGCTTCCTTATAAACTGATTTAAAGCAAACATTTATATACAAAAGCAGTCTACAAAACACCAAAACATCGTGATTAAAATATTTATTCATTTAACATTTAATTATCTCCAGAGGATCCAACTTGGTTGGCGAGACGCGCATCAAATACAAGTACAGTATGGTGTTTTGTGGAAATCCACGTCAGTGTTAGCTTCACAATAAATGTTCCAACTTACTTCAGGATATATGTATTTTGTTTGTAATAAATTTTCTTGTCACTAAAACTCGCTTTAAGTTAAAGGTATTTTTAAAATGTTAATAATACTGGCCATTAATGAGTCTTTATTACTGAATTCGGTTCAAAATATAAGTAAAGTAGAATGTTCGCTATTAGTTTTTAAAAGACTATTTAAAAATTGTTACTGCATCTAAATAGACTATGTTTATTGTTTATAATCCAAACTGAAAGCGTCATACGAATGATGTAAAATGATTCATAAATATATCTAATAAACATGAACACCACAGAAATTAGAAAATCCCCGGATCCACAGCCGAAACTGCACGGGCGAGGATTACACTTATGAAAAAACGTGGACACAACCATTTCACCGAGATTGTCAGTGCCGGTGACGGGTTTCGACCCCGCAGCGAAACGGAGGATTTGTCCAGTCACACTCGCGCGCTCTGGTCAACTACTCCACCGAGAACAATTAAAATATTCAAATTCTGAATATTATTATAATAATAAAGTGGACGGGGGTGCAAAATTCGGACTAGCAACCTCCTCGCGGTGCACACCGGAGGGACAGGGGCACCACTGCCTAACAGACGTCGGCAAGACTAACCACTTGGTACCCTTAGCTTCTTGTTCCATACGACCTAAGAAGGGCCCAACACGACCGAACCCAAGCGGATGGAGGTCAGAGACAGGTGGTAGGGGCCTCACCGGATGGTCTCAACAATGACGAACATGGCAATGGACACGGACATTTTAAGTGGACAAGGCAACTACGGGATGACTTGCTGTCCTGCTACAAGAGCAGTGAATCTACGCATAGGGGATACCTGGCGCGATTGCACGCACTTTAGTGCAAAATGCACGCTGAGCATTGCGCCTCCTCTCAACAACATCTGAGAGATCAAGTATACTTCTTGAGCAGAACAGGCCACATACGGACTCCCCGTCAGCAGGAAGAAATTCCAGCCGCACTTCCACGGCGGAAAATAACAGCTAAGTACAGTTTTAAGATTGAATATTTAGCGTATATATACATTCAAAATTAGTCAAATTTTGTACACCGAAGTCGACCTAATGACGAGGGTAACACCAGAGCTACCCTAAAGCCACAAGCTTGGCTCGAATGAACGCGGTCATCGATGAGGAACTCCCAGAAGTTGCAGACACCTGGCAGAATAACTGCGCCGTTTACAACGCCACGAAGAAACTCGTTCTTCACGAAAGGTCAAACACCTCAAGCGGAGTCGAGAAAGCTAAGAGGCGTGTACAAAAGATCGAACGATACAGTCGGCCAGACAACATGCTTCTCAGATCCAGAGTGTGGTGGATTATAACAACGGGCAAATCTTTTACCCCAAAAATCGAGCGCATAGCAGCCGGACTAAGACGCCAACACCACATTCTAAATCTGACAGTGTTGTACACCATCAAGCAGTACTGTCTAGATCAATGACTTCAGAAATAAGAAGTCATTGGTCTAGATAGGATCCGAGCGCCTATGGCTATTAAAAAAATCGCTGAAAAGGGGCTGAGGAGTATGGAACAAAACACTTTGTTTCGTACGAATCCATTCCGCCTATTTCAAGAGCCACAACCTGTTGTTGATAATCACAGGATTCTGTGCAATACAAGCGGAATCTATGGATGACCTGGATTGATTACCATAAGGTATTTGACACAACTTCACACGAGCTAGTGTTACACTTGCTCAAATATCATGCGGTACCAGCACCACTAGTGAGAAGCATAGAACAGCTGCTACCGCTCTGGAGGACTCGCTTCACCATAACATCTGGTGCAGAGCGGGTCACGACAGAACAGGTGGCATTTAGGAAAGCAGTATTCCAGGGTGATTCCCTGAGTCCTCTCCTCTTTTGCATCTCATTGCTGCCGTTGTCTGTTGTGTTCCGCTAAATCCGCGAACATCAATGTGAACCACTCAGCGACCAGAGGCATAAGGTCACCCATATATTTTATATGGATGACCTTAAACTTTATGGAGTTCGGATTGGACAAATGTGTAGTCGTCCACCTCAAGAGCCGACGATGCGAGAAATTCTCTGAAGATGCGCAGCTCGCAGACGGAAGCATCCTACGACATCTGGAAGCCGAAGAGACCTATACACACCTGGGTTGCAATAACGGCACATCCAGGATGTAAAACAAATAAAGGATTCTCTCCAGGCAAGAACAGACACCGACTCCAAAAGATTTGGTCTTCCGAACTTTCAGGGAAGAACAAGGTGTCTGCTACTAACATGCTTGCCGTTCCGGTTCCGCTATACTCCTTTGGAGTAGTGAAGTGGACGGTAAACGAGGTGAGCCAATTAGACAGATATACCCGTAGTATGAATATTCACAGAAGTATTCATCCTAGATCGTCCATTCCTAGTGTGTGCCTCCCACGACAATGAGTGGGCCCTTGAGCGTGGAGTGTATGCGTGGCAGAGTAGTACTGAGTATGGCATGCAATATTCTTAGGAGCTCAGATCCCTTCTTGCGGTTTGTGAAACATGAAACTGTAAGAGTGGGAGCAAGATTATTCAAGACAGCTAAAAGAGCCATAGATGAACTCAGTCTCGCATTCGACAACAGAGGAGGCTGGCGAGGTGTTGATGAAGAGTCAGTCACTGAGCTTCAGCCAACACAGAAACACTTTTGTCGACCAGGCTGACATTCGCTTTTCTAAAGTTAGCCGGGCTTAAGTCGGAGACCGAGGGATTCATTATGGCCTTCCATGATGGTGTTATCAACACCTTGGTCTACCGTAGCCGCATGTGGCGTGTAGAGGTTCCTGATATCAACTGTAGGAACTGCCGTCAGGCGCCGGAGTCGCTCATGCAGTTACTTTTTGCATGTCCCATATATGCAATTTAAGCCTACATCCACTAACATAACGCAGCGTTACAAGTACTACAATACCACCTAAGGCAAATCCAAATCAACAAGCCTAACATATTCCTCCTGGACCTTAAAATCAAGGTGATGTATGTCATCGAGTTCTCGGCCCCTGTCGAGAAAAACATCACCCTGAAGGAGGAGGAAAAATGGATCAAATATCGCGATCTCCGGTATGAACTCCAAATACTGTACCCAGATTACTCGGTTAAGATGGTAGTCCTAATAATCGATGTACTCGGAGGGATAAAGCCTACGCTGCTTTCAGAACTGAAGATCATACCGGCGTGCCAAAATCATCCGAGTGGCTGGCAGGCCAAATACAGAAGGCGAGCATTCTAGGTACGAGCTCTAACGGTGAATCTTCATGACTGGCAATAAGGCAACTTTACGTATATTTTCATTTCGATTCCGGAACTTTCTGCGGTCTGACCACTGCTAGGCCCTTGTTGAAAGATCACTCGCACTATAATCTGAATCATGATACAATATATCATTGTATCATGGTCTGCATCTGGTCAGTACACCCTCCCAGACTGACATAAATATCTAATTTATTATAAGAAAGCAAAATTTTGACATGGGTAAAATTTCCTTATTGCGGTCCTGGTTATCCGTCAAATAAAATAAATACCTGTTTTTTAACATACCAGTTACCAATTGGTTGTTCTGTGATAAAGGTTCGTAGAACGGAATGACAATGGCTTCAAGAATAATTTAACATGGTATTTATTATTGTCCACCGGTGAATGCTGAAATGGAAGTTTATAAAATCAAAGTTGCCTTCGTGGCATTTTTATCTGTCGCAGATTCGTCGGTCGGAACTCGGAAATAATCATCATCATCAAAGAATGAGGGCTACCATTTTCAGGCTCACCAGTTGGAGCCACTGGCGACTAAGGTAGCTGTCAAAAGTTATTGTTAGGCACGGAACAAGTTGATAATTATGCCTCAGTGTTATGCAGTTCCATTTTGTCGGAAACAAAAGGCTGTAACGAAATTGCAAGCCATTTCATTTCAGTTTGCCGTTTTCCCTGAAGAATTATTTCTGCCAGTATAGTCCAGATGGCGCCACTGATTTCTACTGGAACAATTGGTTTTGTAGATTTTTGCACTTATAAAAAATGCCTAAATATTTATTTGTCTTTATTGCTCATACCGTACTCTCAAATGTTTGTCTCTTTCCAAACTATAATCGAGTTTAGGTAACAGAACACTACGGTGCTACTTGCTTCTTACTAGTGTAGCGTTCTGAGGACAACACCTGTAGTTCAGCGGTCTGGTAAAATTTATGTTTTCTGGTATTATCGTGTAATTTTATGATCATCATTATTTAAAAAGTTGCTATATTGATTTAAGTACCTTTGAGGTAATTTTCTTAAAAATATTGTACCGTATTTATCTTAGTTTACGCCTTGGGCGAATTTGCTGATCAGTTCACTGTTCTTTGGAACAGCCATCATTAATATTGATTGATTAGTATCGATGTATCGTGCCTTGTTGGCAATTTATCTAATATCCCTCTGATATTGTAAGAATTTTGTATGCTAATTTAAACTAACTTTCGGTTATTGTAAATCTTCGATTTACCCGGCAACGGATGTCGCCATTTTGTATCGTAGATAGTTGTTTTCTGTCTTTGTCAGTTGATGTTTTAGGTTACTTGGTTAAACGTTATACATTGGTATCTCTGTGAAGAGTGGTGACTTGTGACATTTGGAGACTGGTACTCCTTTGAAGGAAACCCATTTGTTTATAATCTTTGTGAGAATATTCTAATGTGGTGGATCATTTTATACCAGTGCATATATTTACCAACCAGACCTCTGCAGCGTAAAGTTTTTCTAAATTTCAAATATCGAGTACTTACTTGAACGTTTACTTAGTATCTAGTTAGAAACGCTGCTCTAGTGGAGTCTTGCCTAGTTCTCTGGTAAAGATACCTGCCTAGTTATCTGGCAATTGATTAACTTTTAATGATTTGCAGTAAACACAGTCAAGCTATATGTATTTAACTTTATCTGGAATTCGTTATTACCTCTCTACGAGGAACGAATAAATAATTTAACTTAACGTTACCTTTAATTTGACAATTATCATATTGTTTTATATTTAGCAAATATTTATTTACGTTATCTTTCTATTTGTCTGTCTGTATACAGACATTCTAAATTCTACTTTCTTAAAGATTACCTTCTTTTAGTAAAAAATATCTTAAAATATAGTGAATATCTATTTCATTTTGTTTATTATCATAGCTATACCTAGTTTATTTGTTGGACCAGTATTTTTTCTAGTTAACGTAATTTTTATTGATACTTAAGTCAGTTGAAGTCTTCAACTTCCTAAGATAATGTTGGATACAAATCCTAGTTTGGTTAGTTTGCAATTTACTCTGTAAATTTGTGTTAATTTTCATATTTTGTCTACGTAGCTGGACAATTCAAACGTAACAGCTTTTTACATTGTCTTACCTATAGTACTGATATCATAAAACTATCCCCTTTCCTTTTTATGTAAATATCTGAACCAAGAGAACAGGATAACTGGTGGATCGAACTGATCATTATATACTGGGTGGACACGAAAACGATATTTTATACAACTGGCATTTCGTCTCAAGGGTAACTGCAGTACTGACAGTGGTGATTTAAATTGACACCGAACCCATTCAGAGATTAGCCGTTGGTGGATTTTTCACAGGACTAAACTATTTGAAGTTATGTAAGATCTTCGTCCCCAGTGAAAGTTTATATTTGGTCAGAAAAATTTTTGTAAGGGATCAGTCACCTTTTTTGTATTTCCCATAACGCCATATCTTTTTTTTTTTTTTGTTTATTTCTTGGTCTTCAAACACAACCACTTATATTTTTTAATTAAAAGAGGCCATCTTAGCCTATGTAAATTTTTGTACATATTCTTACCAGTTTATTATACTTTTTATTAAATAATATCTTTTATTCTACTTCCTTCCCAAAGTAAATTCAAGAATTCACGTTCTATATATCTATTAAAGTAAACTTTTACTTATTTGGTACTTGTAAAAGTCCTGGCGCCCAACCTAGATTTTAGTGAGAACTCACTACCTGCTAACTGAGCTACCGGTCAATAAGTACAACCACCAGCTAATTATGTTATGCCAGCAAGCAATTGGACGGGAGGTGTTGCAAGGCGGACATATGTCTCCGGGAGACAAAAGTCGCCTAAAACAGTGGTTAGCGATTCGCAGGGATAACTTTACTCCTTTGAAACATTCGCGTGTTTGTAAGAAACATTTTAATCCTGACGATTATGCGTTACCAAAGGAGACTACTACAGAAAATCGTAAGTGATAATCATGCACATTCGTTGTTTTCATGATCATGCTTGATGTAATCTAACTTTAATGACATAAGACACCTCGGATAGGTACAATAATTTCCCTACTGAGCAAGTAAATTACTACTTTACCCTACTGCCATCATTGTGTTAAATGTTTTTCAGCTAATTTTTATAAAAATTACTAAAAACCCGCGTTAAAAAGCCATAATAAACATTAACGTTCAGTGACATGTACCTTAACTTACACTAGCGCCTCTCGTGGTGAATTCAAGCGCGGTAGCCCTCATCAGGGACATACGACTTGTTCTACCGACCTCGCAACATCAGAGATGGAGTGCGTTCATGGGCATTAAATAAATTTCTTAATAGACAACAAATAGTATCAAAATTAGAATATAAGTTAACTTTTAACAATAAATGGCGTTATTTAAAAAAAAACTAAAGAAGACAACAAATTATAATTTTTCCTGTTAAATAAACCTTGAAAATTTTTGATCCCACTCCGGAACGCAGTATTCGGTGGCACTAATCACAGACCAGGTGGCAGTCATGTGATAGCACAACCAATCACAAAATAATATTTGACAGTGGATTCAGAAGCCATTTTAAAGAGATTTGTTTGAAATATTTGTGAAATTTTATATTTGTATAAACTCAGTTTATACTATATAAAGTGTTTATTATATCGTAAGTAAAAATATTTTTATGGTACCTATTGATGTTTTATTTATGTAATACAAAAAAAGTCTTAAATTCCACAAAACCTTCAGTTCGTCCATTAGGTTTTAATTTTAGACTCGGTTTTATTATTATTAATTATTGGAAAATCAGTGATTAAAATACACTGTAGTCGCTGACTTAAATAATTTCCTTATTTATGTGGTAAATTCTAATCGAAATTGTCTTTTAAATATTTTAGGTCATGAAGGTCAGTAACGTTTCGATGACAGAGCCGGTGAAGTTTTCAAAGTTCTATAAATTCTGGATTTGTCTTTTATTTGTACTTATGGGGTAAGTTGTAATATTTTTTATACATGAAACTATGTGATAATTTGTTTAATGAAGAAACTGCATGTATTTACATAATAAATAAAATATTCTATTTAACTTAATTTACATATGTAGATAAAAATAATATATTTTAATATTCCTAAAATCGATCCGTAGTATGTATAATATATTGTTAATATATTATGTTAAAATGTATGTTTTATACAAACTCGCCTGTGACTAGTTGCAAAGTTACATTTATTCATTAGTATATCTATCGTGAAACTAGTCGATTCACTATTACTTATGTTTAAATTATATTTATTTTTATATTATTATACAGACAAATCAACACAGATTTGTGTGTATTATATTTGCCACACTGGGTAAAGTGATCATCCTGATATGATCAAGAAATATTCTCATTATGTAGGTATTGATTTTTTCATAACGTAATTTTATCTCAGTTTTTAAATAAAAAATATTTTCTTGTCGTCTTTATAATATAAACAACTATAATGAAAAGACCCACTTCTCCACATAATTTATCGACAGACAGAATCAACTGCGGGCCACTGTGTCGGTCATTAACTATGAGGGATTCTATTGTTTATCAGTAAGCATATAAGCAAATTGGATTATTTTGTAGTTGTTAAATTAGGTGCTTAACTTTTTTATTTTTTAAAGTATGCTTGCATGGTATAGCACAGTCTGACACCTGCACCAATTTCAATTCCAGAAAAGATGGTTGCCTTACAGTGATTTTAGACCTTAAAATAAAATATTTACTACAATCCTATAAGTACCTATGTACTTATGTTGTTTTAGGAAGTATGATACAGGCTAAATTGATAATGGGGTGAATTGATTTTAGAGGAAGGTAACCAACCATGAAAAGAGGTAATTCCACGATCGGTATGTAATAACAAAATTTTAATGTTTCAAAATCAACAAGAACTAGCAACATTTAATTTTTAATAGAGTAGGTACCTATCATATCTTGGTATATTAATTTGTCTCGAGTCATATATTGTCTTAAATAGTAGATATATATTTTTAGTAAATTTTTGTGGGCATTTTAAGTATTTCTTAAGCAATATATTTTATGCACTCATTTAATTTTTTTCTGTCCATAAAAATTATTCTCATAAAATAATACATCTTTTTTTTTTTTATTATTGCTGCCTGCGATTTCTGATCTAATTTCTTTAACATTTAAAAATTTGTGTTTCTAGTTTATTTTAGATTATAAAATGACATAGTAAATATTGAACATGTCTGAGCTTATAACAGCTTCAGATATCATAGGAAGGTTACGATATTCCTGTTTTAAACTCTTTTCAGTTTTGCAATCAGCGTAACTGTCAACAAACAATTATTGATAAATGCGTCCGATTGACAATTTATAAATATTTGCGAGAAAAAAAAAAGTACTACCCGATTATGACCAATCTACATATTGATGCTCAAGAAACAATACATCTTATCTCCAAATTAGCAATTTTACAGGAAACGAAAAACTAACGAGGTATTCATTGAACTAAGTTGTAAGTATCAGTATTAATTTTGGAGATACAAGCTATTGGGAACTTTGGACATAGGAGTGGATATCAATAATTTAAAATCTTAAATCAAGTTCTGGCAAAAATGAAGATATGAGCTATTGTTTCTTAAGCGTCTATATATATATTTTTTTGTTTCATGTACAATCTTACGCAAGCAGTCATACCCGAGGAACCACTCTATAAGAAGTTTATTTATAATTTAATTTTGTTATATTTTCAATTCATTTTATGATTTTTGATTTTATGTTGTTTGACATTAGAACAGTGCAGCTAGTCTGCACACAGTAATGAAATAATTTAGAGTATTACTTTTTTTTACAGGAAGTATATAATATTTATCTTTCGATCTGTCTTAGAAAAAAATGTTGTTTTTATGATTTATTTCATTACTATGGAATTGATTTTTCTCTTTAGATCAATTATTTTCTTTTTTATATACCTGCAAAGCAAATGATAGTTTTTGTCTTGATAGAATTATGAAATTCATTATTGACTTCTGATGCTACTGTTTTTAGTGATAAATTATTTAGTTACATTAAAAAAGCCTACCAACCGTTTTAATTTTGCCGAGTGATATCAAAAGAATATCTACATATTTAATTAATATTGTGATACTTGTTTTAAGATAAAATAATAGTCTTGGTAGTTCGTTTGACTACCCTGGTGGAAATATTTTCTGCCAATAGTCTAATTTAATCTTGCAGTGTTCTGAAAAACAATTCCAGAAGAATGAGTAAGTCTAAAAAATTCTGAAACATTCTGAAAAAGTATGAAAAGATCTATGTAAAACTTACTAAGAAGTTTAAAGACTGCATTTTTACAAGTTTTTAGACTCTTCTAGAATACTTTTTCAGAATTAATCAGATCTTTCATGAAAATTTAGCTAAAGTAAAAGTAAGACTTTTTCAGAGTTAATCAGTAAAATTTAAAACATTTCAGATTTTCGAAAAATTATTTACTGTAGGTTTTATCATATTTATTACTTCTCGTAAGGAATATAAAAACTTGATAGGAGGAAGGTTATTAGTAAAAAAATATTAATGTTTATATTCTATACATTTTTAAATTTTATTTACAGATTTTTTTTGATAATTAATTATATACGGTTAAAATATACGAACTGTTTTTATTAAATAATTACAAGACGATAATTATTATTATTATAAATATATATAATACAAAGTATTTTAGATAAAGTTGGATCGTTTGGATCATGATGCACAGAGCATTCTTGATTTCTATCATTAGTAGCAGCATTCATTTCATTTCCAAAAATTCCAAATCTTGCACCGCCAAAGCCGTTGCTGGTACAACAAGTGGGCATGCATTATTATTAATGTTCACATAGCTCCGGATATATCTGTACTTTTTACAATATTTTCGATTGGACATACGTGATTTTGTTTATATCGATATAATCCCAACAATCAACACTACACTATTATTTTATAAACGAACACAAAAGGCACCTCTTCTACATTAGCTGTTGTCATCATAGATAAAGTTGGCATCATACGTGGAACGTAGAAGTGCAATTGAAAGTGGGGTGATGGCATGCGCAACAATGCATCATTCGATTTAGGATGGCCAATCAGAACCCCTGATTATGACTGACTAGACGCCACAGAGAACCTCTGTGTAGTCTGTGCTAGACGCGATAGACTTATGGTTTTAGAATAAATTGTGTATTAATATTGTATGTTTTATTACGTGTATTTCTTAAATGTTTTTGAAATATTTTGTACTATATATATTTATTATTAGTATTAATTAAATATTCTCGAAATAGTTTATATCATATTTATCTTAAAAGTATTTCGTTAATATTTCTTAAAATCACTTGTATTATATAACATTTTATTAAGTGTATTCCTTAAATGTTTTTGAAATAATTTGAATTAGGTATATGTATTTTATTAAGTATTTCCTAATAAATGTTTTTGAAATATTTTGTATTATATATTTATTTGTAAGTATTTCTTTGTATTATATATATTATAATAATAATAATTATCGCCTTGTGATTATTTAATAAAAACAGTTCGTATATTTTAACCGTATATAATTAATTATCAAAAAAAATCTGTAAATAAAATTTAAAAATGTATAGAATATAAACATTAATTTTTTTTTTACTAATAACCCTCCTCCTATCAAGTTTTTATATTCCTTACGAGAAGTAATAAATATGATAAAACCTACAGTAAATAATTTTTCGAAAATCTGAAATGTTTTAAATTTTACTGATTAACTCTGAAAAAGTCTTACTTTTACTTTAGCTAAATTTTCATGAAAGATCTGATTAATTCTGAAAAAGTATTCTAGAAGAGTCTAAAAACTTGTAAAAATGCAGTCTTTAAACTTCTTAGTAAGTTTTACATAGGTAGATCTTTTCAGAATGTTTCAGAATTTTTTAGACTTACTCATTCTTCTGGAATTGTTTTTCAGAACACTGCAAGACTAAATTAGACTATTGGCAGAAAATATTTCCACCAGGGTAAAGTTTATTAATATATTTCAATTCAATTTGTTAGAATATTTGTCATCTAGCTATAACAATATTAATTATAATGTAATTGTTACAATGTGATTCGGCAATAAATAATATGAACTAAAATGCTGTTTATTTTCCCTTTTACTCTTATTTTGAAATTACATATTAAAAAGCGAAGACGCATTTTTTAAGTTGTTTTGCCATTTACATTTTAAGGACTGGTTCTCCATTTCTTCTTGCATTTATTTAGTAGTTAAATTCCATGGAAACAGTAATTAATAATATTTTAGTAATTGTTTCCTCGGAATTTATTAATTAAATAAATGTACAGGAAATGGAAAAGCCGGCCTTTATAAATGAATAATTTATTATCAGAGGAAGATCTCTGTTTAATCTACATATTTTTAGTTCTTGCCACCGAAGTAGAGGCGCTATAAGATAAGAAACGTCACAGCTGCTTCTATCCTCCATTATTAGCTTGCCTTTCTTTCTTTTTCTGTTCTATGCCTCTGCCCTCATTAGATCACCGGTGCCTAAGTGCGAGTATTGAAATAACGCAGACTTCTGTTATGAGGACTATTTCTAGCAATTTCATTGGCCGTTTCAAGGCCACGGCAGGCGTGCTCATCAGATATCATTTTTTTTAAAGGGGAATTCGGCACCGTGAAAATAAACAAACTATAATAAAGGGCAAGGAAAATAAAGAAACTGTAATAAAGGGCAAGGAAAATCGTACTAACGAACTAAAAAATACTTATTTAAAAAAAAAAAATAATAACAAGTTTGTCATTCGAACCCTGGACCCACCGCGTGCTAGGCAAATATCTTCTCTATCGTCCAACGAGTTCTTTGCAGACAAACGATTCCAAAAGGATTTGATACACTTTTACATGTCATGTAACTGCGCATGCTCTGCGGCTATCTTAAAACGGCCAATGAAATTGTTAGAAATAGTCCTCATAACAGAAGTCTGCGTTATTTCAATACTCGCTGCCTAAGTCGATCTGATTTCTTTTTTTCTTAAATTTTGTTATAACCTATTTGTCAGCAATATTTACACGATGTTAAGTAGTTAAATTTAAAAGAATAATAATAAAAATAAAATATAGATCACCTGCAATAAGTCCCAATATGGCTGAAGGGTAGTTTTTCAATATCACAAATGCAAAAAAAGCAGAATAGCCGAAGATAGCATATAGACCTGCCTGAATTAACCGAATAGTCGTCATTTTTTTTTGTACACAGCTTTAAGTATTTTCTTCATTTACTGTGTAAGTACATTATGTATAAACTTAACATTAACTAACAATAAACCGAGATATTCACTACATAAACAACGGTGATGATGGTAAATAACAAAACGGATTACATCTTGTCATTTTATCAACACACAAAACAAAATATGAATATATTACTGGTATTCCCCCTTTGGGAAAGTGCAATCAGAAATCTTGGATTACAGGGGCGTAATCAGCCCTTTCATATTAATTACGTCCACCATAGATTAATATACATTGATAATTCCATCCCACGTTAAAATTTTTTGCTCCAAAATCTTGACCCCAAAATTTTAAATCATTGTTGTAAGCAGTGACTGTTCAGGATTTCGTTAATTTAGACAATAATAAGGTATAACATTATAAATAGACGTTCGTGTCGTATCTTACATTTTTATGTTTATATTTTGTTTTTTAGTGCTGTCTCTGTATCACTCAGACGTGCACCAACCGATATATAGTTATGCAACATTACCATATGAAACATAAAGTTCCAATAACAGGGAAATTATCATGTTTTACAAATAAATTAAATTTTATGCAATTAGGCTATACACATGATTTTAGAATTAAGGTAAAATAACCATATTGTTTTTAAATGTTATGAATTCGTGATTTAATATGTGCTTGCACACATATTTTAAAATATTGAAGTTTTGCTCTTTTTTTCAACGGATTTGAGGCCAGTTGCAACAGTATTGGGCTATAATCGGTGTAGCAAGGATTAAATCCATTTTTAACCAATACCGTATCTGGCCGGATCATAATGTGGATGATTATGCTTTGGTACAATAATACAAAATCCAAGAACTCGCGTTGGCGAATTTAAATTTGTCAAAGGAGGAGTAACACTAACTTGTTTTTCACGAATTTGGGCAAAATATACTTCTAGTTATCGATATATCTTTGATACAGATATACCCATTATTAAATACATTTCCTGCGTAGCCCACTGTTAGTAATGATCTAAATAATGAATACTCTGGTTGGGATTTGCTTCTACTCAACACAGGCAGAAAATTCCAATTTGCTATGTTGTAGACAGGAGACAGGACAGATATTGTGGGTTATGTTTCATTTCTAAATTGATAAGTGATAACGGATTACAGTATTGCCAACCGTACGGTAATTACCGTACATATACCGTAATCAGACCCCTAATACGGTATACGGTCCTAACATGATTACCGTACGCAGAAGTACGGTAATTTAATATTGGACGAAAATCCGTTCGAAAATCACAGTAATGAGTAAATACTATTTTTTCCGGTGAAAAAAAATTAAAAGAGAAGGATATGTTTCGCCATCTAGACTCTATAAACGCAATTACGCGAGAGACATGACTGAGTTTACGATAGTTCCCAACAACGTAAGATATCTATTTACCGATTGCATTGTTAGTCTTTCAAAAATCGCTTATTCCAAAGTAAATAATGTGTGGCAAAAGTAGCAGCACCAATAAAACATGTTTTCAATGTTGCTAACATAACATTAAATTTTACGAAAAATTTTCTGAAGAGGTTACTTTCTCACATAAATTTTTGCACTATACATGTGTTTTTTTAAAAACGGTATGTACCATTTCTGTTATATAAATATTAATTACTATTTAATTGGTCAATATTAAAATGTTCATCTATTTTTTTTTTTTAATTTGGACAACACGAATTATTTTACAATCTTTATTTGTCAAGGCCAAAGTCAACTGTCATATATTTATTTTTAAATATAACCCAAATCTTACAGTAACTAGTTATTTTCGATTTATAACTAATTGTCCACGATCTCCACGATGGATTTCGGTCGTAGAATTAGCACAGAAGAGGGGATCCATACAGAAGCGAAAGCTAGCCTTTAAGGCCGAACCAAATTTGAGCGCGCATGTCCCATGTCCGCCATGTTATAACTGCTCCATCTGTCATCTGTCACATGCCGTATGATTCATATGAATACAAACTTTTATCATCGAACTAAATAAAACTTCACGTTTTAAGATTTTCACAAAAAATTTTTATATTCATATATTTACGAAATATATATAAACATGACAATTGTTTCGCCAATATATATTTCGTAAATATATGAATATAAAAATTTTTTGTGAAAATCTTAAAACGTGAAGTTTTATTTAGTTCGATGTTAAAAAATGGATTTTCATCAAGTAAAGGTCGAATCAATCAACAAACTTTTATGTTTATTTACGTTTTGCGAGTAACAGTTTTATAAACGCTTACACAGTACTTTACTATTTTATGGCCGTTTTGTTTGTTTATGTAGTGAGATTAACAGTGTAACATGTTAATAGGAGTATTGTGCGTTTTTTGCGAATATTTCGTGTATTTCTGGACTATTGTGTATTGGATTTTTGGTGTTTTCAATGGCTTCTAAGGCAAAGGGGTGTTTTTATCGGTCATGCCCTTCTAGAAGAGGTGGAACAATAAGCTTTTTCGTATTTCCTAAAGATCCTGAAGGGTATGTGTAAATTTATATTACTGAAACAATCAAGAGTAATGTTAACCACACTAATCAGTTAGTTACAAAGAAACAATATTGTAAAAATATACTTAGTTGTTTTTTTTTTCAGTAAATTGCTACTAACTTTGCGTAATCTCGAAATATGTTTTAAAAATAACATGAATTAATTATAATATGGCTTTGATCATGAGAAAGTTTAAGTAATATAAAAAAAATATAATTATTTAATACGTGCAATTTGTCTTTTTTACAGCTGCGATCTGGCTGAAAGCGTGTTTGAGGCAAAATCTTCTTGATAAAGACATGGATAAGCTGCATAAAAATTATCAGTTATGTGAAAAACATTTTGAACAAAAATATATTTCTAAAGGTGCGACACGTAAACGTTTGTTTAATCGTGCCGTCCCAACAATTTTTTTCACATATTTTAAAGACAGATGCAACTGACAAAAGTACTGTTGGGGAGACAAGTAAAAAAATAACAATAACTCTATTTTATATGTATACATTCATAATCACGTATGGTATGTACATAATAATATATTATAAGTTTAATAAATAGTTTTCTCAGTGTATAATGTACTGAACGCCCGACAAAATTAATATATTTCTAATAGTTAATTCTCTCAGTGTAATCATAACGCATTCTACTGTCACTTCGAGGTCACGGAAATCGGTACCTACGATTTCAAAGTGCCTCCGCAAGCTTTCGCTTCTGTATGGATCCCCTCTTCTGTGGAATTAGTAGCACTTGTGCCAAAATTATGAACCAATAAAACAGCAAAACTTTACGTAGTAGCATGGGGTATGCAGCAATAAAATGCGCCTAATGGGTACCGATAATTTAGCGATCACCTGTGGTTAGTCAGATTTTTGCATTCGAATGAAATGATCAGTGAACAGTTTCTGAACGCTCACCGTGATAAACGCGACCAATGATTTAGTTTTTACATATCACAAATTGTTTATTTTTTTTTATTTATTTACTTTCATAAAACAAGATGAGAAACTGACGAATACTGACCTGTATTCATTACCAACATAACAACACCAACACAATTAAGCTGTCAATTTTTGAGCTTTAATATTGGTATTGCTGATCTGGTGATTAGTGAAACCTCGTAGTCATTATTTGTGATTGTAAAATTTTTTTATCTTCTTGAATATGTTTGATTCTATAGCTTCTCCACCTCCATTATGGCACAATGGACCAATTCCAGGTGCATTTTACAATTTTCCAGAAACACAATCAAAACCTGATGACCATTTTACTCACTCGCAGTAAGTTAACCTACCTTTTTAATCATGACCAGCGAAAACGGGATAACGGGTTGTGTTCAAAAGTTATACAATTTTTGGATGTTTCAGGGCTCCTGTGACGACAGCTACTTCTGTTCTAGCAATTGCATACAACAATGGTGTGATAATTGCTGGAGATCTCTTAGGATCATATGGCTCTCTGGCTCGTTATAGAAATTGTCCGAGGATTTTAAAAATTAATGAAAATATCATTTTAGGAGCTGGAGGAGATTATGCAGATTTTCAGTATGTTAAGGACTTCATTGAACAGAAAATGTAAGTTCATCTTTATCATTTGGTTGTTGGTTGATTTGTGAGAGTAAAAAGAATTGTGATAGGCTGTTAATCGCAAGTAATAGTTGAATAGAGGAATACAAATTATTTAAAAACACAATTCTTTTTATAAAAAAACAATTAGGAAATATGAGTTGTACAGACGAATTTAGTTATGTTTTATATGCCGTCGGCGATAAAATTAGTAGATTCTTTTCTTTTTCGTAGGGTTATTGTAATTGTCTTCCTAAACAACCCATTAAAAGTCCTCACCGAGATGGCCTGTGCTAAGTCCTCCATCTTGGAAAAATAGCGAATCTAGGGTGAAGGTACCCTAGATCAGGGTTTTCACAATTACTTTAATAACAGTTAATTTTACTTTAAAAAAAAAAATGCAAGAGACTAAATTGAACAAGCATAAAAATTTCTATGAGACAGCCATATCAGTTTTTCGATTTTATTTCATTTGTAAGAAAAATGGCAATTTTCGAAAGAGAAAATTGTAACCAAGAAACAACTATTTTTTAACTGGGGTGTTAAGTTTTTATTAATGATCACAATATATTATATAAGCTCATGAATATGGTTGGGAACCTCCTGTCTCCCGAAATTGACAAACTCAATGTAAAATGAACACAATTCTTTCTGTGATTCGTTATTGAATCACCCCAACCCCCCTCGTTTCGTTTTTTTGTATTTTGTGTATTATTTATCCTTCCTTTTAGGGAAAGACAAACAATACTTTTGGCCATTTACGTGATCGTCTAGTTTTCTATAAATTAGGACCCAAATTACGTTGTGTCTGTAGTAACCTCAAATTATTATTTCCCCAATTTATGTTCTACCCCGTTTATGGTTTACCCAGGTTCTTTTATATAAAGTTTGATAATACTAGCTATTTGTTACTTTGTGGATTAAATTTAACACATCTTTAGAAAACTCTCATAGTTTCCTAGTAATTATTCCATCTTAGGAGGAATCTTTTATGCACTATTGTTTGTGAGACCAAGCCACTATTGCCTTGTGGAGAAAACTGTTTTTATTATTGATTTTATGGTTTTGCTGTTTATTTTATAGCACTGAATCTGTTAAGTCGAGTGAGGCTAATCTCACCCTGTATATGTTAGGTAACGTTTTGAAAATATGTAAGAAGAAAACAAATATATGTTTTATACATTTATAGTTGCGAGAAATTCTCTGATATGTTGCAGTAATTAACAATTGTCGTGGCAATCGCCTGATAATGAAATACAAGTTAGTGGAAAATAACCACTGTTTTATAGTCGAACATAATAATTGATGTGGCAATCGCCTGATAATGAAAATACAAAGCTAGTGGAAAAATAACCACTGTTTTATTGTCGAATATAATAATTGATGTGGCAAATAGCCTGAAAACTTGTTTAGGTCCTGAAGAGACACAAAGCAATGCTGTGATGTAATTACATCAATACCTGTGCCGGACTCGCCAATATAAAACATGTGCAAAACAAACAATGTTAAGTGACAGAAATGTCCGTCTATACTTGACTGTCGGAGTCTGCAGTCAGCGTAAATTCATACCTGCTGTACGGGAAATTTCCCTGCATGACTCGCGAACATGGCAGCCTCGAGGTTTCTTAGAATCACACATGTAACCCAACTGTTTCGAAGTTTTCTTTTTTTTACTAGAACATCACCCAAATCAGGCGAAGTGCTCTCTACCAATCGGTAGTAATTAAATAGTCAAGAAACAGGCAACCCCAACAAATCTAGAGTAATACCTTAATCAATTGATTATTCTTAGAATCGCACATGTAACCCAACCGCTTCGAAGTTTTTTTTACTAGAACATCACCCAAATCAGGCGAAGTGCTCTCTACCAATCGGTAGTAATTAAACAGTCAAGAAACAGGCAACCCCAACAATCTAGAGTAATACCTTAATCAATTGATTATACGTAATAACAAGTACAGCGCAGTTATGAACTGACGGCCGAAATCCTTGTAAATTAAAGTAGCCGGCCCCCCACGGTGTGGCTTGCATCGGTCCAAGTGTGCGTTGACACAAAATGACCACAACAAACAACGCCGAAGGGTGTTCGGGGACGGACTCAAAGTATGGTGTCGATAATAGACAGCTGACCTATTTTAAAGTACAGGTTATTGACCGAATAACCGATTGCACATATTTTATTTAGTAAACCCGCCCCAGTGAATTGAAATCCCACAATCACAGCGAGTTAAGTTAAAATGAATAAAATAATTAAAACTGAAAAGTGACCGTAATTAACTTTCCTATCTACTAAAATGTTTTCTTGGTACCACAATACGTAAGTTTATTTACCTTTGCCAGAGAACCAAAACATAAAGTCGTATTTAATCTTATAGAACTCTAATTTTCAGAGATTCAACTAAATATATTATTTTACGATATTTAAACTTATGAAAAATTACTTTAATCATTTAGAATTTGGAATAAACTAATATACTAAAACCCTGTTAGATAGCCTAACCTTTACCTAGTGATTCATTCACATCATCTCCCCCCTATTTCTTCAATCCGTCGCCCCGGGTTGTGCATACCGGAATAGTTGCACTTCATGGATAAACGCCCCGTGTCTTCCCTCATTGTAAACTGTAAAGGATAAATCCTCCAGCTAACTCAAAGAAATTAATCTTGAGCTGATAAAAACCGTAAAGGCTAACTCGGAATTACTTCCAAGCTGGATGATCGACTAGCAATCACCTTGTTGTAAACTGTAAGGATAAATCCTCCAGCCAACTCAGAGAAATTAATCTTGAGCTGATAAAAACCGTAAAGGCTAACTCGGAATTACTTCCAAGCTGGATGATCGACTAGCAATCACCTTGTTGTAAACTGTAAGGATAAATCCTCCAGCTAACTCAGAGAAATTAATCTTGAGCTGATAAAAACCGTAAAGGCTAACTCGGAATAAATTCCAAGCTGGATGATCGACTAGCAATCACCTCGAGTCCTGCCGGGACCAGCGTTTTATACAAATTTTATCCCCTGACGTCACGACCTTTAAAGTCGATTTTCCCTTGAAATGTTGATGCGTTTCTAACAGATTCCCACACACCAGAAACTGCAGTCACGTATGCCTAGTGCATTGGAATTTCTATGTTTACATTAACATATTGATAACTGACTAAAATTGTGTATTCAAACGTGCACTTTTGCTCCTAAAACGAAATTTTATTTAACCCTGAGATTTCTAATATAATACGATTTATATTCTGGTTCTTTGTAATGAAATAATAATTAACGTTTAATGATATTAATTTTAGAAATAATAAAGTAATTAATTTTGGTAATAAATAGGTAAAATTTGAAATAGATAAAATGCCCTAGGTACGGTATATTTCATTATACATCATAAATCACTGAATTGTGCTCAGTTCCTCTGACTATGCCGATTTATAAGCCTACTTTCATGCAATGTTTTAACCAATCAGTCCAAAAATAATATGCTTGGGAAGGTAGACATAGTCATATTAAAATAGTCAAGTTTTTTTTTCTGGAATATATGGACGTAGGAAAAAAGGGTAATTTGGAATATGGAAATATTTCTGAATATATCCATCTTTTTGCCTTCACCCTTGAAAATACAATTTTCCCAACTTGTTTAAAAATGTATAGGAAATTAAAAAAATATATGTAAACAATATTTGTTTTGTGTAAAAAAACAAAAACATTTTCGAAGTCGACTAATTAGCAAAAAAGTAATAATACATCTTAAATTGAATATGTATAGGAAACAGAGAAAATGACTTTTTTTTTCGATTTTGAGCTACATTGATTCACAGCCACAGAAAAAAAAAGTTCATGACCATGAACCAAAATACATGGATCTAGTGTAATTTTCGACGCTAAATTCGAATTCTTAGTTAAAAAAAGATATATCATGTCAGTTTTTTTTTGCCCAAAACATCCCTTGAAATAGGGTAATACTATAGTAATAATGTAATGACCAAAATACATGGATCTAGTGTATTTTTCGACACTGAATTCGAATCTGCAGTTAAAAAAAAAGATTTATCGTATCAGTTTTTTTTTTGCCAAAAACCCTTTGAAATGGAGTAAAACTATAGTAATAATGTAATGACTCTTAATAATGTCTGAGAAATGGTAGATATTTTATAGTCTAGAGAAGAGAATATGCATTCAAACCATATTAATTAAACCAAAATCCACCCTTATGGGGGGTGAAAACTAGCCCTGAAACTCAAATAACGCACGTGAGTTTAAATAACATGTACAAAGGACAAATTCTTGTAGCTCTTAGGACACAATTTCTGAATCTGGTGTGACAACCAGACATTACGCTTAAAGGGTTGAGACTCACCCCTATAGAGTGTAAAAACCATTCGGTTCATCCGCTGAAACAGGAATAAAGTCTACTACTAGAGAGTGGTAGGCTACAAGAGACTACAAATGCCAATTGTTTAGCACAATGAGTTACAAATATTTGTCACTTTCCGAATTTCAATAACATCCAAGTGCATCATTAAGAGCATATTGGTAGCTTCTACCACCTTCCAAGGGTAGTTTATACTCATATATCATTAGTTTAAGCGAATCCGCTCCATATTTGTTCACCCTGCCTAAAACTATAAAAGCCTGAACTTTTTCGTCGTTATTGAAACTTATGATATATCTCCGTAGGTGGGAGTGTTTTTTACACCCTATAGGGGTGAGTCTCAACCCTTTAAGAGTAATGTCTGGTTGTCACATCAAATTCAGATATTTTGTCCTAAGAGCTACAAGAATTTGTCCTTTGTACATTTTATTTAAACTCACGTGCGTTATTTGAGTTTCAGGGGTAGTTTTCACCCTTCATAAGGATGGATTTTGGTTTAATCAATAGAAGTAGCTTGTTATTGTTTGAATGCATATTCTCTTCTCTAGACTATAAAATATCTACCATTTATCACACTTCATTAAGAGTCATTACATTATTATTATAGAAATTATTTCTTCAATAAAAAAACAGAAAAACTTAATTTCCTATTTTTATTACTAGAGGACTTCCAGCCAAGTACATGAACAATTTGTCCTACGTTTCGTCCGAGTTTTCGGACTTTTTCAAGGTTAAAAGCTAAAAATAATTAAAAATAATGGTTTTACATAAGTCATAAATTAGATTAGTGACAGAATGCATATCTAAAAAAGTGTTTTCTTACCTAATATAAATTTCCTATTTTAATTTTATTGTACGGGTGGGTTCTATTTTGTTTTTCATCATTGTTTTATTTGATGGGTATGTGATGTACGTGTAGTTCGACGAGTTAGGCAGAGAATGATCAGTATTTGGTGTGGTCGTTGATGTGTTTCTTTTTAAGAGTAGATAATTATAACAGCTGAAGTATATTTATGGTCCGAGTGACAGAGTTATTGTAAACATTCTCATGATATTGGATGGCCGTTGAGAAGAGGATTTGCAGTTAGCACGTATACAGGATGTTTAAAAAATTGTTACTATTGAATAAGATTGCGATATATGCTACTTAGATTTTCTATATCTGTTTGATAATTTACTGTTTTTTTGTTGTTTTGTATTTCGGCCATTTCCAAAAACATGCGTTTTTTTGGTATTTCTTTCTTTATGCAGTATGGTTGTATCCGGAAAGTTAAAACTGTGTGAATTATTTATGGCGTGTTCTGTTAATGCTGTGCTACATGAATAATTAGGAGTTGCTATGGAATTTCTAATTGACAATTTATGTTGATTTATACGTTTATTTAAATATTGTTGGGTTTGTCCAATGTAACACCTATCGCAATCTGAGCAATCAATTTTATAAATAACATGGGTTTGATTTAATTTCTCTATTGGATCTTTTAGTTTTGAATATAATTTATTTTTTATGCTATTATCATTTCTGTATGCTAATTGTATGTTATATTTACCTAATTCTTTCTGAACTTTTTCTGATACTTGTGGTATGTATGGTTCCGATATGTATATTTTGTCTTTATTTGGATTGTTTTGATTTATGTCCTGGTTGGTGTCGTTAAATATGGGTCCAAAGCAGTTAGGTTGTAAATCTATGTCAACTTGATTTTTATTGCTTTTGTTATTTATTATATGTATTCTCTTTTGGATATACTTATTCATAAAAGGTGGCCCGTAAAAGTTATTTAATACCACAAGTACAGAAAAAGTTCAGAAAGAATTAGGTAAATATAACATACAATTAGCATACAGAAATGATAATAGCATAAAAAAATAAATTATATTCAAAACTAAAAGATCCAATAGAGAAATTAAATCAAACCCATGTTATTTATAAAATTGATTGCTCAGATTGCGATAGGTGTTACATTGGACAAACCCAACAATATTTAAATAAACGTATAAATCAACATAAATTGTCAATTAGAAATTCCATAGCAACTCCTAATTATTCATGTAGCACAGCATTAACAGAACACGCCATAAATAATTCACACAGTTTTAACTTTCCGGATACAACCATACTGCATAAAGAAAGAAATACCAAAAAACGCATGTTTTTGGAAATGGCCGAAATACAAAACAACAAAAAAACAGTAAATTATCAAACAGATATAGAAAATCTAAGTAGCATATATCGCAATCTTATTCAATAGTAACAATTTTTTAAACATCCTGTATACGTGCTAACTGCAAATCCTCTTCTCAACGGCCATCCAATATCATGAGAATGTTTACAATAACTCTGTCACTCGGACCATAAATATACTTCAGCTGTTATAATTATCTACTCTTAAAAAGAAACACATCAACGACCACACCAAATACTGATCATTCTCTGCCTAACTCGTCGAACTACACGTACATCACATACCCATCAAATAAAACAATGATGAAAAACAAAATAGAACCCACCCGTACAATAAAATTAAAATAGGAAATTTATATTAGGTAAGAAAACACTTTTTTAGATATGCATTCTGTCACTAATCTAATTTATGACTTATGTAAAACCATTATTTTTAATTATTTTTAGCTTTTAACCTTGAAAAAGTCCGAAAACTCGGACGAAACGTAGGACAAATTGTTCATGTACTTGGCTGGAAGTCCTCTAGTAATAAAAATAGGAAATTAAGTTTTTCTGTTTTTTTTATTGAAGAAATAATTTCTACCTTAACAGCCAACAACTTGTGTAAAATATCATCTATTATTATAGTTTTACCCCATTTCAAGGGATGTTTTCGATAAAAAAAAACTGACGATAAATCTTTTTTTAACTACGGATTCGAATTCAGTGGTAAAAAATTCACTAGATCCATGAATTTTGGTTCATGGTAATGAACTTTTTTTTCTTTGTGTGGCTATGTTTTTCAGTTGTCCATTCAGTATGGAATCAATCTGGCAACCCTGTGACAACCATTGTACAGCCAGTTTGTTTTAACATCTTATGCGATGAGTATTACGATGTCACTGAATTGTATTCATGAATTGTTGTATCACATCAGTATTAATGTACATTAGGTCTACAGGGGATACCACGTAAAAAAAAACGCACCATTGGCCCTACCTGCCAAGCACTGCGTTAAGGTGGGGTGGTATTGGCCTTATCCATGGGCTTGGTCAAAACTTGCCCATTTTGGGGAGAGTAAGTGGTTTTTCAAATACATCCAGAACTAATGATAATATTGTGATAATCAACTAATCAATAAAGCCGCCTTGTTTTAAGGAATTGACTAGCTTCGGTGAAGGGCATGGTGTAACTTACAAGGACTTAACTCTTATATCATGTCCATTAACAGTTGTTTATGGTTGTCAGTGTACACTTGCATCATTAATACACATTCTATAGTATCCTCTGCTGTTTGTGTAGCCAGGTGTATATATTTTATTTTTTTTGACACTACATGTTTAAAATAAAAAATCTGTAGATACTCTCGAGGCAAACAAAACAAAATACTTACACAATAGGCGAAATATTTTATTATTAATAGAGATTGTAATATTTACTTCCGGAGTTTTCAATTTGTGAGAATATGGAATATTCCCTTCACAAAACTCCTGAAGTTTTAATTTTACTATAAAATTCCACCCAAAATTCCGGAACACAAATATATGACAGTGACAATTTTTATGATTTTGATCTAGAACAAAACTATTTTAGGTTATGAATTATAGCAATAATTTCAAATTTTCGGAAATATTCACGGAGTTTTAGGAATAATCGGAAACTTTGAAAGCTCCCTCAGATATTGAGGGAATATTCCCATTTGGGAGTATTTCCGGCCGACCCATCTCTAATTATTAATAATTGAATAATGCTCGGAATAATGATTGCTAAACATTTTTTAGGTCATAAAATAAAGTAGCTAGGTATAAAAAAAAAAACAAATGCTTTATTGATGTCTCCAAATTATTAATTTTGTGTTTTGTTTGTCAGTTTTAAAATTTCTGTTAGTAAATTTAAGAGTGGATAATATTCATATTTTTCTCTTAAGCATTTTTTTCTTGATATTTTGGAAAAATTGCCGATACAGCGCTTCTACTTACAAGACATGGTGTGGAAATAAAATAGATTAAAATAAAGAAAAATCATTGAAAAAAAATATATATATTTTTTTATCTAAAAACAAAATATTGATGCCCTTGGTAATAAATAAATTAAGTACAAATTTCGTTTCACATTCTCCTTAACATTCTTACTAAAAACAAAATGTTCATTTTTATGTAACTTCAGGAAAAGCAAAAATATAATTTGCATAATTTTTATTTTATCGAGTAACCCTTTTAATTTAATAGTAAATAAGATTAGTGTAATAGTAGTAGTAGCTACTTATTTTACTAGGCAAGTAGGCCACAATGGGCCCTTTTTACCTAGGGATCTACAGTTTAGCGTGGACTCCGAACCACGGTCCTCGACTGTCAACTAACCCACCGCCTGGCCCTGCCCGCCTGCACCGCTAGCAGAGTGGCAAACCTCCTGGGTAGGTCTCTTTGACCCTCCATCCGGGCTTGCCTCTCCGCCTGCATCAGGCTAGCGGCCTTCCCGGAATTGTCTGTTGACAGCCTACCGACTGTTAGATGAGCTATTGTTCATCCATCCAATTGCCGGACTCGATCAGTGCTGCTTAACTTCACTGATCGAATATCGGAAATTAAACGGATGTCCATACCTCATCCCCTTAAGATTAGTGTAAGTGACAAATTACAAATTATTATTGCCTTTCAAAATAACCAGGAAACGAAAAAAAAATCCAGTGTACCTTTTATTTCTGCAAACAAACGTAACCTGCTTTTTTCTTTACGACGTCCATCACACCACATTAAGAAACAAACAAAAGTAAATAATATATATAAATACGCACTACTAAAAGCACAGTAAAACTAGTAAAAGTGTTTAAAACCTGGAACGCAATAAATGCACTAGAGGCCACCGATTAATTGTGCCTACAAGAAGCTGAGATAATCTACTGATCGCTGGGAACCTGTTGAAATGCATAGTTCTTGGCGCATGTCGTACGTCGTCCTTTACTTTTTGCACGATAGGGTGCAATACAACAGTGCGTCCTTGCTAATTACAATAGAAAATTAACATCCAATGTAAAAAAAAAACTAGTTTCTTGGATATATTTTTTTTCCTTTTCTTGACAAAACGAGAAAATTAAGGAAAACTGAAATAGCTGTCTTGTAGGAAACTTTATGATCTTTCAATTTAACCCTATGCATTTTTTTTCTTCATAAAATGAACTGTTCCCCAGGTAATTGGGAAAACTTGGAAAGGGTACTCTAATCCGACATTTTTCCAAGATGGATGTCAGATCAGTGAAGACTTTCTGTGGGTTCTTCAGGAAGACAATTACAACAATTCGATGAAGAAGAAACTTAATAATTTTGTCTCTGTCTGATGATAATTCGCCTGCACTATTATAGTGTTCAGTTAATTTATCATAAACATTAAAAAAAGTTATAATTATTGATAATGAATTAAGTTTATGCTTAATCGTATTTTTCCCGTTATATTACCCAATTCAGAAATATTACTTCAAAGACTTAATAATTATATAGGTATATTTTTTTTATAGTATTGATGAAGAATGTTTGGATGATGGACTTAGATTTAAACCAAAATCCTTACATTGTTGGTTGACTAGAGTTATGTACCAACGTAGAAGTAAATTTGACCCTTTCTGGAATAATCTTGTTGTTGGAGGTATTCAGGTAAGAAATAATAATGATATATAGAAGTAAATTAGATTTTTTTGGAACTATATTGTAGTTGAAGTTGAGAAATTAATTCGAATACAAGTGTATCAAGGTTTTGTATTCTTTGTTAGTCTCTCATAATAAACGACTTGGATTTTGATATTTCACTTTTATTAAAAAATAAATAGGTTTATTGGAAGTTTTTAATATTTTTTTGCATTCATAATTTTAAACAAAATTTGTATCACACTCACTGGAGTTTCAAAGTCTTACCAATAAATAAAGTAAAATATAACCGTAGAATATAACTTGCCAGATTTTTTAAATTAATTCGTATATTCTAATATAGTCTTATTAAACATTAACAGTTGTTATCAAATCTGTTTTAATAATTTCTACCTGGAAAATGTTTATATTACTAATTGAACTTCCGGGAATATCAGATACTGTGGGAACGACGTCCTATTGGCGCGACGTCACAGGCCACAATATCTCCGGATGGTGAACAGTACGATTCCTACTTCATGCCTTAATTAAATATGGGTGGTTGTGGTTCCTAAAATTATTTTGTAGTCTCTGGTCTGTCATATTTATACATACAATATTATATTGTAAAACACCTACTGAAACATTCCCAAACAGAAAACCGGAAATTTATAAACCATGATAAAGTGAATTTTATTTCATATTAAAATGTTAAAACATAAACTATTATGATTCAAATGTATCGAGCCGTCACTTTAATCACGAATAATATCTCAAAAACTGAGGAGGGGAAAAATTTTAAAAAATTATGTGTTCATTATGTGCCGATTATGTAAACCAGTCACTAAAATTTTAGTAACTTTGGTTAAAACGTTACGAAGATTCCTTAATTTATACCAAAAAATATACCCATTTTTAAAGATACTCTCATTACATTAAACTTTAAGTGCTCATTTTTTGGAAATCACTTACATATTGGTTTTATGTAAAATTTTCTAGTGGTATTTATTTCACTGCTATGTTTTTGAGATATTCGCGGTTAAAGTTAGGGCTCAATACATCTGAATCGTATAGTAGTTTTATTGGGAAATGTGTGACAAAAAATAAAGAAGTTATGAAGTTATATCTTTACACTAGCCAAATTTGGGGGTGACGTCACACTATATTTTTCCTTATAACTCATGAATAGTTGGATATATCTAATGCGTTCTGGTTCCAAAATTTTTGTTCATAGATAGAATCAAAACCCTCAAATCTATATACGTAAATGTTTTTTTTTATATAAAAAAAATTACCTTTGTTAGATACCTATGCATAAGAATTTTATATACACACTGTATGTATGTACGTTTAGAAAAAACATTTTTGTACATCCCTTTATCGTTTTCAAGTAAAAACTGAGTTTACGATTGAAATCTATTTATATAATAACATTTGCTAAAAATGAGTGTCACCCAAAAAGGATAATTAAGAACTTTGTGTTCGATGCTTTTCAGTAACACTCTGTAGACCCACAAAATATCCACGATGGAAAATAACGTCGTTAGTGCCCCAAAATAACATAAAAAGAATGAGAAAAATCGTTCAAAACCAAAGAATCCCTTTTGTTGCCGTGTCATATATATTTTATACATATTAATTATTTTTTATTGCTTTTGCATATTTATTTTTGAAATATAATGAAATGAAAATATAATAACGCTAAAAATTTTTTGCTAATTATTTTCTAACTTTTACAAAAAACTGATCACATATAAATATAACATATATCTTTATAACAATTATTTTCCCGGCTATTTGCCAAAACACTGAAACTTGGATTAAAAATAATATTATTGAGTCGGTCGTACTGAACATAATGTGCATATTATCTTTTTTACAAAGAGTTTGTGTTTATTTTTTATTATGCAATTATATTTTATATCAAAATCAACGATTTCATTTTTTTGTCTTACTTCTCCCTAATCAGATTTAATACTTTGTTTTAGCCATTAAATCTAAAAAAAAAAAAATAATAAAGATATATTTAGACACATTGTTGCAATAAACGGGACAAATTAAATATGATATATAAAAAATACATACGTCGCAGTGATCAGCTATTTATAAAAATCAGTATATCGATGATTATTATTGCACGAAGTGCACCTATTTTGGATGCAAAGTGCAATAATTTCAATGAATCTGGTGCGAAGGTTCGAAAACAATTGCACCCAGTGCATATCCCATCTCTGTGACCCAACTTACCTTTATCAAAAGTGCTTCATCGATGGTCAAAGTTCTTAAGAAAATTGTTTTTAAATATATATATATATATATATATATATATATGTTAAATTCGTTTTCCGGGTATACTCCCGCGTAGGTGATAGGCCCCGAGAGGGACCGTGGTTGTCTGAACGACGTTTCGGCAGAATCTCATCTGCCATCTTCAGGTTCTAACCGATAACTGCTTACTGCGGCTTCTGGTTACTCGAACTGAACCAGAAGCCGCAGTAAGCAGTTATCGGTTAGAACCTGAAGATGGCAGATGAGATTCTGCCGAAACGTCGTTCAGACAACCACGGTCCCTCTCGGGGCCTATCACCTACGCGGGAGTATACCCGGAAAACGAATTTAACATTCACCACCCGCGAAAACCTGAAAAACAACATATATATATATATATATATATATATATATATATATATATATATATATATATATATATATATATGTATATATATATATATTTTTTTAATAACAAAACAACTCTGAGCTATTACGATAAAATGTGGAATATTTATCTGTGTGGGAAATATATATTTTTTTGACATAATCTTTTAGCAAGCACACCATCTACGAAATTTATAAATGCAAAATAATTAACATTTCTTACAAATATGAACAATTTAGCAAACAAATATACTTTTTGGGGAAGATGCCTTTAATCTCAAAAGTGAGAGAAATATATTGTCATTAATAGAAAATGTTGAGATTAAAAAAACCAACATTAAACAGTGGTTCACTGGAAATAGCTTAAATTTAACTCGGTTTGGTTAAGTTTTAAGGTGTATACTGGACATGGTACTAATTTGGAATAAACATAAAAAGTACACAAAAACTATATATATGCTGTTTGTAAATTTGTAAATATAATGAGGCTGTCAAGTTATAAATTATTGTATGATGAATTCAGCTGTATCCTATAACTATTTGCTAAATTTTAACACACTGTTGAAATATTAATTTTAGCGAACCGTTAAAAATATTTTCAGATTTTATATTCTGTAATGTCAGATTTTACCGGAATTGTTATCTGTTGAATTTTAATAGACCCGTTAATTCAGTTGTATGAAGTTAGCATTTTACACATGTCAGTTCTTATATGCAGTAGTCTCATTGGTAGGAAGAAGATATGAATAAAATTAATCACACGTTTTATTTAAGGTTAAAATGGGTAGAAATTTTGTTAGTTCTGTGTTTATAAAGCAAAACAGTATTTACAAAGAACGTAATAGTGTATCATTATTTTGTCAAAGATTTAGAGAAGAAGAGGGACAAAGGGAGGTTTTGTAAACAAAACCATTATTTTTTAATACAGACATATTTTTTTTCCTTGACTTGAAATTTCAAGTTTATATAGTGTTACGTACTTAGGCTGTTTAGGTTTCTGAACTGAAAATACATCAATTTCTTTTGTTAATTTAAACAAAAATACTTATATTTTTTTAAATTTAGCATGTCCAATATTCCCCCCCGGGCGTAATTATAGACATTGCATGAAACTTCTGTAATATATGATTGGTTACATTATAAGGTTATTGCGAAATAGTAAATGATCCCCAGGAAATTTCAAATGCATTTGGTGAATTTTTTGCCAACTCAGTAACTACTTTAATTGAACAAAATTTTCTACCTCAGAATAATAACTGTACAATGTCAAAAAAAGTAAACGTCAACTCTATGTACTTTATGCCAGTGTTGAAAAACTTCCATAGTTGAGCTGATAAATAAGCTACCTAATAAAAAATTACAGGGGCAGATGAAGTTCGTACTAAATTATTAAAAGAGTGTTGTTATGAGTTTGCTTATTATTTAACTTTAGTAATAAATCGGTCAATTGAGCTCGGTCAGTTTCCTAGATTACTGAAAATAGCTAAAGTTGTACCAGTGTTTAAGAAGGATGATTGCCTGAAAATCTTTAACTATAGAGCCATATCTATTTTAAACAATTTTTCAAATGTAATTGAGAGGGCATTTTATAATAGTTTGTATTCCTTTTTAAATAGTAATAACATAATAACGACTTGTCAGCGTGGCTTTAGAACTGAACGTTCGACCGAGATAGCTTCGAATGGCTTTATACAATTTATCAATGATAAGTTAAGATCATGGTGAATATGTGTTCTGTGTGTTTTTTGACCTCTCCCGGGCCTTTGACACAGTAAACCCATTTTTCTTATCAAGTAAATTGCCAGCACTGGGTATTAGAGGACCCATAAATGAGTGGTTAAATTCATACATGACTAATAGGACTTTTATTGTTAAAGTAGGAGAGGCTGTTCCCCACAGGGTAGCATATTGGGCCCCTTATTATTTTTGTTGTTCATAAATGATCTACCGGAATACATTTTATAGCATGGAGGATTATTTATGTATGCTGATGATACGTCTCTTGTTGTATCAGCTGTAAATGTCTTAGATGCTATCAAAAAAGTCAATGTAATATTAGAAGTTTTTAAAGGCTGGTGCAATAGAAATAATTTAATTATTAATTTAAATAAAACTGAATGTATGAGATTCTCATATGGCCTTGTACCAGACATAAATTTCTCATTAGATAATACCCAAATTAAACTTAAAAATAAAACAAAATTTTTGGGGCTGCAAGTTGATGAAAATCTATATTTTACTGACAAAGTTAGTCAAGTCTGTTCGAAGTTGAACAGGTCTCTTTTTGCACTATCATCTTTAAAAAATGATATAAATGAGGAGTCATTACTGTCTGTATACTATGCCCAAGTTTATTCAGCAATGAATTATAATATAATAGTCTGGGGTCAATCTACAGAGGCAACTCGTGTTCTTATCATACAGAAGCGTATAATAAGAGTAATGTTTAACTTAGAATACAGGGAATCATGCCGTGAAACATTTAAATCAAAAGGCTTACTAACATTTACATCGATTTATATATTGAAAATATGCTTTATTTAATTAAACACTAGCAAATTAAAAAATATATAGATTTACATGATTTCCCTACAAGAAAGAAGGAAAATTTCTGTCTTGGCAAGTGTGCCCATGAGAAATATAAAAAATCTCCTTTATACGTCGGTTGTAGTCTTTTTAAAATTTTGCCTCATGCTTTAAAAAAAACAAGAAGCTTTGCTCAATTTAAGAGAAATTTAAAATCATTTTTAGTAGAAAGTTGTTTTTATACGTTAGAAGAATTTATCACTTATGGTAGAAATTTCTCTAGTAGTAGCACATAAAATTTGTAACTGCAATAATTTTAATCTGATCTCGGTCTGACTCGTAAGTTACTAGTAATTATTATACTATGTGTTTGTTTACATTTGTTTTATACAAAAAAATTTATGTAGGTGTACACATGTACACCTTGTAAACTGTTTTGTTATTCTTTTATTACAATGTATTTCGTTTTTTTTTATAGTTTTTTTGCACTTACTCAAAAAATCAAATGACACCTTATTCATATCTGTATGGCAAAAAAAGATAAATAAATTTATTTCTATTTCATGTTGCAGATGTCTACAATTCGATTCGTCCAAATTTCGCTCAAAAATTCTTTCATTTAGTTAACATGTTAAATGACAAAGTTTTCACAGGTTCAAAATCACCTATAAATTCAAAAGACCCAATAAAAAAATTAACATTTATTTCCGAAAATATTAAACTAGTGTATTTTTTGATACGTAAAAATTGCAAAATTGCACAAGGAATTCAAAAGGCATTTCTTATATAAATAAAAATATTTTCGGATAGCTTGGGATATATAAATAGCTCCATATTATCTGCCAGCTCTTGGATTATTTGTTCTCTGCCTGGACCAGGCCTTTCTTCTAGTGTTTATAGCACAGATGAGTCAAGGTTTTCTTTATTTTCTCGATTAAGCTTCTGTAATTTTCGCACATCATATGCTTCATTTTTTTAAAATATGTACATTTGAAACATTTCTGAAACAATTTCTTTTCTAAACCACAACTTTTTTCTCTTGTGTCCATTATTAGATGCAACCTCAATATTTTGAAATATATGAAAGTAGTCCGATGTCCATTAGGTAGATGTGGAGATAAGTTCTCTATTAAATACTTACAGAATTGAATCGAAATCGAAATAATTTTAAGAACGCCTGATGAGGGAGTTCACAGGTATTTAGTTGTCTCTACATAGAAAACAACACAACCATTTTAACTTGAAATATCCACAAAAGTAATAACCATATAAACGGAAAACAATATAAAAGAACTTTCTGCCACAACATGGAAAATCAAAACAATAATTGCTACAGTTCCATCAAAATAAGTAAACAAATCAAATTGCCCCAGTCAGTTAGGAAAAAATAGGAATCACACTTTCCCCTCTGATATATTTGGATGCTAAATTTTACTGCTTACTGTGGTTTGGGAATTTAAGCCTTCACTTTGCCCCCTGGTGGCTAAAAATCGCATTTTGATGAAACTAGTAATTTTTGTTTACATTCGTTTGATCACATTTATAAAATTTGTTTGTCGGGGTTTTATTACCATTTTCTTATTTAACTGTTATTCCACAATATGCTGAAGAAAACAGTGCATAATACGAATTGTCTTGTGTACAATTGTCACTCAAGGAAAAATGTGGATAGGAATCCACTTTCACTATTTTCCCAAGAAAGATGCTGACTTTGTTTATATCAACAATAGCTGTGGTATCGTGGAGAAAATAGATAGAAGATAAGTATGGGAGAAAGCAAAAAGTTGATTGAAGATGAAGTTACTTTGTGAAAATCCATTTTGATTTAAAAAATTATAAACACTTTTTTACTTGTCTAATTTTCACTTTATTTGTTATTTTACAACTAGTTTCATCCTATTCGGACATTTTCAAGTAAACTAAATTATACACAGATTTTACTTTCATTTAAA
The DNA here is from genome assembly GCA_029963845.1 of Rhamnusium bicolor. Taxonomy (NCBI): domain Eukaryota; kingdom Metazoa; phylum Arthropoda; class Insecta; order Coleoptera; family Cerambycidae; genus Rhamnusium; species Rhamnusium bicolor. The sequence goes on along the minus strand of JANEYF010005321.1, from coordinate 317,189 downwards.
TATAAACTGACCTGAATAGAGGGATGGATCACTTTATGGTTGATAATATAATTCAAATTTGTACAGATGTTACGTTTTTAAATGTAGGGGTTTTTCCAAGCTAGTAAATTATATTATGGTGTGATTTTTATTAGCAGCAGTTTATCTGAATAAGTTTAATAAGTTCTAATTATTTAAATCTATTTGGTCGTGTAATATGTTGTAATTTTTATTCCTATTTAATTTATTAATTTCTAACACTTCTAATAAATTAAGTTTTTTACTTTTCCCACAAATATGTAATATTTTAGGTGGATGGTCGTCAGTTATTGTATGACCAGAATCTGTTAGATGTTTATAAAAGTTGGAATGTTGTTTTTGTGTGTGAATATGTTCTCTATATCTTACTCCGAACGATCTACCTGTTTGGCCTACATATGAAAATGTCCGAATAGGATGAAACTAGTTGTAAAATAACAAATAAAGTGAAAATTAGACAAGTAAAAAAGTGTTTATAATTTTTTAAATCATGGGAGAAAGCATAATTGATGGGGAAAGCATAAACTTCGGTAATTCGTGTCATTCCTAGCCAGAGGACTATAATGCAAAAGGTATATCAAGTCATATTAGTGACATTTTTATTTTAGGTACTTCCACACATTAGCAGAAAATAGTGCAAAATAGGTTATACTTATTGAATTTACTTACCAACTTTCGATTAATGTAATAATATGTGTTTTTCTACCTAAGAAAGAACCCATAAAAGCAAATAAAACGAATGTAAACAAACCCAAGAATGATGCTGATTTTTACTTTTCTGATGCAGCACCATATGCGCCGTGGTGATTTTAGTACCCAATAGTTTAAAAGTCGTTGATAGAATTACACCAAAGTGTCAAATGAGTTATTAAAAAAATAATGACTGAGCCAGCAGGCTCATTCTGTAAGATTTTAGCCACTGTTGTTACGTAGCAGTATGCTAGGATACAATTAAGATAAATTTGACTCAAAGTTGTTTTGTAACATCTGTGGCTAAAAAATTGTAGAGTAGGTTGCAAAATATATAATATATTTATGAACTAAAAAGGAATATAACATTATTTGTTTAGGATGGAGTACCCTTCTTAGGAACGGTGGACAAGTTGGGCACAGCATATACAGACAAAATTATTTGTACCGGATATGGAGCTCATATTGCTACTCCATTACTTCGTGATGCAGTGGATAAAAACCCTAATCAAACTCAGGCCGAAGCTCGCGCTTTAGTTGAAAAATGCATGGAAGTACTGTTTTACAGAGATGCTAGGAGTTATCCGAAATACCTGTTGGGAATAATAGATAAAGATGAAGGAATTAAAATTGATGGTCCACTGGAAATTAAACATACTTGGGACATAGCAAATATTAGTAAGAATTAAATAATTCACTGTCTGTTTATTTATAATTATTACGATTTGGTATTTTTTTGTATTAATATTAAAGAATTTATGCTAAAATAATAAAGATACAATACTGATCTACTAGAAGTATTTTATTTAAAAATATGGCTTAATAATTTTTTCAAAAATCATTTTTACATCACATTTTAACAAAATCAGTTGGGACAAGATACAAAATTAGATTTGTTTGATTTCTGGAATATCCGAAAAACAGAAGGGTGGTAAATGAATCATTTTTAACATGCTGAGGGAGAATCAGTGGAAGGTACTGAAATTTAGGTTATGCCATATCTTAATATTGGAGCGTAGAACCTAAGTGGTACTTTAAGACATGACTTTCAACAGTTACATACTTGCTTTCCTCATGTATATCACCAAATGCAGTAATCGTTTATGCAGATGATACAAATTTTTTTAGTCAGTAATAATTCCTTGGAAACTACAATTAGTAAAGCTAATCTATCAGTAAAAGAGTTTTCCAACTGGTGTTTAAGCAATGGTTTAGTTCTAAATGGTAGTAAAACTGTTTTTATGTCATTCTTGCCAAAGAATCTCGTTCATAATTTAAGTGCTTTAATCAAAATCGATGGTCAATCAATAGTCCAAACAAATAAAATAAAATTCTTGGGAGTAACTCTAGATCACAAAATGACATGGGAGAGTCATACGGAAAATTTATCGAAGGAATTAAGTAAGTCATGCTTTATTATAAGATATTTAAAATCCTCAGTATCACTTAATGTATTAAAATTTGCCTACTTTGGTTTGGTCCAGTCTAAGTTGTCCTATGGGCTAATTTTCTGGGGAAACTCATCACATATTTCTAAAGTGTTTACAGCTCAAAAGAAATTCATACGGTGTATGTTTGGCCTATCCGCACAGGCCCACTGTAAAGATGCATTTATAGCTTTATCAGTTTTAACCCTACCATCCCTTTACATATTCTTACTCATAATAAATATAAAAAAACGAGAGTCTTTATAAAATGGGAGTATGCAAGGAATCATTTCACAGAATCTTAATTAAATATAAATTTCACCCGTTTTCGTTTCAAATGGTTCATTGATTAAAAGAAACAGATTTCCTAAGAAGAGAACATTTTATTATATTTATTTAAACGCGGTGGCATTTTTGTCATAAGAGAATGACTGATATTACTGATTGTTTCTAATATTGGCTAATTTGATAAAATTTTTACTAAAAATTCTTGAATTTCTAAGAAAATCGCAAATATTTCAAAAAGTTGTAACTTAAACCCCCACAATGCTTATATCAGAAAAAAAAGAATTTAATTATACATAACTTGATGTAAAAAAATACAGGGTGTTCCATTTGACTTAATTAAGCAAGTTTTCGCGGTTTGAATTTTACAAAATGTAACGTCAAAAATGGAACACTTGGTATACTATTATTGAATTTCTTTAAACTGTAGAGTGTAGCTCACCTTATGGTCTTTCTGCATGCCAAAAAGCAAATGAGTATCTTTTACACGAAGAAAGTTATAAAGGTTATTGTAAACCATTACACCTGTCAAAATTTTTTTAAAATGTCAAATATCTCTGAAACGGCTGGGTTTAGGCATAGGATTTTTGACTCAGAATTTTATGCTCTTTTCGAAAACCCTAAACTATGGGTGTTCCATTTATAATAAGCAAGTTGGTATTGACTTACGGTATAACCGGAAGTGCCAGATACTTGTAATTATTTTAGTTGGATTGGCCACACTGCCGTTAGTAGCTACCTAAATTTTCAAAATTTTCTGGTGCGTACTTTTCCCTATATCGATTGATGCAGTTCCTGGTGAGACACCCTGTATACTTGCACAGTATTTACAATTAGATAAAGAAAAACTAAAGAATTATTATTGTGACAAATGTGTTAATTGCATGGAAACTGGTAAGTGCTGTAATCAACCACACCAAGAATTATCCAGTAAGTTTTGATATTAACCAAGTATATTTAGCACTTGAATAACTTTGTAAATGAGAAATTATGGTAATAATTACCGAAATTATTACAGTTGAAGAATTTCAGGAGAGGTTTTGATTTTATTTTTGCCATGGATGTATATGATGTATATTACGTCCATGATATTTACACGTACCTACATTAAGTTTATTTAGTCACAATTTACTCTAAAAGGTCCTGTCTTGGCTGAAACGCATTTTTTTTTGTGGAATGTGAATATAAATGGTAGGAACATTTTGTTTATACATTAAATTATTTTTTGTAATGTGGCAAATAAAATATTAAATAATATTTTGTAGATACTTTATCTTGGTAAGGACTTCTTCTGAAAATGATTAAATAAAAATATACAAACTGCAGCTAAAGTCATTAAACGGTTATTTTGTAGACTTTATTAAAGAATTATTATGATTAAATTAAAACTGTAATCCACCTGTTATGTTCGACGCCCATGGCATTGGAGGAGCTTTCACAGAAATAACCCCACTTTTGCTATATTCTGAGAATGTTGTTTTTATCGCAGAACAGAAAAAGATTTTTTATACTCTCAGGCTATATTCCTCTTGCTTATAAAGTTCATGCATCAGTAGTTGTTTTCTTTTTGCATACTGCATTAGCTGACCTAATTTTAAGGTTCTGAGCTAAACCCTTGTTTATAATACTTTATAAACAAGGGCTGAACTAACTAGTAAAAAGAACGACACATTTTCATTGCTAGTTTTCTTTCTAACAGCTTCTTAAGAACTCTACAAATAGTACAAATTTGTGAACATGAAGACTGGTATTCCCAGGGGCAAGGGGATTACCTACCAATCATGATTCGAAACAGTAGAGGAAAAACGGATCAGAATAATCAAAAGTACCCATGAAATCGTGATCAATGAGGGTTAACACGCTTGAATTCACCACGAGAGGTGCTAATGTACGGAAAGGTCAACGTCACTGAACGTTAATGTTTACTATAGCTTTTTAACGTTAGTTTTTAGTAATTTTTATAAAAAATTAGCTGAAAAGCATATAACACAATGATGGCAGAAGGGGAAAGTAGTAATTTACTTGCTCAGTAGGGAAATTATTGTATATATCAGAAGTGTCTTATGTCATTAAAGTTAGGTTATATCAAGAATGAGTATGATGGAAACAACGAATGTACATGATTATTACTCACGATTTTCTGTAGTAGACTCCTTTTGTAACGCATAATCGTCAGGATTAAAATGTTTCTTACAAACACACGAATGTTTCGAAGGAATAAAGTTATCTCTATCAACCACTGTTTTAGGTGCTTTGTCTCTCGGAAGCATATGTTCGGCTTTTATTTCCGAAGAAAACGGAACTGCACAACACTGAGGCACAATTAACAAGGTTTTTTATTTGCTGGTGTATGAAATAATTATAATAAAACACTATAAACTTTTCCCGCGCCTAACAATAACTTTTGACACAACCTTACTCGACCAGTGGCGCCAACTGGTAAACCTGAAAACGTTAGCCCTCATTAGTCATTACTTATTGTCACCTATAGGGAATTACGAAAATTGGAGCGGTATATACCGGTACTCATTCTGTCTCTCACATATCTCACTGGTATGACTAAGATATCAGCACATACCGGTATACATTGCTCCAATTATCGTAATTCCCTTATGATTGCCACAAAAGAAAGTGTAGCGCCAAAAGGTACTTTCGTAAATGTTGCACAGTCCTAACATAACTTGTACGCTTAGTGATATTTCCATCCTGTTTTAAAAATTTTGATGAACAAGGACATAAATAATTCTGGTTAAGATCGGATTGGAACGGATAACATTTTCGGTATTTGACATATATGGTCGAAGACAAGATTTATAAATCTTGGTTCGAGGGCATGTATCTATGAATGTACATGATAAATTGGGTGCATTCAGCTCGCCCAGCAGCTGGAAACAGCACTTAATATAAGGATCTAATTAATCTACTCCTGAAAATAAGCAATTCATTGATCATTGAATTCACAACTGTTTTAAAGTGTGTTACGACAGTTATTTCGTGTCTGTGTGTTCTGTGTTAGCGACTGAACGAAACAACATATTTTATTTTGGCTGAATATTTTACGTGGCAGCTGGAAATTCAGCGAGTATAAACCACAGAATAACAGAATAACTATATGCATTAACAGATCAGAGAATACCGCTGTTGTACACAACAATTCAACTGCTGGGCGGGATGAATGAAGCCAATGATTTTGCGGCATTTTCCGTTTATTTGGGGAATTATGATTGCAAATATTTAAATATTGGGCACACTGCAATTAAGTTATAATAATCTTCAAGAGATGATACTAATTATGATAAAGTTTATAAATAAATAAATAGTTGTTTGCTATTATAATTTAAACATTTCCTCGATATAGAGAAGGACTACTTGTATGCATTTATTTATTTATCTAAAAATAATGTTTTTTGATAAAATACTCCATGAAGGAGCCACTAGTCATTAAATATTGTTTTGCCGGTAAAATTTGAGCTGTTTAATTCTCTGTTGTCAGTGGTTGTGAGCTAAGCTGACATGTTGTGAAAAGAACATGGCCGCGTGAATTTTGTCAAATATAGTGAATAATACGAAAAGTGGCAAATATACATTTTTAGTTAAGTGTTAAATTTGGTGAAGTGTCCGGTCCATGATAGTTTTTATGACTTAAAATGTGAGTAGTCGTTTTTCAGTTTATATTTCTTGCCCTCTTATTTTGGCAAATAGTCTTGTCAATTGCCACTTGCAGTTTTCTCTTTAATCGTGTACGATTTAATTAGGTTCTTTTTTATAATTTTTTATATTATAAAGTATACAGGACTTCAAACTACCATTTCAAGCAGTACATTATATGGTATTTATTTTTGATTTGAAGGACAATCCTTATATGCAAACTTGGAGTTCACATAGGTGTTACAACAACGGTTTTAAATGTGTTTTCAGATATAAAATCGTCATTGTTGATATTCAAGGAATGATTTTTTAAATTCCTGCTATTGTCTCTTTAATTCCTCTATAATTAAAAGTAAATTATTAGCCTTACAGCTGATATTCAAGTCATAGTAAATAAAAACTACTAAAATTTTTTGTACTAAAGTTATGTACCTACATTGGTGAAGTTTACAGTTAAAACTGGAAGATATGTTTGTACAAATTTTGTTTTTCTGATATACACTATACCTTAAAATATACTTCACTTAAGAGAACACATGGTTAAGTAGGTAGGTCCCTAATTGAACACTAAGTGACCCATATTCATATGTGATTAATCTCCTAAATCTCCAATAATCTATTAAATTGTGCGAGACTCAACTGTATAGTTTGAATCAAAGATAAAGTTACTCAAAAATGTTCATGTCTAAGTAGGTATAATAAATACCAAGAGATGACCTAAGAAATATGCCATAAAGAGGTTTTCTGCATATATTTAAAATACCCTTTCAATGTAGTTCTTAATTTATTTGTTTTTTACATTTTTTAAATATAACCCATCATTTTCATCTCATTACATGAGTTTACCAGGGCTCTTAAGGCATAACGATTCCTGTTGGTCAAACTATTGACAATACACCCAAACTTAATTTAAGAAATAAGTTCGGATTGGTTTTTAAATTTAAAAAACCCTTATCTCTATACATAAATATTAATGATATGATGTACATGAATCCACACTTTATGGCAAGTCGTGGCAAGTTGATAGAACCACTTAAAAATTATACATCACTAAATATTAAGAATAATTATTGAGAGAATTATAATCATATTCCAATTAATGATTGTGAATGATTAGTTTTTTTTTATATAAACATGCATGTGTACACAGATTTAGGTTTTTAGGGTAACATATTACGTGGTAAATTGGCTTATATTGTTATAAGTAATGAAAATTATTATTTTTTATGTTAATTTCTGAAACAACATTTTTGGAGAAATTTGATTTGATCTGATTCTTAAAAATGTTCACATAACTACTACGATAGTCCACTATAGTCTATCTCGAGGTTCATTAATTGATAGTGGGGAGTAATAAATCCTCATTAATTAAACAAATGATTGGTGCATAAAGGTCTTATTGGTATTTGTTCCTCATGTCCCATTAGATTTTAATACATAAAAGTTTTAGAAGGAGGTACCACCCATGCTGTTGGTATATAAATTTATTTTAATACAACAAACATAGAAGTAGTACGATTCATACTAAGTCTGTTTTTGCTTCCAAAAACAAAGAACACTAATTATTATTGATATTCCCAAAGAATATTGGTAAACGTGCGTATAATTTTATATGATAGGATTTATAGGTACTCAAATTTTATATACCTATTAGGTAAGTTGTGCATAATATTTGATTTGTTGTGAATGGAGAAATCAGTAAGGTATTATTAAATGAAGAATAAAGTGTGCCTAATGCGAGGTGTAATGTTAATGTTTCTCATATAAATTTATTTTAGGCGATATAATACGTATGTAATGGTATATACCGAGCTATATACGGTGTGGCCATTATCTACTCATGGGTAACTTTTTTATTTGCAGAGTTACAAAATCGGTTAAATTAGCAAAATTGGGCAGAAGTGTGAGAGCAATTGATTCCCGTATTGAGAATTGTAGTATGTTTTCAGGTTGCTGAATTATACTGAAAAAACTGAAAATGGTCGATTTTTTTAATGTTAAATAACTTCGAAACCGAATTTAGGAAATTCGTGAAAATTGTTATCAATAGATATTTTTACGTAGAGTTCAATAAACCTATTGCCAATTCCATGGCTGACACGATTTCCGAGATATAACATAAACTTGCATTTTTTAAATAGACATACAAATGTTTATATCTTTGAAATCAGAAAAAAAATAAGCTTTCTTATAAGCCCATAGCCGACTATAGTTTCCATTTCAGGACAGGACTCAATTTTTATAATATTCCCACAAGTGCTGATAACATCACCCTTTGTATCATTTTTTTTATAAAAATGTTAGTAAACGTTCAAAATGTCAATGTACCAGTGTATAAAATAATGTCATAATATCTGATGGTACGTTTAAGGTTATTATTCTCCAAGAAATTTTTAAAAATATTAATTTTACCCTAATACCCCAAATGAATTAAGCATCTTCATTCCTTTTTAAAAAGAAATACACGTTTACTGAAAAATTAATAATTCGTGCAGGACTGGACTTGCCTAAAATTCCATGATTAAGTAAATTTTTTTTAAAATTTTTTATTCACATTATGTAAATCATTTTTGAAATACAATAGTAATAAATTTTCCGTGTTCATTACTGAATTGGAATACCTTTGAAAATGTCGTATGAGGTGATTTTGAAAACGTCTACAATTTTTTGTAACTCTCCTATTTCCTTTGCAAAAACCATACACAAAAATATTATCTTAACCATATAATAGGGCCGTGAGGAAGTTTAGAAGTTTATTTAAATTTTCTTAGGCGTTTTGCTAGATTTATTATAAAACATCAACACTAGAAGAGTGTAATTTCAGCATGATGGTGCTGGACCCCATTTTTCTATACCAATCGGTCGAAGAGTTCCGGTTAACTTACACCTCTGAATTATTTTTTTTATAGGATCAACTCAAGTCAGAGGTGTACAACGAGGAATTTGGTACACGGAAAGACTTACCAAAAAAACAATATTAATGTATGTGATAACAATAGAAATAACCCGGAAATGATTGATGGATCAGTGAAAAACCATTTAAAGCAGTTATTGACACTGGGGGTGGTTATTTTGAAGATCAATTGTAATTTTAATTAATTGCGCGATTCTGTTAATTAATTTGTTTTTTTTACTTGTTAATTGTTGATTAATAAGTTTTGTCAAAATAAAATTGCCAACCTTCATCTTTAATACCTCAATATAATTTTCTATAAGTGTTTAATAAAACTGATTTTAATAGTGCTTATTAATAGAAGTCTTATTATTAACATTAGGTAATTATTTTTCTCATGGAGGAAATGGAATGTAAGTTATTTTGAATGGAAGTTTTAAACTTAAAAAGGCTTAGTTAGAAACGCTGCATATAAAGAAAAAGCAGATGACAAGGTCTTATAAATATAAACTTTTAGTCTCTTATTATTGTATTCCAAAAATGATTCAAATAATGTGAATAACAAATTTAAATAAAATGTACCTAATCATGACATTTTAAGTGAGTCCAACCCTGCCCGAAACATTAAATTTTCAATAAATGTGTACTTATTATCCAAAAATTGAGGATGCTTATCTAGTGTAAGGTATTTACGTAAAATTTATAAAATAGCTAGTTGATTGCCATCACAAACCTCTGATCATATGTCTATGATTGCCTTATTTGTAGAGTTTAAAATTTGGTCATTCAATATTTTTGAAAATTTATTGTTGAATAACCTTAAACGTGCCATCAAATATTATGACGTTATTTTATACACTGGTCCACTGACTTTTTAAACGTTTACTAATATTTACCAAAAAATGATACATAGGATGATGTCGGCACTGAGATCAACATTATAAAAATTGAGTCCGGCCGTAGAATTTTTCCAAAGTAAATTATGGCTTTGATTGGACTAAAAGAGTATAATATTTTTACCAAATTTTATCCAAATATTTATAGCCGTTCCAGAAATATGACTAAAGTTTTAGTCAAAAACCATAAACGCACTGTATCTCAAAAACGGTTAAGATTCAAGGGTAAGTTCGGGGATGTTTTGGACTCCCCATACACTGTGTCATTTAAATTTGAAACGCCCTGTATAATAGTTACATGTTTATTCCCAAACTAATGGATATTCGCAAAAAAAAACCAACCTAGCATCCACAGATGCCTAAAATATCATAAATATCACATTGTGTATTGCAAAACTTGTATGGGTAAAAATCCTCATTAGGTACTCCCGTAGTATGAAAGACAAAATCACGAGTTGAAAGGTACCAATTTTGTTTTGGGTGCAAAATGTTAGGTCAAGAAATGTATTTTTACGCCAAATTTTAAATTTTATTTTGAAAAATAAAGAAAAAACTGGGGGAATACCAGGTCTCGTGGATATCTGGTATATCCTTAAAGTTACGAACTAACGTCATCCATAAATTCGTGCGCCCATTATTTACTTTTAAAGATACGAAACTAATGTCACATATTTAGCGTTTGACGTCTTCAGTTTGCGAATAAGTATTTTGCATTTACGTTGCGAATACTGATAGGCTCGAAAAAACTTTTAGACGTGGGTTGGTGTGTTGTATATAATACATGAATTATTCTACATTTAAAATTTGCCACCAAAACGTAATTTTCTGCATTTTTTTTCGATCTAAAACCGATTTTTATTAATGTTTCCCATAAAGTACTTCTCATCTAAGGTATATCTGTATCTGCTTGAACTGCTGTAAGAATCTTGTCCAAAATAGGTATCTATTAATGAACAAAAAGTACAGTTTTATGAATACCTATCGTAGTCTTTAGATTTTCGTTAATTAGAATCTCAAACGACTACAGATATTAATTTGATGACAATGAGCTAGTTGGATGCCTATTTTTCTAATTTCGTTATGACGTGATGGAGAATCGAGTAAAAGAAATATTAACATATAGTTGAGGAAACCTATATTGTGACGGGACGTCCGGGGTAAGACGCTAAGGAACGTTGAGCCGGATTTAACTGTATTGTTCGTTCGTTTACTTTTTTTAATGTAGGTTTGTGTGCTTAGTTTAGTTAGCAACAATTTAACAATTGTACAAAAAAGTATTAACTTGAAATAAAAGTATTGAATTTAACGTATTGACTACACATACAGCAGTTACAGTATTCTAGTTCGCTTAATATAAATTGTTACTACCCAGCAAGAACCGAGAGGAGGTATGAGCATTTCTTGCCAGGAAAGGATGGGTATGAAATATTAGTATAGAATAAAGAGATTATTTAAAAAGTAACAAGAAACCTTTAAAAACAAAAAATATACTCTCAAAATAGTAACAGAAACAAATATTTTTCTCAATAAAACAACTAAAAATAAATTCTAATAGTAAAGTTAATACTACAATAAAAACAGAAAGACATATTTTTGTCAAAATGAAATAATAATAATAATAATAAATAATATCCTGCAAAAGAATGTTTCTCAAGCACTGAAATACGAATGCACAGAAACGGAATTAAATAATGCAGTTGATTCACTTCTTCACTTCACATCACTTCACTTTACCTCACCTCACATTGCTTCTTCCTCTGAATCCTCGCCCTTTTCACCCTCTTATTCATTTTCAGATGAACTACTATCCTTGTTCATTTTTATAATAAATTTATTTCCACTATTTATATGAAATTGGGCAATTTTTAAATAATCATCCTCAGTTGTTACTACTTTCCCAATTCTTTTTTCCCAATCTTCCTTGTTAATTTTCAACACTTCATTTTGAATTAACTCTACTACTTTTTTTATCGAATTTCAAAAAATATTTCCTTTTCTGACATTTTCCTTCAATATACACCAAATTAATTCAATCGGGTTGAAAATACAGAAATATGGCGGTAATCTCAATACTTTGTGGCCATATCTCTCCGCTACATTATCTATAATATACTTCTCATAATTTTTCGTTTGCAGGATTTCCAACAGTTGTGCTTTATTATAATTTTCCTCATAAGAGATCATGTTCCATTAAAAAAATTGCAACTCAGAAGATTATTGTAAACATTAAGGCAAATTTGTTTCGCTTGCTCGTTCAAATGTAACCGACTTTTTCTTACTGAAAACACTAATGAACTTTGATTTTCTTTATCGCTATAATCACTATCACTTTCATTTTCACAAACACAATAAGATGCAGACGTAGAGGCCTCCCACGGTCGCAACATTTTTACATAAAATACCTTCTTAAATTATTTTCAAAAACACACCAGCAAATTAACAGATATAAAATAATTATTACTCATATTACACTATTACACAACTCATCTCAACACGATAACCTTCTTAAAATATTTTCAAAAACATGCCAGCAGATAAACTGATATTAAATAATTATTATTTGTCTTATAATATTATACATACATGTATCAGCACTGCTAGAATGATTCGGTAACAAAATTAAGTGCGGCCCTGAAGTATCACAGCATGTAAGGTAAAATCCGCCTTGATCGCGTGCCAGCAAAAACAACAGTCATCGTTCTAGCCTTAATGTAAATGGTGTAAAAGACGGAAGATGTCATGTGTTATACATTTCCCACCCACATGTCACGTCTTGCCCCGCACGTCCCGTCGCAATATAGGTTTCCTCAACTATAGATGTGGATTGATACTAATGTTGCTGAAGGATGATTACCGAGATGGCCACCTACTTACATTCTACTAGGATTATTTGATCTGAGAACATATACATACTGAAGTACAATTTATGTTCCAAACATAACTAAATCAACGACAGATCTTCACAGTTGTTGTTCAAAGGGCATCCAACTAAAACTGTTTTAATAATTTTTGGTAAGTTGGTTTGAATCTATTGCTCCTGTGAAAACTCCAAAATGTAATTTTTTTTATCGCCACGAGTTGGCTCATTTAGAAATTCCAAAAAATAAATTCATTTAAATATGGGATTTTAAATGTGAATGTACGCTGACACCAGATAATATTCTGGAACAAGACAGTCACGACACTAGGTTACAAAAAAAAGTTTATTGTCAACTTGAAGGTGAAAGTCAAGATTATAAATATACGGGAGTGCCTTGACTGATTTGCTTCAGTACTTCTGATGATGGACGTCGACGTATGATTGGAGCGCGAAGAACATATTTTGGAAAGACTTACAGAAGACGCAAAATTAAGCATCAGAAATTTGGAACTGGAAATAGGAAATTCTTAAGATAGCAATCATAGAATTATAAAAGAACAGTTACTTAACACATCGTATTTAAATTGTGCAAGATTTTTTATCCTTAGATCTGGATATGCGTTTAGTATTCTATCGTTGCACCAAAAACCGGAGTTCAGGATCTCGAACTATGACTCCTCATATATTTATTTGCATATGCCAGGTGGAAATGGGCAATGAATATAGAACTCTTGTGCCGACTGTTCCGATTGAGACCCTAAATATGGCACAATAGAACACGGTGGCACAGATTGAGTACTGTGTTCTATGTGTTCCATCAGAGGTTCATCTATCTTTCAGATATTGTTTTTTATCTGTCCCATTGAAGACTTTATTCCAAATCCCACTCCTTAAGTTATGCTGTGCTAAAGAGGCACAATAATTCATTCCGAAACACCAGTGTCCCTATTTGGTCCGTTGCGTTGTTTCCATTTACGGATATACCGCATAATCCCAATTGGATATAGGAATATATTACACATTCCACATGATGTCATTTACGAACCACTGTTAAAACTTGGCACTAGTTATCATTCATGTCCTAGAAATTCCAATATGAAGGCCAGAATATCAGTAAAGCAGCCTGTTGTATCAGTGACCACAGACCACTGCTAATGATTAAAGCTTTAGATTTGATATATTTCAGTTATATATAAATGGTGCCATTTTTTTTGTATGTTATTAATGCTTGAATGCAACTACGTCAGTGTAAGGCTCAGAATGAAATCAACAGTCATTTAGTTTTTACTGAGTTGAAGTAGATTAAACATATGTAGCATTAAATCTTTTGGGAATTTGATTGTTAAATTGCATATTGGACTATCCCTACTTAAAAAAATAAAATTTTAACGATATTTAAGTCATTGAAATCGCTCTGATCTGGGAAATCTTGATTAGTATTTAAGGCTGGTTTGTTGAGTACATTATCATGGGCGTGGACACTGTAAATAAGCAGCTGCGTATAAGTTATAATTACCTATCGGGAGGCAGCTATAAATTCCAGATACGACTTTTACGTAGATATAATATTATATTGTAAACACCTAATGAAATATTCACAAACGGATAAGCCATTAGCACATGTGTTCGTATGATCTGTGTTTTTAACATCAATCTCCTAACGATTTTTTTCAAAACTATCTTGTCGTTCAAAGGGATTGAGACGTTTGCACATGGTAGTAGGCTGCCAAAGTCAACAGAGGGTGAAGGGGTGTTTTTTCATTTCCTTTTTTAGATATCTGCATTCCTTCACGAGTTATAAAGGACTTTTTGGTTGTCAGTTTAACATCTATTCGGTCTTTTTTTCAAAACTTTTTTTGTTTTTGATCCAAAGGGACTGATACTTTTCACAGGATTGTAAACTACCAAAGTCAACCGGGGGCTAGGGATGTTTTTTCATTTATTTTTTTCGGTATCTACATCCCTTCACAAGTTATAAGGACTTTTTGGTTTTGTCAGTTTATACTTTACATATTTATTTAACATCTATTCGATCTTTTAAAGAATTTGTTTTTTAACTTTTTTTGTTTTTCGTCCAAAGTCCACAGCGGGTATTTGGGGGTGTTTTTTTCATTTATTTTTTCGATATTTACATCCCTTCACGAGTTACAAGGAGTTTTTGGTTTTGTCAGTTTATGCTTTACATATTTAACATCTATTCGACCTTTTTAAAGATTTTTTTTTGTTTCTGATTCTCCCGGGGAATCGGGGTGGCAGATGTCACAATTGAGATAGCTTTTTAAATGGCAAAGAAGTAGAATAAATGTGGAGTCTGAAAAAGTTAATATTGTTACGTGTTTGCTATCCACACAAACACCTCTACTCGTAGATTCGTTGATTGAAAGTCCAGGTAACACTTACTCATTACTTTATTTACTAATTAACAATTAACAACAATAGATTAATCACTTTCCTAATTATAATCACAACTGAACACTTATAAGTCTTTTTCGTATTTCTTCTTTACTCGTTCACGTTCGACTTCAGACTAAATCTCGGCCCACCGTGCGTCTTATTTATACATCCATTCTCCCGGTCTAGAGCACTCCAGAATATTCCCGGCCGTTCGTGTACAATTCCAGCCTAATCTAACCAGTCTGCACAGTCCAGTGACGTAACAATATATTTTAAGTATGCGCCAATTACATCTGTTGACGCTTAATACAAATGGATCTTTAATGAGTGGCACTAGAGATGATCGCTAGTTAAACATACACGTGTGTCATCTCCCACACACACACACACACACTCCAGTGTGTATTTACAGCAAAATACCAGCCTTAGTTGTAAAGGGGACGGTGCTCTACTGACTTTTTATAGTAGAATGGATCTTTACAGTAAATGGACGAATTTAAACGGTGACGGTTTTTAATGCATTACAGTAGACATATAAGATATTAATTATCGACTTATATTGATTTATAAAATTTATTGGTATATTTGTCGTGACTGCATCTACCCCTCATGCGCATTAGCGCATTAATAACTGAAATATTATTTTATAAATTGATTACTTACCCAATTTTCATCTCTGGTTCAAACTTCAGATCTTAACAATTTTTTCTCGAAACTATCGTTTTATTCCTTGGAATTTTATTTGAACTTGAAAGAGTTGAACATTTTATAAAAAAATGGAGTAGGGCATACTTATTAAAATTAGTTCTGAAAATCTGCCACAGATAGACTTTTGTATGGTATGTGAATTTTATATGCTACCTAAATTTTGTAAATGCTGAAGTGAAAAATGTAAAGACAAAAAAGGTAAAAACTGTTTTAAATTGTAGTGTGGTTTATATATATATATTTTTAAAATAACTTCGAAATCACAAGATTCCAGAAAAATCAAAAGTTTGACATTAAAAATCTCAGAATACGAACACAAAATAAATACCATCGTCAGCAAAAAAAAAAATGGTACCAGATCTTCACTTAGTCACTCAAATTATGAAATTTTAAGTAGACACTTCCAAATATTTGTGTTGCAAATTGAGTAGGTATTCCTTTAAACAGTGGATTAAAGATTATGTGCCTGACAGGACAGAACATCAGAAGTTTGAATTAATCAGCCTGAATTTCTTTGTACTAGTTTTTTTTTGCTCGCGGTGGTATCTACATAAATGCATGTGACATGACATGGTCGATGACGTCACATGTTGGTGGGCGTTTTAAACGATACGTTAAGACAAGTCTTAAATATGTTTTTCAGTTTTACATGTTTTTTTATGTAGTTGGCATTTCTCTTAAGTATAACCGAAAAATAAAAAAACCGTTTAACCATTTCATAATCATTTTTTATGCGACACTATTTTACAAACGGTGTTAGTGCCGCTGCGCTGCTTGATATATGTAGTTTGTTTGGTAACGCAGTGGATTGAACATTGAGTGACGAACGTAACTGGTTTTACTCTCCGCCGACTCCCGGGTTCAAATCTTGGCTTCGACCCTGACAAAGTTGAAGGAAGTGGTTGTGTATGTCCATATTTTTTCAACAATGTAACCTCCGGCCTAGCAGCTCCGGCTTTGAATTTGTGGATTGTCTAATTTATATGGTGTATTATATGGAGGTAGCGATAAATGACGTCAATTCCAAGGTTTAGATGATGTGTCACCGCGTAAATATGTTCATGCATATTTAACAAAATAACTTACCTTGTGGTTATTTCGGCGAGTTCGGTAACATCCAAAGTATTGGTGAATATAACACTAACACACACATGTTCACATGTACAGAATAATTTTGTGAGAATTCCCACCCCACAATTTTTTTTATTTTTATTATTACAAAAAAATGATAAATCTAAAAATTATAGGACTTTTAAAGTAGATTTTGAAAATCATTTTAGAAAAACAATGGAAGCTCACACAAATTGGCTAAAGTTATTAATTTTATTTTTTAAATTGAACACCCTGTATATTTTTACATATTTGAATATAACGCTCTCTCGGTCGCTTGGTGATTTCATATAAGTTAGTCCAGACGTATCTGTCATTCAATTCAGAATGAATTTTTTTGTTTAATACAATCTCTGTGATAAATAAAGCTGCAAATCGTTTCCATGTATCATGGTCGTAGAGTACAGATGTACTTACTGTCGCCGGCATTTGCCTTGACCGCGAAACTTTTTCCAGTTCAGTCTATTATTAGCTTTCGAGTTGTGTACACGTTAAGTCACTTGGGCGTATTGCATATTGTTTTTGTGTTTTTATTATATTTGTTGTACTATATTGTTGATATTAATTTAATAATAAAGCATGACGTACGCAGGGGTAGAAAACGGCCATTTGCTGATAAAGTGAATAAATTCATAAGTGAATTCCCGGATTTATTCTATGATGGTGCTAAAATAATTTGTAAAGTGTGCGAGAAAGATTTGATGTGCTGGGATAAGCGTGATTGTGAACTTCACGTAAATTACACCTTAAAAATAAAAAAATGGCGTGACTTCGACAACACAGTTTGTTTGATTTACTATTAATGCTGATTGCCTGTGATGTTCCGCTGCACATACTCGATAAACAACCATTTCGAGAGTTCTGGAATAAATACAATGCCCAGGTGAAGTTACCAAGTCGCACAACGTTATGTAACTATCTACCAACTGTACACGTAGACATGGTAAATAAGATGAAATGTGAATTAAAAAATACACGGCTGTGGTTATCTGTTGATGAGACAACAGATTGTAAAAAAATTCTATTTTAAATGTTATAGTAGGAGTACTGGGCTCTCTTAAACCGACAGTTCCACTGTTACTAGCTAGCAAAAGACTAAGTCAGTGTACTAGCGAAACAATTACCAGGGTGGTGCTGGGGGGCGTTAGAAAAGTTTGACTGTCAAAAAGTCAAGTGTTGATGTTTGTGACTGATGGCGCCGCGACAATGCGTTTGGTAGACCGTTCTTTGCAAGAACAAGGTTGTAAGTTTATACATGTTACGTGTAAAGTGCATGCTTTACATCTTGTGGCAGAAACTATTCGAAAAGATTTTCCAGAGGTGGATGCATTAATAGCAAGTACAAAAAAATGTTTCTTAAATCTCCTAAACGTCTCCGTGTATTTCATAGCAAGTGTCCCGATATTCCTGAACGACTACAGCCGATTCTTACACGTTAGGGAACATGGTTGCAGGCAGCTTTTTATTATGCTGAATATTTCCAACAAATAAAAGCTGTGATACTACAATCCAATCCAGATGAGGCTGCAGCTATTAAGGAAAGACAGACAAAATGCGAGGATATTTCCATTGAAACAGCTTTAAAAAATATTGCGAAGAACTATAAACCATTACATGAAAGCATAAAAAAATTAGAAACAGTGCGTTGTCGTTAGCAGAGTCACTGCAAATAGTGGACGAAGTAAATCTACTGCTTCACGCTATAGGTGACGCAACAAATGAGCGCGTTAAAGAAAAGTTCGCAAGTGTGTTAAATAAAGACACCGGTTTTACCAAATTAAGACAAATATGTGATGGTGCGGCCCCAGATCCGTTAAGTGCGTTCAAAGACTATTTTACGTATGCGTGTATTACATTAGTAGATGCCGAACGGTCGTTTTCAAAATATAAGAATTTATTTTCACCAAAGCGAACTCATGGAGACAACCATATGAAACATACCTGATGCTGCAAAATGGCTACACATCTCCAGTTTGTGATAAGCAAGCTAGTTCTTCAGGCTAGTTAAGAGGGTAAGTTTTACATACACTGTTATAAATTGTAACAGTTTATTGTTTCTCGTATTAGTTATTTCGCGTACGCCACTGTCCCACGGAACAATTTTCACAGCCCTAGTGATAAATATTTTTTTCTTACTGTCGTTTCCGATAGCACCTGAACGTTGCTATACTTTCCACTAACTAATACATGTTTGCATCAATTATCTAAATAGTGGATTGTGTGTATATTATCACTCACACACTTTTGATGAGTGTGTGAGGAAATGTGCTTCTTAATGTTTGCCTTGACGTTGCATGAAAGCACTTTTTTTACAGCTTGTGCAATATAATTCTGTGCCGATAAATTGCAACTCCGGAAAATCACTAATCCACAAGTTTAATTTATCCTCGGAAGGAATTAAACATTTTAAAAAGTTAACCTCTGTTGTCTTTAATTTCTCACTACTTACATATCTACGTTTTATCCACATCGACGTTTTGTAAATATTACGTATTGAGAGTATATTCAACATGGGGCAATGGGCGTAAACGTGATAGCCAAGGCAGGTCCACCTATATCTATATATGCATTCGCATTACTATTGGACACTCGCCAATAACGAGCATTCCCGTCAAGATATCGTCCGTAAATAATTGCTTCTTATAGCTGCAAGCCGTCCATTTATCTGATAAAAACCTTTAATTTTTTGTTCCCATTTTTATGAAAAAAAAGACAGATTTATTGCATAGTACATAAGAATATTTTATCATTTCATATTGTTTGGGGATGTTTCATTAGGCCTTTACAATATAATATTATATCTACCTAATAAGTCGTCTCTGGAATTTATCGCTACCTCCCGATCTCTAGTTATATGTTTATGTGTGTATGTTAACTATACATATACACTAACCATAGATGTAACTCTGTTTTTTATTTTTTATTACCAGAATATACATAACACCAGACATTGTGGTCTATACCCAGTGGCGAGTATCATTTAAAGGTTAAAATGGTTTCATATTCCCAATTTCTATTAAAATAAGGATTACTCTTAGGCGCATGAAATATGAAAATATGCGATATGTAAGGTACCTATTGTCGGTGTAAAATTATTATGTTTTTGAAGTTAGCCCCCCATTTTAATAGGAAATAATAAATTAAAGTTGGACTGGATTGTATTACCATTGTATTGTTTTGTACCGTAGAAAACTTTTCAAAATACCAACGCTTTTAAGCAAAAAATCCAAAAGACGGATATTTGACGTAGCCCCCCCACTTGTTGAAAAACTGACTTTTTATTGTTGTACTAGTGCGTTTTTATCATTGAACCACATTGTACTAGTTGTACTGAACACTGTACCATTGGAAATAATTTCCTAACTAGGGCAGTTTTCGGAGAAAACGAAAAAAAGGGACAAATTCGTAGCCCCCACTTTTTGAATTATCGGGGTTATCATTGTACCACATTGTATTAGTTATACTGAACATTGTACCGTTGAAAATAATTTCGTAACTAGCACAATTTTAGAAAATGAAAAAGAAAAAGTTCGAAAAGATAAAAAAAGACCCTCTTTTTTGGAAAATTCGTTTTATATCTTTATACCACATTGTACTAGTTGTAGTTAACATTGCTCCGTTGGTATAATTTCCTACCTCTAGCACTGTTTTAAAAATATAGACGAAAACAGTAAAATGGTATTTTTACTCCCAATTTTTGAAAAACTCTGTTTATTGTTTTACCACGTTGTACTAGTTATAACGAGCACTGTACCAGTAGAAATAATAACTGGCACAATTTCCGATAGAAATGAAGAAAATCGCTGCCGCAATTTTTTTTAAGTCCGATTTTATCGATGTCATACATCATACTAGTTATATTAAACATTGTATTGTTGCATGTAGAATGTTTGCAAGAAATGCATTTAAGTTAATGTTGGAAACAACAAATTTTAAATTTTTAATTAGTGGAGGTTGGTAGGTAACATGGCACGACAAAAACAGTGTTATTTAAAAATTTTGAGTATGATTTTTATTTCGCCCATTTCGAAAATTGTGCTAGAGGTAGGAAATTGACACCAATACAATGGTGCTGCTGTTAACAACTAGTACAATGGTACAAAGTATTTTTCAGAAAGAGGGATTTTCTTTATCTTTTTCATCGTGCTAGTTTGAACATTGTTTCCAACAGTAGTGCTTGTTACAAGTAGTTAAATGCGGTACAATGACTGAAGGGACTACGAAT
Organism: Rhamnusium bicolor; assembly: GCA_029963845.1. Lineage (NCBI taxonomy): Eukaryota > Metazoa > Arthropoda > Insecta > Coleoptera > Cerambycidae > Rhamnusium > Rhamnusium bicolor. The sequence goes on along the minus strand of JANEYF010005321.1, from coordinate 296,035 downwards.
TTTTTCCTTTTATGGTTTTTCTCGAAAACTGTGCTATATAGGTCGGAAATTATTCCCAACGACATTTATTTCATAATGTACATATTGGCCACTCTTCTGGAACTTTTCGCAGCGCTTTTTTGTAGTTCATTAGTACATAATAGATGGCACAGGTATCGTTATTAGAAGGTGTAACTTAAAAAATATGCAATAATAAATTAAAGTCGTATTAGGATTTTCAGCTCCTAAGTGAACTCTTAACTCGATTGATGGGAATGACTCGTTGAACGTGTATATTTTCCACAAATTAATATTAGTGTTGGCCACCTGGTGGTTGAAGACAATTCAGTATTGCCACCTGGTGGTTGAAGACAATTTAAGCGCTGCCAATTTTTATATAGGACTGGCTAATATGTAGGGGAGACCGGGGCTAGTTGACTAAGTTTTAAGAGGTTTATTTTTATTAAATTTATTATATGATCGGTATTGCTCTGTAGCGTGTCAAAAATTCGTAAATGGTTTATGTATTTAATTTTAATTACTAATTTTGATTTACTATCACTAGGAAAAAAATATTTGACACTTTTATAATGATGAACAGATAAGTCAACTAGCCCCGTATATGGGGTTAGTTGACATACATGAAGGGGTTAGTTGACTTGATAATTCCTTTTAGTTTTTGAATGAAAAAACCAATGTAGTTATAAAATAAATGTTTATTTTCTTAAAATACAAAAGCAGTAGTGCCAAAAACAAAAAAAAACAATTAAACTAATAAAAAAGGGGCCTACAAATCGTCATCTGAGTCACAGTTGATGCACTTATAATAAATCAGATTGGAGCTGCTGATACATTTGTCATGGGCCCATCTGTGGCAACTTGTGCATTGCACCCACTTCTCACCACTTGTGCTAATAAGATAAGATTCGTCGCATATCAGGCACTCAGTGTCATCATCCGATTCTGAAGATGATACGTCTGTTACAGTGCGAGATGTAGATGAAACTGGATGTTCATTGCGAAAAAGAAACCTTCGACCATCCTTAACTTTGGCGCTTTTTATATTTTTTGTCTCAACCTTATTTTTCTTCTCAACCCTATTTTTCTTCTCAACCTTATTTTTTTTCTTAGCTGGTAATTTTCTTTTTTTTCACATTTTGTTTTTCTTGTTGTAGTGCTTCTTTTATTGGAGTGTCTGTTAAAATAGCAGTTTGTCTCTTTTTTCTTGCTCTTCTGGCGTTTTCTCTTGGGCCGGCTTTGGGAAATGGTCTGACTTTCTCAGGACTTAGCAAAGGCTCTTTATTTTTTTTGTCAACTTCAACTTGTTCTTCCACTTTGTTTACTTGGTCTTTTTCCCCTTCGTTTACTTGGACTTCTTCCACTTTGTTTACTTGTTCTTCTTCCACTTCGTTTAGTTCGGCTTCTTCCACTTCGTTTACTTGTTCTTCTTCCACTTCGTTTAGTTGTTCTTCTTCCACTTCGTTTACTTGGGCTTCTTCCACTTCGTTTACTTGTTCTTCCACTCCGTTTACTTCGTTTCTGTCAATTTCATCTCCTTCGTGGTTGGGTGCCGGTCTATCTGTCACATATGAGGGCAAAAATTCAGTGTCCGGAAAAATAGTTTCATTAAACGGACAAATTCCTGTTTTTTTAAAGCCCGCCATAATATTGGTTGGGGTAGCAGCGAGAGGGAGCGTCATTTTGACAATTCCTGGTATGTCATAGATGGAAAAAGTCTTGCCCGCATTATTCACCATCCAATTGTCCATAGCTGAGTTACAGTATTTTTTTCAGTGGTCCGTAAACGCTTCTGTCAAGCGGTTGTAATTTATGGGAACAGTGCGGCGGGAAAGATAAAACTGTTACACCGTTTTCCTTACAAATATCCAAAGCTGGTACTGAAAGGTGGGATTCGTGATTATCGAGCAATAAAAGTACAGGCCTTTCCTTTGAACATCTTGCATGGTGGATAAAATGTTTAATAAATTTGATAAAATGTTCTTCTTTCATCCAACCAGATGGATTGGCATCACCCAAGCTTCCAACAGGTCCGTCTCTGATAAAATGGTCACGAAAGTTTACCCTTGGGAATATAAAAAATGGCGGAATAGAATTGCCACTTGCAGACACTGCAACAGTAAGAGTTACTAGAGTTCCTCTTTCGGCGGATGTAAGTTTTCCTATCTGCTTAAAACCACGTCGCGCAATTATTCTGTCCGGCTTTTTGCCCGTTTCGTCGACGTTCCATATATCTGAGGGTTCTAGATGTAAACGATTATATACAGTCTTTAAATTAGAAAAAAACATGTTTACATTTGTTTTGTTGAAGGAAGTAGCTCTTGACAGGCTGGTGGCTTGTGGGCATCTTAAAGATAAACTATTATTTCTTTTAATAAAAGCAGCAGCCCAATCTTCACCCGCCATCTTATTCTTAGTCCAGTTTGCCGGAACCTCAAACTTATTTGAGCTAGCGTATTGAAAAGCGAATTTTCTGAGTTCTTTAGGTGTTAATCCGTAGTAAATATCCGAGGCTCGTTTTAGGTAATCAGCTAATAGAGTTTCGTGTTCGTGAGAAAAAATTTGTCGCCTATTAAAATATCCAACACGTTCTAATTTAATTTCAGTACCATTTTCGTTCTGCGTTCTGGCTTTTTTCACGTAGCGGTCAAGTGTTTTTTGAGGGATAGTAAAGTCATTGGCAACACTGTTAACACTCCTACCTTCATTTATGACCATTTGGACTGCCCGTAACATAACATCTGGTGGTGTTTTGCCTTTGTCAGTTTTTCGCTTGTAAGTTCGCATGGTTACGACTGTAACAAAGAAGATATTACAGTAGGTAATACAAGGATGGTTGATAATATCTGAAACCCGCAAAGATATATAAATAAAATTTATTGTAAAACGCGGGAATCGGGGTATTAGGCTTGCTGACTTTAAGGCTAATTTTAAAATCTATGGACTTTTCGGAACAATAAAGACACCTGGCAACGTCGCCGATTCCATCCTCAAATTCAACGGGCCCAATTATTGTATTGTACCAAATTTTGTTAATGTAATTCTGCCGGTTTTCTAGATAACCACCCATTCGGTATTTTTTACTAACCAAAATGTACCTATAGGGATTAGTTGACTAAGTAGTCAACTAACCCCACATGTACTTAGTCAAGAAGCCCCGTACGACGCAGCCATATTTTTTAGGCTGTATTTTAAAGCACGCAAATATATGTATGGTTAAAATATATAAAATCCTATAGTGAAACGATCACATTTTCATAAAATATTTATAAAAAGTGATAAAACGGAACCCAAAGAACAATAACTAATAGTTTATCAGTACAAAAATAATTACTTACCAACGATGATCGTGGATTAATTATTCTCACTGACACAAAACACGTCCGTTCATCAAAGCGATACGTCTAATGGCGGATCTAATACCGATAAGCACGAAAATCGCTGTTATGACGCCATCTATTAGATTACATAAAAACTACAGGCAATAAGTCGACTAACCCCATTAGTCAACTAACCCCGGTCTCCCCTACATACAGTGTGGAAATTAAGTAATGCATAAATTCAGTAATTCCGTTGATATTAATTTTTTGGAAAAAAATTTCGAAGGGGTATAGCGATTTTAACTTCAGCAAATATTTTCAGTCTATTTTCAGTTTCTTATGTCATTTATTTTTTAGATTATGACGTCATCGACTTTTTTTTAAATGATAACCTATATTTTTTATTATTGATTTTGGTAGTAGTTTTTATTCCGGTTCCGACCGTATAAAATTTTCAATATGTTATTATTTGAAAAAAAATCGAGAAAAACAGTCTTAAAGTTCAAATAACAAAAATTCATTAAATTGGGAAAATTTATCTAGGTGCCTAAGTTTGACGGAAAGTTATCGACGGCACATTCGTTTTTATTTTGAAATTATACAAATAGTTGAAAAATCGAACTAATCTGATACACCGGCAACTAGATAAATTTTCCCAATTTAATGAATTTTTGTTATTTGAACTTTTGTAACGCATAAATTCAGTAATTCCGTTGATATTAATTTTTTGGAAAAAAATCTCGAAGGGGTATAGCGATTTTAACTTCAGCAAATATTTTTAGTCTATTTTCAGTTTCTTATATCATTTATTTTTTAAATTATGACGTCATCGACTTTTTTTTTTAATGATAACCTATATTTTTTATTATTGATTTTGGTAGTAGTTTTTATTCCGGTTCCGACCGTATAAAATTTTCAATATGTTATTATTTGAAAAAAATCGAGAAAAACAGTTTTAAAGTTCAAATAACAAAAATTCATTAAATTGGGAAAATTTATCTAGTTGCCGGTGTATCACATTAGTTCGATTTTTCAACTATTTGTATAATTTAAAAATAAAAACGAATGTGCCGTCGATAACTTTCCGTCAAACTTAGGCAACTAGATGAATTTTCCCAATTTAATGAATTTTTGTTATTTGAACTTTAAGACTGTTTTTCTCGATTTTTTTTCAAATAATAACATATTGAAAATTTTATACGGTCAGAACCGGAATAAAAACTAATATCAATATCAATAATAAAAAATATGGGTTGTCATTTAAAAAAAAAGTCGATGACGTCATAACTTAAAAAAATAAATGACATAAGAAACTGAAAATAGACTGAAAATATTTGCTGAAGTTAAAATCGCTATACTCCTTCGAGATTTTTTCCAAAAAATTAATATCAACGGAGTTACTGAATTTATGCGTTACTTAATTTCCACACTGTATATTCTAAAATAAATGCCAACGGGAACGGGACTAATTTCACACACAAAATTGTTTGCCAAATTTTCACAATATCAATTGATTTATTAATATATACTCAATAATCCACAGACCAGTAACTCGAATGTAAAGACGTAAGTGAGAATTTACATTAATAAAATTAACTAAAGTAACTTGACAATGTATGCACTGTGCAGTATCTATTTTTAGTTAAGCATAACGAGCATAATAATATGAAATAACGTAAGGTCAGTAACCCAAGAAGTAAATTTGACGTAGGTTTTATATTTTCTTAGAGAAAAAAGTAAAGTAGAACTCGATGTCATATTGCAATATCAGACTCATCCAAATTTAAACGATATGTTAAACCTACGGCTTACGGTCACGGGAGCTCGAATAAACGAAAAATGCTGCAAAAATTTAAATTTTAAAATCTGTAAAGGTTGTCTCACGTTTATTATTGTTTAAATGAATTCAGAAACAGGATATAGTAAGTAAAGTATAAAGAATTAACAAATTAACTAATAAAGGTATTAATGTTGTAAAATTTCGGTAATTTATTAATTGTTGCGAATATTGGGGAATTTTCGAGAATTTTTGAGAATATTCGAGAATATTTAATTTTTTTAGAAAAATATTGATATTTTATGGAGAATATATAAACTGGATTATATAATAGATTAGATACATCGATTAATTTAATTATGGCTTTAGTGGTGTCAAAACAATAACGTTTTTAGTTAAATTAATGTAGGGCTATTACAAGAAAACTAAATATTGTCTGAATGTTATTTTTGGTATTCTCTACATTTTTCTTTTTATTTCCTGTGGCTTACTACCACATAAATAATAGGGAACTTGCCTATAATTTTAAAAATAAAAATAATACTAAAAAACATAGCGTAACGTTGTAATAAAACGTGTACTTCACAAAAAAATAAGTTTTCTAATTCCACGCGATCAGTATAAAGGATCTAAACAGCGATAAAATTGAAGTGGCCCGAAATGAGCTACTATTGACTGTGACGTCACACCATACCACATTCGGTAGTCGTCGCGCCGGGAAGCAATACAATCAGATGTTTACCGGTGTTATAAGACTGTGGTTGATTTGTTAGTGACTGTTCTGATATAAATATATAATTGTGTTTTATAGTACCGCTTATTGTAATTGTACAGATATTTTAAAATGACTGATCAAGGTTTTTCAAAGGGCCAATCTGATAATTTGTCTAAAGTGGATATGTTTATGGTGGCATCTTTTATACAAAATAGTGAAAGTTTTTCCCTTGGAGAGGTCCGCGGGGTCAAGGCAGAGAAGTATGTATTTTTTTAGCTTTTAGTAATAATTTATAAACATAAAATAGTTATGACTTGATCACGGAATAAAAAGAAATAACTACAAAATGCTTAGTCGCAACTAAGCATTTTTAGCAGACTTAGTCTTATGTTTGAAAGAATTTAGGGTAATTCTTTACAACAGCCACTTCTATATTTTTCGTGTTTTTTTTTTGTACACACGCGTAAAGTGTCTCTATAGAAGACATTTGCTGCAAAGGAAATGTTGCGCAAATGTATAATTACCTATCGTAGGTATTTTCGTACCGTGTTTTGGGGCAAGGGAAATAAGTGATTGTGTCGTGTTATCATTCACATAATAGATAAATGTAAGATTTGAATAGAATAAATTAAAGGACAAGGGAAAGGTATTTGCAATATACTATATATACTAGAGGTAAACATTTTACTCTTCGCAGACAGTAGTGTTATTGAACTTTTATATAATTGTTGCACATTCTGTAGGATACTCTTCGCAGTTTTTTGAAAAGAATCTTGTGTTTGTCTTATAAACTTCATTCTTACAATACTTAATGTATTGACTACATATTTAATTTTCTCTCCCGATGGTGCCGACTGTATTGGCGAAACGCGTGGCAGTATATTTTATAGTATAAACTAAGATTCATTCTTACAATACCTAATATATTGATCACATATTTAATTTTCAATTTTTTTCATCTTGCCGACTGCGTAGGCGAAATTTGTGGTAGTATATTTTACAGCATTTTGGTGTCTTTAGAAAATTACTTCAATTTTAGTAGCACATTGAAAATTGCAACCCTCTGTAGATTCATATTTTTAAATAAAATGTCCTATAACTTTTTTATTTACTATTTGATTTTTTTCCCAAAAACAATGGATTTCTTCCTCTAGCTAACACTAACTTATAGCCCAAATTTCAATTCGAACGGACTTTTTTTTCTTTAGTTATCGTGCTTACAAGAAACGTGACGGACAGACAGACGGACGGACAGATGAACAGACGGACATTTTGAGAGTTGTTCAGAATTCGATGACGAACGAAATGATTTTTTCTCTGCGAGCGATATTAACGATTTTAGAAATGTCCCGATCAAATGCAATATACTCTTCGTAATCGTATTTGCGAAGAATATAATAATAAATAGCTGTTTACTTTCGTACCAGGAAATTACCTTTACTTAGTATCACTAAATTACATTCTATCTACTAATCTTATTTTCTGACATTGTATACACATTCTTTCTTTAATCCTACCCTAATTAAAATTCAATAATTCGGTATTCGGAATATTTTATTGCCTGCCTGGGAAAAACTAGTAGATAGACATATAGTATTTAATAATGTAGTTACATTAAAATGATCTTCACACACATGTAGAGACCTACTGCTCTGTGAAATGTCTTTTTCATTTCTTCTACACGCTTTTAGCCATTTTGATCGACGAATCTTATCTTCTGGCAAAATTATAAATATTTTATCTGGCACTTTTACTGTAGTATTCTTACACAACGGTACAATGCAATATTTAAAATAAGGAGTTTTTGTTTCCATTTTAAGTACCTATACACTTAAAATTTATGGCGATGCTGGTATTTTTACAGATGAAATCAAGCAGTCGAGTGCTGGGATCTCCGTCGTGGTAAGGTGTGATGTCACGACTACTCCCGCGCTTTTGAACCTGTTTGAAACGGTTCGCTCGCGCGCGAAACTTTAATAATTTATAACAAATTTATTATTGGGAATTAAGGCGACATATTCTGCATATCTTATTTTTTAGTATTGTAGAACATTTTTATGAAGTAAAAAAAAAATGTGCAAGTTCCCTATTCTTGGATATTTTTCCCGTATGATACTTTTAGATGACCAAGAATTATCCATATGGTAGTAAGTCTCAAGAAAGAAAAAGGAAAATTTAGTAGAATTCTGTTAATAAAAAAATAAAACTTTATTTTTTATCATTCTCTTTCATATTATATACAGGGTGAGTTTTAAATGCGTAGTTATATTTTAACCCTCAATATATTTCGTCGTGTACAATTGATTGGCACTGTCAAAAAAAATTTTTTTGAACAAAAAAAAATTTTTAATTTCGGATCATTTTTTCGTCCTTCAGCAACTGACATTTTGATAGTAACTGGATAACTTTGTAAACGCCGTTCACAGAAATGACGTAACTGAAGGCAGTGTTGCCACTGCCAGAGATCGTCATCACAATTATCCTATAATTGCATACATTGCATGAATCGCAAATTTTGAATTTTTAAAAAAATTATTACCCTTTTGGCACGGACATTTTGTAAGACGATATTAGACTTATTTAATATCAGTGTAGACGCCGCACCAAAACAAATGTAATAGTTTATAAAACATTGAGCTCTTTTTAAAAAAGCATGATATCTGTACGCACCGGCTGAAAATAAGAATTAAACCTCAAGGCGGCCAAGGCGCGATTGATTAGTCCTTTGTGGAGAGCGACACTTGTCACTTGTAGGTTGCTCTTAAAATAAAAGGTGTTAAAAGTATCTGGTTATCTATTTTTCCTTGTAAAATTAGGTAATCCTGGCACTTTTTTTTATAAATAAACAGAACTCGTCACGTAAGCACCAAATATTAAAAATATGCAATACTTTTTCTGTGTATTTTAAATTATTATTATTGTCTCTAATTTATAGTTTAAGTTTAATATGGTTCATTTCCAAAAATGAATCAAAGTTGAAAATAATCATTTTAAAAAGACGCATTTACTTTAAAAGACGGAAAAAGCAGATTTGTTTACTTACCTAATACAACAGTTACTACATGAATATATCATATGGGCTTGACGTTTGGATAGCACTCCATAGCCATCTACTTGAAAATATGCCTTTAACATATCCAGCTTTAGAATAATAAAATTAGTCGCTATGGTTAGTCACTAATTTTCACAAAATGAACTACCAAAGGAACACATTATAAATAATAAATTTCGGTAATATAGTAACTCAAAACTTCGAATCACAAATTTAATCACAAAAAACTACGAATAACAGTATTAAACACATTTTTGTAAATGCAAATGCAGACAGGTACGCGACACTCACGAACTATCAATAACACTGATTTTTACATGGGGTGTAGTGTTGCCAAACGTGTGAGATTTTCACATAGGTTATAAATTCCATTATAAATAAATCATGATGCTTTGCAAAAAAATTCTATTGACCTAACTGACGGTTAATTTACCTAACTGAGCATTGAAAAAAATGGGTAACTATCAATAAGACTGATTTTTACATGGGGTGTAGTGTTGCCAAATGTGTGATATTTTCACATAGGTTATAAATTCCATTATAAATAAATCATGATGCTTTTCAAAAAATTTCTATTAACCTAACTGACGGTTAATTTACCTAACTGAGCATTGAAAAAATGGGTCTTACCATCGCAAGAGAAACAACAGAAGACAACAAAGGACTATTATCTATTTGGGCTTGCACAACTAGCGCTGTTTACGCGAGGTTCTGATTTATAAAGATCTACGTACACGGTATAAAATTTAATTCAGGTTACTCTTTTTTAATGGAAGAGCTGACCGAGGTCGGGGCTGACGACCTAAAGTTGACTTCTTTTTTTTATTAACTTTTGTTAATATTGGTGTAAAATGGTAGAAATTTTTAAATAATAGTTTTATTACTTAAAGAAAGTGCAGGTACACAAGGGAAAATAATGGTATAAATACCATGAAAATGGTATGTCTGGCAACACTGATTAGGTGCGTGGTTAGATGTGTGAAGATCATAGGTTACATACGCCACGATAATATCGCAGTTCACATTATGGCGTGGTTGAATTTTTATCATGTAATGGCCTATCCCGAATAAAGTGCTGTTTTCTCAAGAAAAAATTGATCTTTTTTTATAAAAAATGACGTATACTATCCTCCTAACCGTCCAGAGTATTATGGAGGGAAAAAAATGCAAACTGTTAGGTATGACCAGTGTAAAAATTGACAGAAGTGTGTGAAAATACTGCAAACTATTTTCCATCACCTGATTGTTATTGTGTTGCACCTTCAGTGTTTTACTATTAGAGGCCAATTAAAATAGTAGAGAGCTGATTTAATCCTTGAACCCCTACACATTTCAAATTATTGTAATAGCAGAGGGTAAGTACCTACTTAAATAATAATCCTTTTATAAACTTTGAAAAAATGAGACGGGAACATTAAATTCCTCTCGAGATTCCCTAAAAAGTTTACTATTCATCGAAAAATTTAGTTTTGGTTGTACATTCCATATGAAACGTTTAAGAAGAAATGTTGATTGGTGCAAAAAACTGTACATTTCTCACATTGAAAGGTATTTCAAATGGAGCAATTAATTAATCTTTTAAGTAGGTAATTATGTCAACCAATGGTATAAATTCGGGAATGAACTTAATGCTAGGGCTCGGTTTTTCAATCGTGGGTTAGCTAAACTCACACTTTTAGAATTCGAATTTTTTCAATTTTACATTTGTTTTGGAAGTGGTTATAGCAACAAATATTTTATGCTAAAGTAACTTTTAGTTGAAGTGGTTTGTATTAGAATCTCATCGATTTTTGTGAAAATATAATGCTAGGTAACATCCAACTTATATGTTAACTCACGATTGTAAAATCGTGCCTAGGTGAGAGAATTGCATAAGATATGCGGCAACGTTGCTTCAGTCCATTACATCATTTTAGCTAAAATATAGAATGTTTCCAATAACCAGCAGTTCCAAAACAGTTTCATCATATTTTTTTGAAAGTCGATAACTCAGTTACACGTGGGAATTAAAAAAAAATGTGTCAGAGGGTTTCTACAGATGTCAAGAATCGGTGGTTTAAATGTAACTACACACTTAAGACTCACCATGTATAAAACAAAATAAAGCCATTGTCTTATTCAGCCTACTCAATATCTGAAAAAGTTTTTTCTGATAAAGTTGAATCATCGTCACCATCAGATATGTTCCTAGATACTGCACATAGATTAAATATACATATAGTTCCATCCCATGTTAAAATTTACTGCTCTAAAATCTGGACCCCAAAATTATTATATCATTATGAACAGTGCCTTTTTAGAATTGCATTGGTTTAGAAACTGTTAAGTAATATGTTAATATGTATACCATTTATGTTGTTATCGTGTCGATATAAAAATTTCTGGGTCCAAGATTTGGAGCGATGAATATTTACCTGAGAATAGACTATCTATGTAGTGCTCCTCCTTTAGGTTGCTCGATGACTTCCTTATAAGAGCCAAGTTCTCTGCCGAGTTTGAAACGCAGGAAACATTTTAGTCTCAGGAAAAAGAGTAATAGAAATTCTTGGCTCTTTGAGCAATTTTGTATCGTATACAATGTATAATAATTTACCTCCTCCCTCTGTAGTCAATCGATTTTTTTCTTACAGTGCACAAATGAGTAAGTACTAAATGACCTCTCAGTAGCTGCTATTGAAGCAGGTAAACCTTGAATAGCTGCTGCTAGCTGAATCTTTAATTTTGTCGTAATGTACATACCTTTTCACCAATTCTTATTATCTGATCTCGTAACAGTTGCCAAATGAAATTCGTGCTGCGCAAATGAGTTTTGGCTAAATATTTTGTGAATTCCACAGAAAACATTCCCTTAAAGTCTTTATATAATTATATAACCTTTGAACGAAATTTTGAGAAACATTATCGAGAACTTTCCCTAGAATATTCCCGAGAACATTCCCGAAAATGCTTTGAAAGTTTCGGAAATATTTCTTTGTTCCCTGTCGGGGGTGCGAATAATACCGTAACTTACGCAATATTCGGGAATATTCGCTCGGAAATATTCGGCCCTCACAACACTAAAAGGTATAATAAAAATTATAATACCAAAGTATTTCAACAGAGAGGGTAAAATTTAATGTACAAGATAGTAAGAAATAGTAGAAATAATACTTAAGGTTGTAGATCACCACAGTACATTTTTCTGTCATATTGATTTTAAAAACTATTGAAGATATAATAGTGCGATTTGGACAGAGTACGTAGAAAAAATGTATGTTTTGAATGAAATATAAGACAAATAGGAATTATTTTTTTATAAAAAAAAATTCATCCAATTTTGATGTTAAGCGAAATATGTCAAAAAAAAATGTGTTCATTAATAGAAATATGCCTAATGATATACTGTTTTCATTTTTTCAGATGTTTTGTTGGTGTTTCCCTTAGCTATTAATACGACAGAAATATTTTAAATATTTAAATTTGCCGCTCCTAATTTTAGCCTTGTTTACCATTGAACTAAATAGTTACTAGTTTACTAATTCCCCCATAGATACCTCTGGCGTGGCAGTCGTTTTCAATCCAATGTTTACAACGAATGGAAGGTAGGAAGTAAATATTGCCAATTTAAGTGCTTTGGGTCAAAATCGTAGGTAATTAAAATTGATTCTTATTATTACATTATTATTCAATAATAAATATAGTTTAATGGTACAATAAATGTAATTTATTTAATATTTATCTAAATATTAAATAAATTACTATCTGCTTATCTAAGCATGTATCAAATACTTGTACCTATCTATTATTCCTAGAAATAATACGAATAGTAGTAGGTACCCAGACAGCAAAAAGATATTTTAAAAATATTTCGTAAACATGTTTCGTTTAATATTTCAATATTTTAAAACATTTTGTAAAATGTTTTAAATATTGTCACAATATTGTAATGAATCATCTTTTTTCATTACTGTAAGACACCAGGTAACTCGACCTGGCCGGCGAGAGAGACAGGAGATGGATGAAGCTGCGTTTGCCCGGAACCTGCTATTCATTTCAGCACGAGTGGCCCTGTCTATGCCAGCCGAGATCAACTATAAAAGCAGCAAAAGATCCAGTAGATGGCAGTTTGGCGTAATCATGGACAAAGGCCTGATATGGAGACAGAACACCGAAGCCATCGTGGTAAAGGCCAAGCGGACGAGAACTCTCATCTACCCAATGGTAGGGAACCAGAGCAGGCTCAATCTGAGGAATAAGCTTCTGCTAGTCAAAGCACTCATCAGACCACAGCTGACCTACGCCTCCGTGGCATGGGGATACCAAGCGAAGACCTATCTGAAGAAGATCCAAGCCGTGGAAAACGTGGCCATCAGGACAGCGGTGGGCGCACCATGGTACGTTAGAAACGCTGACATCTTCAGGGATCTGGAGTACACACCAGTCACCGAAATCATCCAGGATAGAGCGAAGAAACTGTACACCCTAGCCGAGGAGCATAGGAACGCGCTGATCAGGGAGGCCACCTCCTATGATCCGGCCGACGCACCGAGGCACAAGAGGCCGAAGGTATAGTTATTGGACAACGGATAAGTATAACTAATCCTTTCCTTACAGATGGACCAACACATGGAAGAGACATGACACAACCAACCACCTTCCCACAAACTTTGCGGGCGCTAGTCAGTAAACCGACCAATGCTCGTTGTCCCCCTGGCTCCGTGAAGGCAATAGTCATGCCTGGCCTTAGCATCCGAGACCGTCATCAAGCCAAGAGGATATTGGCGCGTAAACGGCAGTGGGTACACAGACCTCTTTTACAGCGCGGTGAGCTGAAAGAAGCGCCTGAACTCACTCAGACCTGCCGCCGTTCGTCGTTTCTGATAATAACCTGCTGAGCACATAGTGTGTGTAAACAGACCTCTTTTACAGCGCGGTGAACTGAAAGCTGTGCCTGAACATACTAGGACCTGCATTAGATTTGTGGTAAAAACAATAACGAAGCTGAGTCCACGGCAGCCGTGTGGTCTGACATCCTCTACAGCGCGGTGAACTGGGGGAGCGTCGGTACTTAAACACCGGAGCCGGCATCCAGAAGCCCGGAGACGTTATTTTCGTAGCCGCCCACAGCACTGTCCATCTCTCTCTGATGTTCCCGTCAAGAAGAATGTTTATTTAATTATTTAAATACCCTGATATGTTCACCACAGTTAAATAGAATAAAACCATTTATTTTACCAAGGCTCCGACTTTTATTCGTTAACAGTAACTGAACCCTGTAATTATATCTCCAAACCAGCTACCCAGGCAATAGACGTTACAATATTATGAAAATATTTTGGCGGACCACTTTTGTGTCATTAACGAAATGTAAATAAACATTTACTGAAATGCTATTGAAATATTTTGAAAATGTGTTGTAAATAATGATATTATTTATTTTATGTACATAAAATGATTTTAATTTATTGGCCAGGCTGATTTCATACCCATGATTTAAATGTCCAACCGCGACATTGTATCTGCCGCTTTTCCAAAGTCGAAATCCTCTCAATTTATTTATTCGAAGATTAAATAAATTTACCAACACACACCTCTTAATGATTTATAAATGTGTTTTCTTATTAATCGTTTTTCAAATATCCTATTAATCGGTTTTTCAAATATCTTATTAATCGGTTTTCGATAACCGATTAACCGATTTTCGTATAACCGATTAACCGGTTTTCGAATAACCGAATAACCGGTTTTTTGGATATCCGAATAGTCGATTATTCGCATAACCGATATCGGAGTAACCGATTATTCGAATATCCGATTACCCGATTAACCGGTTTTGATCTATATTTGAATACTCGGTTTAATCCGAAACCCGTTTTAGAGGAAACCGATTAACCGGTTTCATTTTTCCGGTTTTTGTCAGCTTAAGCACGCGAAATTGTCCTACAAGACGAAGTCGAGTTGGATAACACGTCTAGTGCTTTCAGCACATCGGTTTCGCAATGTATTTCATACAAGATTTTTTTCTACAAGCGTTTTATACTAATGTGTAATTTTAATCCATTGTCAAAAAATGTCCTTTTTAATTTTTTTAAATATAAAAATAGGCAGGCAAAAGATTTAATAATCGGTTGCTAGGAATTTAATTATGTTGTATAATAAACATAGAAGTCAACGTGCTCGGTTTATAAATTTCTTCGAGAGTTTTTTGTAAGAATGTTACTCAAAATGAGTCTCAGAGACTGCTTCCGATATTGAGAATGCAGAGAGGCTGCACTGGCGACGCTGCGCGCTCGTTGCAACCAAAAAATTGTATGAAGAAATCTATAAAAAGTTTAACAGTTAGTGTGTGGAGAAAAACGTCGGGAATATTATTGAAAAGTTACTTTTAGCCTATTTTCTGAAATATCTTCCGTTTGCCATATACTCCATGGAATAATTACTCTGTGCTCCAAACCATGGATATGCCTTAACAAGAAATTTAAAAATCTTATCGATCGCATTCTTAAAAAGAATACTTTGTGGATATAGACCTAAAAAATCCAAAATAATCACAAAGCAAGAGATAAAACGTTTCGTGAAGGATTATTTGTTGGCGAAAGTCGTGCTAATTGTTGGGGCATTTGGGGCACGCTGGAGCGAGGAACTTAGTTTCTGCGTGTAGACGATATTGAAGATTCTACTATCTTTATAAAAATCAATATTCCGAATACAAAAATGAATGTTTCACGAATGTTCATCTTGAAGGGTCTGTCGATGGAATTAACTTTCTGGCAAGTATACACAGTTCTGTCCTACTCATACTGAACATCAACGGTTTTTTCCAACCAATAGAAATTCTAAATGTTGCACGTTTCTTGTAGGAATAAATACCATTGCTGGTATATCTAAATCCCTCGGTCTCCCTTATCCAAAGTAATACACCGGGCATTGCCTTCGGCGGTGTTCTGCAACATTTTTGGCAGATTTGGGAACATACATGACAGTATTTAAGCGGTGTGTAGGGTGGCATTCAATTGCTGAATGTTAGGTTCTGGAGAATAATAAAGAAATTTCAAGGTGAATTTTGGGAGAAAAAGAAACAGCAATAAAAAAAATTTTCGACAAAGAATCCGAAAACAGCAGCGCTGAACTGATATCTGCTTCAGTTTCCGCCTGCATTGAAGTTGGTCAAGAAGTAAAACCAGGAACGACATTAAATGTTCAGTTTGTAGTAATTTAATTGTGTTGTAAATAAACAAAAATGATAATCAAAAAGTCACTATTATAAAACGCTTATAGAAAAATTACCTATTGGTAATTAATATATACAATGCATTTTAAAAGAAAATCATATTATGTACTCTATTGTATTAACCGTACAAAAATATGTCGTGTCCAATACTTTCTGCAAAATTGTTGCAAAAGTACTCTCATTTTATAGTAACACTTTTTAGTACATCAAGTAACTATTTTTTTGTGAAATATCATGATTGATTATGCATAATATACTCCTTGTATTGTCACTTTTATATTTTTGAGTACTTAGGAACTTTATTCAATTGTCTACTATGATAACTTGCAATATCCATAAAAACTACACTATGTGGGGGAATATTAGGGATAGACTTATTTTTAATCCAGTCTTCAAATAATTCTGCCATTGTATCTTCATATAATCATCACAGTATTCTTTTGTATTTTTCGGTGTTAACGACAGTGCATTTTGCTCCCACACGTCTTTAGATGTGGCAGGTAATATCGTTAATTCTTTTTCCTCGGTTGTTTGATGCTTTCATCTTACATTGTTCAGTAGAATCAACCCAACCTTCTGATGGGGTATCATGCGTATCAAAGCACATTTCACCCAAGTAGATAATTATTGATTTATTGTGTCCTCGAATTGTTTGATTTTAATCAAGTATTCATTTGCAATTTTTGACGTCGTTTTGACTCCATAATAACTTGCCCCTTATAAACTTTTTTAAATTGAAAACTGATGCGTTGAAGACACATACACAAAGTTATTCTACCATAAGTAATTTCAGCTTCATTATTACAAGTGTTTGAGTAAATTATCCAAAGTTAGCGAAGTTTGTTCTTCATGCATTTTATACTTTACATTACTTACCTTTCCTTTACTTAACTTTACGTCGAATGATGTCATCACTTCGATTTAACATTGCCGATGTATCGGCATCACTTCGATCTAATTTTGCCGATGTATCGGCATCACTTCTTTTTTTTCTTTCTAAAAAATGATTGTTTGCAATTTTCTATATAGTTGATACGGGAATTTTTGTTAAAATAGCCGTTTCTTCTACCGTTTTTTATTTACCAATATTTTCACGCTCGGCAAGAGTTGAATAAACATTTTTTGTAATTTTTTTTGGCATCTTTGATAAATGTCTTTTATGCTTGCTTTGAATTTTGCACTGCAACAGTACACTTGATTCACTCCACGAGCGCCACATTTTTTCGATAACTAAAGAATATTTCTATGTTCGCGACCAAAATCAAAGGGACTAAAGTTTCCACGAATATTTATTCTAAATTGTTTTCCCATTTATCGAAATGCCCATTATACCTTAAAATTGTATATACGTTCCTTTTTCTCTATAATCCTTTAATAGAATTTTATTGCGCCTTTTTATTGGAAACAATAAGCCGCTTTACTATATCTATGAATACACTATATATTTTCCTCCCTAAAGACCAGATCTGAGTGTCTTAATCCTGAAAAATAATTAGAAATGTGCAATAAAAAAATGTTGTTTAATGTATTTCCATTTTTTTGTTACAGATAAGCCAAAATGGCGTACACGTGTCCCAGGGATTTAGATGGGTTCTTGCCTCATTTGTCGAAAGCGGACACCCGTTTCCGACAGCAAGTAGGGACCGACCTTTTGGCATTTTTGGCGGAGCCGTCTAATCCCATCGTGTGCCAGGACATTGGCCACTTTATCGATGGTCTGATACCATGGATGCAGAGTAGCAACTATAAGGTAAGTGCACAAAAAACAACATGAAGATTTATACATCATATAATAATTCATATAATATGTTGGATGGTAGGGCTGGGAAAAATAATCGATTAATCGAAAAACAATCGATTAATCGATCATTTGATTATTTCTTCTTATATAATCGATTAATCGATCATTTGATTAATCGATTAATCGATCATTTGAATAATCGATTATTTGATTAATCGATTAATAGATTATAATCGATTAAACGAAATAATCGATTATTTTTCAATAATCGATAATCGATTATGACTTTTGACAATCGCCCAGCCTTACATCCTCATTATCTATTTTTTTACTTAATACAATTATTATAGTATTATAGTCATATAAATAAACAGTATGTAAATAAAAGTGAAAATAACCCGAAGATGAATCTTACAGCTCCGTAAATTAGGGGTAGGCAAGAGAATCGAATAATCGATTAAGGCTGGTTAAAATCGACTATAATCGATTAATCGCTTTTACGATTAATATATTATAAGCGATTTACGATTATACGATTATTTGATTAATCGATTAATCAAATAATCGATCATTTGATTAATCGATTATTTGATTAATCGATTAATCGATTATAATCGATTAATCGAAATAATCGATTATTTTTCAATAATCGATAATCGATTATCACTTTTGACAATCGCCCAGCCCTATTGGATGGGTTCTGTGGATTCTTATTAAGAGAATCCACCAACACAAGCAACGAGCGTGTAATGCTAGTTTATCTTATATCACTTAGTTTAGTTATAAAATATTTTTTCATAGTATGTAACTGGTTCGTATATGCCAGCTAATCATTTTTAATATATTGTTGTACAGGAGTTTTAAATTTGGGAGATTTTACTTGAAAGCACATTAGATAGAAAAAGACACATGGTATATGTCAATTTCTAAGAAACATCGAATAGTTAAAAGTTCATTTCGATATTTCGTACCGTTTTCGAGATATAAAAAGTGTCCATAAAGATGTCACATTTTATTGATTCTGAAAACTACGACTAAAAAGGTCTCTATCGTCATTTTTCGTACGTTTGTCAACAAATGAGTAACAGAAGAGCTATTCAAAGAACTAAATTTAGTTTTTCATATTATCAGTAAAGTTTTATGCAGGGTGGGGCAATAGTGCGTCCAACTTCGATATGTCGAGTTCTGTGATAGCTAGAAATTTGATTTAAAAACATAAATAAACTAGACAAAAAAGTCTATAACCGGAAATTATTTTCGAATATACAGGGTGAGCGAAGACGATTCTACAGGGTCAACAAAATTTTTTTTTAATGGAATGCCATGTATGTCAGAAAATTTTTTGAAACCTCTTTGTGTCCGCCTTCCACCCCTGTATTATTATTGACTCTCTTCCAACCACTTGAATGCAATGATTTCTTTTCTTGAAATTATGCCATTTACACGTGTATATTAAAAATCACAATCACAATTATCGATTTTAAGAAACAATATGTTAGTACCAGTTATGAGACATCTGTGTAATGACACTCAGCTATTTTCACTTCTAAAAGTGTACAGGGTGGCCAAAAATAATTTTTAAATTTATAACTATTTGAACCGATTTGAACTGAATTTTCTCAATTTTTTTTAAATGGAACCCTGTATATTTGTGGATGATGTGATGTAGAATTGAAAAACGAACATTTTTTGTACGCACATCCCTATGGCTATTTGTAATCATTTTCGATTTATTGAACAATAACTGCAAAATTCAGCAATAAAAATTAAAAATACTTTTTTTTTTAATTCAAGAGAAGATATTATAAAAAATGCTCCACATGTTGCCCATTTTGATTGACACACATTTCGATGCTTCCTTGGAATGGGGTTTCTACTGTTCATAAAATTGACGGAGTGATACTTCTAAAAACATTTATTAGCCTTTGCTTCAAATTTTGGATTGTTGTTGGTGTGATGTTTTTATGGGCATCATGTAACACGCTTATTATAATACCTTCTCTTGAATTATTTGAAAAACCCTTATTTTTAATTTTTATTGTTGAATTTTGCAGTTATTGTTCAATAAATTGAAAATTGTCACAAATAGCCACGTACAAAAAATGTTCGTTTTTCAATCCTACATCACATCGTGCAAAAATATACAGGGCGTTCCATTTGAAATAATTGAGAAAATTTAGTTCAAAAAGTTGTAAATTTAAAAAAAAATGTTGACCACCATGTATACTTTTAGGAAGTGAAAATGGCTGAGTGTCATCTTTCAGATGTCTCCTAAATGGTACTAACATATTTTTTCGTAAAATCGATAATTGTGATTGTAGTGATATTTTTAATATACACGTGTAAATGAAATAATTTCAATAAAAAAAAATCATTACATCCAAGTGATATACATGGCATTTCGTTTAAAAAAATGTTACTTGACCCTATAGAATCGTCTTGGCTCATCCTGTATATTCGAAAACAATTTCCGGTTATAGACTTTTTTGTCTAGTTTAGTTATTTTTTTAAATCCAGTTTCTAGCTAACATAGAACTCGAGATATCGAGTCGGATGCACTATTTCCCCACCCTGTATATTATCTATCCACTGATTTATGCTATACGTGTATTATTTACTAGTTAACTTATATAAAGTTACAGATTTTTGGCAGAGAAATGTCCGTTTTGCACCACTGTGCGTTGCAGACTTTTTTTTGGAGAATTTTCTCCTCTACAACTTTGATCCTATAAAATTTTGACGAATATGTTTCGATTTTGGGTGAAGGGTCGCGGTGCATCTTTTTTAAAATGTTTTTTAATTTTTTTTTTGCATACTTGTCCGGTCAGTCGAATCTGAAACTTTGGCTCAATACTCAGTTCTAGTAGAAACGAACTCAAATTACAAAATGCAAGTTTCCAACAAAAAGGAAATTCCCAGCAATAACTGTTAAAGAAATCTAGATATACGCATTATGTAGACAAGGCTCCGCTCTACAATTTTCTTGGGTAAAGTTCTTTTCGTAAAATACCAGTTTTCGAGATATTTTCGCGGAAAATCCCATGTCACCGATTTCTGACAGAGCACTTAAAACTACCCTTTTAACTTTAAACACGATTTGCGAACATTGGGTGGGGATTAGCCAAAAGGTCAATGTGACATTTTTTTGTGTAAAATTTAATAATATCTTAGTTCCTACAACTTTTTCCCGTTTGAACAACGATTTACGAGAAAAGAAAAACCAGCACAATGTACGTGGTTTTTGGCAAAAAAAGGGATGTTGCGAATACGTGCTAGGTGGGAACTTTTCGGCTGTTTATTCCTACCCATATTGAGATTTTATGGACGTAATTTGAAAACTTTGCAAATTATTTCTTGTAAAAAGTACAATTTGCGTGTATTATAAATGCGGTGCATACTTCTTACTGTGTTTTTGGTGTCTAAATCCAGTCATAGGGTTATCAGATTGTTCTTTTTCTATTAGGTGAACCATATTCACTTTTAACCTGAATGATATTTTTAAAGGAACCCTTCCTGTACCAACATATGTCTTTTACACAAAATGCATATTATTTTCTAATTTTTCAAAATAAAAAATATTTAAAATACTTGAATATGTGCTGGGTATTTATTGTTCTCCTAGTTTTTTAAATTCTGCTTATAAAATTCACTAAGGCAAAAAAATATTCTGGCTGTATAATACGTTTTTTATGTTAAAAGTATCACCCAGTAGATTTTTGCTTTGTAGTAAAAGTGATGCATACACATTTTGAAATTTTAAAGAACTAGTATATTCAAAATGACGCCTATTTCTGAAATATGTAGTAGTTTTAGCCACAAGTAAGTAATTATTATTGAAAAAGTGCCGCCTTACTTTTCTGCTCCGGTAAAGCTAGATTTGATGCTTTAGGAACTAGTAAAAATCGTATTATAGTTTAATATATTTTTCATACACTTGACAGAAGAATTTTTCGTTGTATCTCAAACTGGATACTGGCTAGATATTTTTTGCAGTTCTAAAAATAACAGTATATAACAACCTAAATATTTACGTTTGAGTGATTACATATTTATTTATATATTTATTACATTATAAATTATAATAGATAATAATTATATTTCACTTTAATGTCGGTCAAAATTTATCAGCAAAAACATTTTTGCATTGATATCCATTTTACGGCACCATAAACTTAATAATCAACATTATAGTTTTTTCTTTACTTGCATGGTTATCGAGATTATTGACTATTATCGGTAAAAATTACATACAAGTTTTGTTGTCTGTCTGTAGCAAAGAACGTAGGAACCAAGAAATTGTAGCAAAGAGTGTAGGAACCAAGAAATATAGACTGTACCATTTTTAACTGTTTGTAAATAACATTTATTGATATATGTCAAGCGTTTTTGAAAATTTATGGTATTATGATATTGTGTAGTGATTTAAAAAATTTTGCTTCCTTTAGGCATCTGTAATTTTGATAAAATAAATGACAAATTACATATTTATGTTATTAAATTTATATATTAGGTAGGTATGTAAAATTTTTTATTTTATAAAATGATTAATTTTTGCAGTAAAAAAATATCGTGAAATGTATTTTTTTAGTTATCATCAAGCACAATATATGTTTTTATTTTTATTGGCATCAATATACATTCGTGTTTTTATCAATTAGTTTTTGGGTATGACATAACAGCTTAAAAATAACTTGAACACATGTGATTGGATAACAGACTAATTTTAAATGTTCTTTAAATGTACTTGGACTATTATATTTCTTGCAAGCTGATAAAGGCCGATAGAGTAGTGGGTAAAAGCTCATATACACCAGACAGTAATTTGACGATTAATGTCTCGAGTCTATAAAAAAAATCGTTAATTATATGGATCTGTTTTGACTCTGTTGGACATTTGATTGCACGTCGTCGCGTGCGTCGACAGAAAAGTTAAGTTGTCAACTCGTTGACGACGTGTTGATAAACAAGTTCCAATTTATACGGGACTGTTGGCAACACAGACATGTCTATGGTTGGCAAACATGCATTTCGATCTATGTATGATCGGTCCTATTTCGGATGCAATTTTCTCCATACATGTATGTGTAAAATCAGCTCTTTTATTATGTACCTACTAAATGTAATGAGATATATTGGGTACAACAAAAAAAAAAGGTATTTTTCAAAGATCAACATTTTAGTGCATTTGAGATCGATTTCTCATTAAAATGGCGTCTCGGAAGTCGGAAATGAGTTCACTGTGAAAGGACTGTCATCCTCTATACGATGGTGTGTCGTTTTTGAAATTCTGTACAGTGTGATCCACTCAACATTCCTCCCCGTTTTTTATAACTGAAATAATTAAAATTATAAAAATTTATGCTTAGGGTTTTTGTCCAAATATTTTGAATTTGATATTTAAAATTTTACAGGGTATGTCAAAACATATTCAGCGTGTCCCTGAAATAACGCATTAATTCTATAAAATTCTTTTATTAATAAAAAATTTTTCGAAAAAACGTTCGACCACGTCAAATGGTGTTTTTAAATGTTTCTTATTGAAACATGTTGATTTTTTTAGAGCTGATTTTCAAAGTTATTAGTTCTATATGTTTTTTAAACGACAATCACTATCTTTGATTGCGTCATTTGAGACAGCATATGTTTTACATATAGTAGTGTAAATATTTTAGTTGATTCCATAAAAATTTTTTGAGATAGTTAAGATCAAAGTTAATAAAAACTTTAAAAGATCTGTTATCTAAATTGGCTTTAGTCTTTTATTTATTAGTGATAAAGTAGGTAAATTATTGTTTGTTCATTGAACTAATTTTTAACTAATTGCGAAACAAAACTGCGATTAACTGAAAGGGAAAGAATACAGATACTGATGATGTTTCGACTTCGGTGACATAATGCGCACCAAAGCACAAATATGACATTTAATGAAACTCACCTTAATCGACCGTCGATTTCGCAATTAGCAGTAATTAGAATTAAATACAAATTTAGGGATATAGGCCGCCATATCTGAGGTGTACCTCATACTGGTTATCCTTTGAGCAGTGAAGATGTACAACTTGATGTATTACTTGTTGCTCAAGAAAATCCGCATGGAAGTGTCAGAAGTCATTCTTTATATTTTCGGAATGTGAAAATTACCGTGTCTTGAATATTTCGTAAAGTGAAATATCATTCTTATACTTAGTGCGTGTGCTTTCGGAGGAAGATTTTGAAGATAAGTTTGTACAAAAATGTTGAAAATATGTCAAGCAAAGCCAGATTTTGTTAAAAATATTATTTTCTTAAATTCTTCTCTTAAATTCACCTATTCATTCTGACGAGGAAGGAACAATTCAGTCTGTTTCATTATTTTAGACTCCATTGATTCTCAACTTGACAGATGTCACGTATATTCTGCTATTGTTTACGATTTATTAAGATTCTTAAAAATCCTGGCACCCAAACTTGTGATTTAATAATCAAGAATTGCACGAAGTTCCATTTTCACTAGTAAAACGTGTCCAATAGTTTCCTTTATATTGATAATCTTAAATCAAAATCTATTCCCAAATGTTTTCGAAAATTAAACCCATATGTTGGAGACGAAGGAGTTCTCAGGATAGGCGGTCGACCCACTCATCTGAATTGCTTTATGACCAGAAACATCCTCTTTTACCTGGCAAGCATCGTCTCAATGAACCTGTAATCGAGGATGTTCATAAACAGAATCTCCATGCTGGACTATTCACTTTATTTTTTCTCAATATTTTTGGATCCTTTCTCCCACACTCAAAATGTGTACGTTGTTTTAAAATTAAACCTATATCATACCAACATTCTATTGATGACTTACCCTCTTTAAGAGTAAATAAGTTGAAGCCCTTTCTGTGTGTAAGGACAGATCTTGGAGGCCCTTTCAATATTACCTACTCTAGGAAAGGCTGGGTTGTCAAATATCAGAGTGTTTTCTTGCCACCTTAAGGCGTTTTATATCCCGTAGGAGTTGATGCTCTATTTTCTCTGATCAACGGACGAATTATATTGGATCGAAAAATGACTTCATTAGACTTATGAGACAGGCTATGAAATCAGAAAGACAATCTTGGTCATTGAATCCACTTTCAGCACCTCATTTTGGGGGACTTTGAGAGTCAGGCATCAAGGCCATCAAATCTCAGCTCAGACTGGAACAATAAGTATTAATTTTTGATTAGTTCTACACCCTTCTCGTACAATTTGAAGCTCTCCTAAACTCTCGTCTACTTTGTTCGCTCAATTCCTATCCTTACGATATCTTTGTCTTAGCGCCTCTGTCCTCACTTTAGAACCCCTTACCTCTCATCCAAATCCCGATCATTCTCATCACTCATTAAATAGTTTATAGCGGTGTCAATTACTTCAAAGGCAAAATTTTTGGAAGCGATGGACTTAAGAGTACCTTAATACTTTACAGCAGACAAAATTGGTTGCGATCCGATTTTTCTGAAGTTTCTTCTGGTACTTATCAAAGATGAGCTGGCCCACAGCGGTGCAAAATAGCCAAAAATGTGTAACTGTTATTGTTACACCAATTTACATACAATTTGTTATGCATATAATATATAAAAAATTATATTTAACATTTTGTTGCAAATTTTGTTTTTCTGCCAATTATTATGAAATGTGATACATAATGGTTTTTTGGGTCGCTGAATCCGAATATAACATCAGAAGTGTAAGATTCATCATGGCGAATTTAATATATCAGACCGAAAATCCATTTTTTCCACAGTTTATTGTAAATTTCAGTACTTCAGGCTTCAAGTCTTTGATTATCCGTTTTACAATATAGATATTTGATATTATGAAGGCTTTAACAATTAAAACGAAAAAGTTTATAAGATGTTTATTGATCAATAAGTAGCAAGTAATACAGGTATAGCATAAATGAATGGACTTATACGTATAGTTAATATATAATTTGTGATATATTGAGTAACCTGCCTTTAAAAAATAAGTTAAAGTTTCCTGTGGAATAATATAGTAGGTAATGATGTAGTCATTATATTACAGAGAAGGAGAAATATTAATTTGATGTTCCCAGTAAATTCAAAACGTCCTCATCGAGTTTCATGTAACTCTGTGAAGGTTGATATCTAATGCTTGTTATGGATGGATCGGATGTGCAAAATAAACTGAAAAACATCTTCGTTAGTTGCTGACGTGGAACACTTTCTCGAATGATGAAATTTAATTTTTTTGTAATCTTTGTTTCTACATTCTTGTGCATCTTCCGATAAATTGTTCAAGGGGTAAAATGGCATTGTATCTAATTATGTTTTCTCCATGTAATAAAACTTTGTGAACTGAACCGAGCCAATTATATTTTCTTACATAAAGCTCAGCTGTAATACGTGTGTAGTTACCAAACTTTGTTGCATTAATGGTCTTACTACAAGACAGTTTGAAGTATAATATAATATCGTTTAATCAATTCCTCATCGACTCCTATTATTTCAGATGTAGGTACAGGTAAAGTTGCTAAAAAAACCTCCTTGCAAGATTTCCGTCATTGTTAGTCTCACTAACTTGACGAGGTTTATCTATAACTCAGAAAAATGTATTTTCCAAAATTTCTGTCACACCAGCCGTTTTTGAATAATTTGCGTTGAACGGCAATAAGGTTTTTCACGTGAAATAAACAACATTTTTATTACAAAATTAAAAATCAATGTACAACACAGAAATAACGTACTTAATAGCTAAAAGAGTAACTGTTCAAAATGACCTCCTTGAGCACGAATACACGCCTCACAACGACGAATAACTGAATTATTAATTTCAGCCATGTCACCATTGTTTGTGATATAAGCTATACTATTATTGATCCTTTCCATCAAGTGCTGAATATTATTTATTTCCTCAAAATAAACTAACTGCTTCATATGCCCCTAGAAATAAAAATCTAGAAGTTTGAGATCGGGAGAGCGAAGAGGCCATAAAACAGGACCACAGTTACCAATCCAGTTATTTCCAAAATTCCGATTCAACCATTCATTCACATGTCTTATTGCCGTTCAACGCAAATTATTCAAAAACGGCTGGTGTGACAGAAATTTTGAAAAGTACTTTTTTCTGAGTCATTGCATGGGAAATAATGTTATTTAAAGTTTTGCTTCGGAAGTGACGTCAAAAAAAGTTTGGGGTAAAAAACTACCCCTCACCCCTCAAAACTACCTTAATAAGGCAAGCTGTTAATTAGGAAATTTGTAATTTTATGCGCCTACATCGGGGCCGTAATGTATGAAAATTTCATTTTTTTAATCACCACCATATCGGACTTATAATCGAAAAAATTGGTATTCATCAACCCCGTTAAAGGGGTTGTAGCTCTCTTATTATGCGTTTTAGGACATATGTTGATTAATGAAAGTCCATTTATTTTTTGATAAATTACCAGCCTCTGAAGTTTGGCACACTCGTGGTAGATCACCCTGTATATATATATATATATATATATATATATATATATATATATATATATATATATATATATATATATATATATATATATATACAGGGTGACCTAAAACGCATAATAAGAGAGCTACAACCCCTTTAACGGGGTTGATGAATACCAATTTTTCGATTATAAGTCCGATATGGTGGTGATTAAAAAAAATGAAATTTTCATACATTACGGCCCCGATGTAGGCGCATAAAATTACAAATTTCCTAATTAACAGCTTGCCTTATTGAGGTAGTTTTGAGGGGTGAGGGGTAGTTTTTTTACCCCAAACTTTTTTTGACGTCACTTCCGAAGCAAAACTTTTAAATAACATTATTTCCCATGCAATGACTCAGAAAAAAGTACTTTTCAAAATTTCTGTCACACCAGCCGTTTTTGAATAATTTGCGTTGAACGGCAATAAGACATGTGAATGAATGGTTGAATCGGAATTTTGGAAATAACTGGATTGGTAACTGTGGTCCTGTTTTATGGCCTCTTCGCTCTCCCGATCTCAAACTTCTAGATTTTTATTTCTAGGGGCATATGAAGCAGTTAGTTTATTTTGAGGAAATAAATAATATTCAGCACTTGATGGAAAGGATCAATAATAGTATAGCTTATATCACAAACAATGGTGACATGGCTGAAATTAATAATTCAGTTATTCGTCGTTGTGAGGCGTGTATTCGTGCTCAAGGAGGTCATTTTGAACAGTTACTCTTTTAGCTATTAAGTACGTTATTTCTGTGTTGTACATTGATTTTTAATTTTGTAATAAAAATGTTGTTTATTTCACGTGAAAAACCTTATATATATTGTACTGAAAACTTTGAAATGAAAAAAACTGAGGGAATTATTGCTTTGAAGGTTTAATCATGAATATTTATTATATCAACAATTAGAATATGGCTGCTACCGTGTGTATTGAAATGCTTCAGGGTGTACACAAGGAGCCAACGCGTGTTTACGTGAAAGTGGGTAGAATTTTGACATTTAATAGATTTGTTCCAACAGCAGTCTCGGACCAATTTGAAATCGTCAGAAATATTCGCCGGTTGCCTCTTATACGATAAACTCACTATTTTGGAACACCCTGTATTTGATTGTCTACTAGCATTTATCTTGTTTGTTCATTAATTGTTTATACTCGCGGTAATTGTTAAATATAGACCTGACGATCGGATTGTTTTTATTTATACTAACTAATTACGTTTCATTTGCTCTTAATAGATAACTTCTTTAGTAAATGTTTGATAAAACATGTAAATATGTAGTAGATTTTTTTTAGATTAATTCTGGTTACGTGATAATTATTTTTTAGAACGCCACAAAATAGTAGAAGGTGGTTCACGCTGCTATAGTTGATTTGATTTGACACCAATTTGTAATATTTTTTTAATTTTTTTTTTCATTTTTGTTTCACTACCTGCATTTCTGCATATATGTCATCTAACGGTATAATCAATTTTCTGAAATTCTTTGAGAATATAAACCCTAACTTTCTCTGTAAATTACCAGTCTTTAAGAACAGGATCCCTGAATTGGCGAAGTCTAACAACTTGAAAAACAAAATAATGTGATTAGGATCCAATCATAAATTTGATTTACCATTTTTTTAATGTACGAGAATCATTCAAATATAAACCGGAATTTTGTTCATTTGTCTCATGTAGTGCCGTGAGCAGTGCAGCGCGTCGGGGAATTGGTGGTGGGAGAATGGAGAGGGGATAGCAATGCACACGGCCCTCACACTCACGTCGCCATTTCAGTATCACTATGAGTGAACACAAAGTACCACCGTCTGTTGCCCAAAAAGTTATTATTCATTTTCTCGCCAACGAGGGTGTGAAATCGAGTGAAATTTTGAAGAGACTCCAAGTATAGTTCGGTGATGCTACTCTGAGCAAAACCCAAGTGTTCGATTGGGGTCAGAAGTTTCGAAATGAACGTGATAAATTGGAAAATCAAAGCCATAAACGGCGTCCGGCGGCTCGTGATAAACTCACTAAATTACACTGGCAACCTCTTGAACACTCACCTTACAGTCCAGACTTGTCCTCATGTGACTACCATAGGTTTGGTCTACTGAAGGAGGCGTTAGGAGGGGAAAGATTTGAAGACGATGCCGCGGTCGAACAGTACGTGCGCAATTGGCTACTGGGACGGCCATCTTCTTTTTTCCACGAAGGGACCAAAAAAAACTTCTTATCCGATGGAGAAAATGTATTACTGTTGAAGCAAACTATGTAGAAAAATGAGGCACTCCATTTGTATTTTTATGAATCACCAATAAATCTGTATTAAAATATTCCGGTTTATATTTGAATGACCCTCGTATTTATTTGACGTCGGCACATTTGAGCTACCAGGGTCAATCACTGACTTCAGGAGACGAGCTAATCCTCGACCTGGAAATTTTGACGAACCTCTTCTCTGACGAAGACTAGGAATTTTTTTACTTGCCTAACATCTAATAGACAAAACACCGACTTAACCTTAAAATGTAAATCATAATTTTTTTCTATCAATGATAAAATGAAAACCAAAACGAAAACAATTGTGTTATTTTAAATAAAATGCAGATTTGTAGGTCAAATTACAAGCAAATCTGATATCAATATTTTTTTATTAATACAAAATACGAATTTGGTGTTTTTCTTAGTTAATTTACAAAATAATAATAAATACTAGAAATAATACGTAAATAG
This sequence comes from Rhamnusium bicolor, assembly GCA_029963845.1. Taxonomy (NCBI): domain Eukaryota; kingdom Metazoa; phylum Arthropoda; class Insecta; order Coleoptera; family Cerambycidae; genus Rhamnusium; species Rhamnusium bicolor. Next base: position 266,043 of record JANEYF010005321.1, on the reverse strand, counting down.
GTACCAAAGTCGAAATCCTCTTAATTTATTTAATTGAAGTTTAAATAAATTTCCAGCACATACTAAGAGAAGTGATTAAGCTTTAATTGTGATTGCCCACTAGTAAAGGATTTTTACCAAGTAAATTTAAATCTCTCTTGGGGCCGTCGTGCATATCATTCGAAGACAGGTTTCTGGTTTTTACCTTCATCAGTGCGAAGTATCTACTTCACGGCAGCAAGATATATTTCAGGATTACTAGTCTCTAAATGAGAGCAAAGTACCAATAAGTTGAAGTCAACTCCATCTACGAGTGTCAATCGCAATGTAATATAAATTGGAGAAACGCCCTACAAGCGATAGATACCCATAAAGATATAAAAATTATAATACCAAATTACTCCAACAGAGAGGGTAAAAGTTAATTTACAAAATAGTAATATATATTAGAAATAATACTTAAATAGATACCAAAGTCGAAATCCTCTCAATTTATTTAATTGACGATTTAATAAATTTGTCAACACATTTCTTAATGACATAACTTTGTATAATACAAAGAGAAGTAGTTAAGCTTTAATAGCGATTTCCCACTATTAAAGGCTTTTTACCACATAAATGGACATCTCTCTTGAGGCCGTCGTACATACCATTTTGCAGACTGGTTTTTGTCTTCATCAGTGCGAAGTAGTTATATACAGGGTGTCCCAACCAAAAGTGTATACCTATCATCATCCCTCTACCCTACACGGCCACCCCCTCAAAAAATTGAAATGGCAAAAGGGGGGTCGAGTGATACATCTTTTGAAAGGTCTTTCAATTCTCTACATAACTGTGTATTTTTTTAAACTTGAATCGATTTGTTCCTAAGAAATATTGTTTCATTATTTTAGGTTCAGGAAATAAAAATAAAAGAAGCAGTTTAAATTATCGTATGTATTGTTCAAAATGACCCCCACCGACTTCCATACTACTGTATGGACAGATTATACTAGTATAATCTATCTTGAAATTCTGTACGAACATTTCTGAACACATCTGGTGTGAATAAACGGCATTCTCGAACAATTCTTTCACGTAACACTTCCAGAGATGCGGGTTTTGTTGCAAATACCTTCAATTTCAAATGTCCCCACAGAAAGAAATCCAAGGGAGTTAAATGAGGTGACCTAGTGGGTTACTCCACAGGACCTCTTCTTCCAATCCATCGCTCAGGAAACCGATTATCCAAAAATTGACGGACTGCTATAGCAAAATGTGGGAGTGCCCCATCCAGTTCGCTCTCTAAACGATTATCGTCTTCTTCGAGGATTTGGGTAATCATTGTGTCGATGTTATTTTCTAACAGATCGAGGTACCTTTCGCCATTTAAATTGTCAGGAATAAATAACAGCTCGACAATGTGATCCCCTAAGATGCCAGCCCAAACATTTAACTTCTGAGGTCTTTGGGTATGAGTTTCCATGAACAAATGTGGATTGGTTTCACTCCAATACCTACAATGGTGCCTGTTTACCTCCCCATTTAACTGAAATGTCGATTCATCAGAAAAACACGAATTGTACAGTAGATTGGCATTACCGTTTAATTGTTCACTAAAAATCTCACAGAATTCAAGCCGACGTCGATCGGGATCATCTTCGTTTAATTCGTGTTCCAATTTAAATTTATATGGATAAAATTTGTGGACCTTTACAATTCGATGAACACTGCTTCGTGATACACCGGAAGCCTCAGCTACTTTCCTGATCGATTGAGTATTATCCATCTGCAAATGACCCAGAACTGCCACTTCGACTGCTTCATTCCTAATCGGTCGCTGAGGTTCATGCTTTTTGTTTCCTACAGATCCTGTTTCCATAAATTTTGTCAATAATTGTAAAACCTACTGAGAACCAACCCTTCTATCTGGGTGATTTCTATTGAATATGCGCTCCGTAGCTCTAGCACAATTATCGTTTTTAAAATAAATGCTGACAATTTCTATTCTCTCCTGAAGGGTATAAACCATTTTGAGAACTCACTCTGGTAAAATGTATCTCGATTTAAAATTGGTTGTGAACAAATTAATGTTCAAGGACTATCAAATACTTATGAGTCTCTTATTATTCTAAAACTAAACGGACAAGGAAAGTGTTTTTGTCGAAAAAACTCGTGTTGATTTGAAAGCACTAAAAAATGTAGTTTTTTTTATAAATTCCTATACCCAGTGCCGTGTGTTTTAGATTTTTTTAAATGATTTCGGTTGTGTGTAATCATCAAAAATAAAATTATTTTCCTTAAGAACGAATCGATAAAAATTAAAAAAAAAATACACAGTTATGTAGGGAATTGAAACACCTTTCAAAAGATGTATCCCTCGATCCCCCCTTGCAATTTAAATTTTTTGAGGGGGGTGGCCGGGTAGGGTAGAGGGATGATGATAGATATACAAGTATTACATTAAAATATGTCCCCCTTGGAAACAAGGTCGACGTGTTTCACCAATTTTTCAAAAAAATTTTTATCCAAAGTTATTCAGGGTGTCTACTTTTGATTGGGACACCCTGTATACAACGACAGCAAGAGTGATTCTGAAATTTATCTGGGCTATAACAAGCTCACCGATTTTCTTTTCAGGAAAGCAATTTTCATCGGGAACTTCTAGATGTCCACGTTGTCTTCAATTACAGTGTCGATGATTTCGTTTTCTTGGATTTTTCGACGAAATAAGCCAGAAGTGCATTTTCTATAAATTATTTGATTTTTTCCTGCTTACACCGTTATGATAAATAAGTTGCGTTCTCTAATGTACCTCTGTCTGAATTTCTCTAGTAATAAGTCAAGGCATGCAGTACTTGCAGCTGTATGATATATACAGGTAGGTTTATATTATATTATGTTTCGTAATTCTAATGTATTTTTCACGAAGCATTCAAAATACATTAATAATATTTGTGTGCCGTTTAAACATATCGATATTATGCTGTGTTGTATTAAGGATCCGTAAAAAAAATCCATCACAAAGCAATCTAAAATATTTCCAATTTTTCCAAGATTTATTTAAATAACAACGTCAATTTTCTTGGCAGCATATTATATAATATTTATAGCTCATTCATTGTAATAGTTTTTCTTTTGAAGTGTATTATAAATTATTACGAATTCTTCAAAACTACTCCTAAAATGTTGTTTCGCCAATTTAACTTTTTTATACCTATATGTGTAAACGTCCAATAAAATATAAATTTAAAATAGAATGTATGAAATACATGTTAAAAATACCTCTTGCGTATGTAAGTAGATAAAAGAGTATGTTTTATGTAAACTTTATATGTTAAATTTAAGTATAATACATCCTTGAGACTATTTATTATGTCTGAAATCGTATTTGTAGGCCATCCATAACAAGGGATGACAAACACGTCTTACTAGACAGTCAGTGAACAAAACTTGGTCTTAACTTTTTTGACTTTTAAACTGTTCTATAGTTGAGTTATGGAACATAAGGTGTAAAGTTGTTGGTATGCAAGATGCACGTCATAATTGAATGCTGCTCTCCCATTGCCTAGAATGGAGCAATGCTCTAGATTCCTCATTGCCTAGGTCATAGTCAACTAAATTCAGTTTTCTATATAATGCACCGTATGCATAAAGTTAGGTAAGTACTTAGTAAAACACATGAATACGACAATAAACCTTTTACTTAAAAATTCAAGTAAAAAGTAACTTACCCTTATGCATACAGTCAGATACTAGTCTGTCGAATTGCCCGGGTTCAGCGTTTCTGTGCGCTGGCAGCACATTATAGTATTTTCATCATTTGTTGTTATTTTAATTTGATAACAACTACCGATGGTCACAGTCATTACAAAATGAGGTTATGTCGTTGATATGTGCTGCGAATTTTCACAGAAATATAGTTTGACAACAGATATAGAAAAATTGCATTTTGTACTTTTAAAAGAAATAATCATTTATGCATTTTATACAAATTAAAATAATTGGTTTCATTTTTAGTTATCACTAGTAGAATAATGTTAAGAGTGATTTACAGATGTATGTGGGGCATCTAATGGAGACGCTGCCAGAATTTATTATACCCTGTCTGTCTCATTTCTACCTCCCACGGATAACTTTGAATTTATTCTTATCGAGGCAAATAATTTGGTAGTTAATATCATGAGTTTTGATGAAACCGATGTATTTAATGTTTTAAAAAAACTTAAATCTAAGATGATGACTGGACCTGTCGTTTTTGGTTAAAGATTATACTCGTATTTTTGTAAATTCGCTCACGGTAATATTTAACTTATGCATTAAAAATTATTCTCCTTGATATCTGGAAATGTTCAAAAGTGTGCCCAGTTTTTAAAAAGGCGATAAACATGACATTACCAACTTTAGGCCTACATCTATTTTATGTAGTTTTTGTAAAGTTCTTGAAATTTTACTTCATGATTCAATTTACTCTAGTGTTAGCAATCAGATATCGGTTGTCCAACATGGTTTTATGAAGGGCCGGCCCACCACATCAAATTTAATTTGCATAACCCAATATATCTCCGAAGCAATCGACCAACGTAACCAAGTTGACGTAATATATACAGACTTCTCAAAGGCTTTTGACTGACTTGATCACACTATACTGCTAAATAAATTGTCAAATATAGGTTTCTCACTTGTTTTGTTATCATTCTTTTACTCCTATCTTTCGAATAGGAAGCAATATGTGGCCTAAAGTGGATTCCGGTCGGTAGAATATACTGCAACATCTGATGTTCCTCAAGGGTCGATTCTCGGACCCCTGTTGTTTAACATATTTATTAATAATATTGTAAATGTTACGGACGTTTATTGTTTGCTCTATGCTGGCGATCTTAAAATCTTTAAAACAATTTATTCCTTAGATGACTGCGCCTTTCTGCAAATTATTCTCTCAAATATCTCTAATTGGTGTGTTCAAAATAAGCTAAACTTAAATATGACTAAATGTAACGTCATGACTTATACAACTAAAATTAATCCTATTATGTTTGATTATAGAGTAGACAACTTAGTCATCCAACTTTTGTGGACCTTGGCGTAATTTTTGACAAAGAACTCTCTTTTATACCATAGGTATATAAATAAGCTAGTAAATGAGTCACTCAAAAATCTTGGCTATCTAATTAGAACAAGTAGAGATTTTTTCGAATGTTAATACTTTAAAAATTTTATATTTTTCATTTGTCAGGTCTAAACTGGAATATGCATCCTTAGTCTGCAACCCTTAGTACAGAAATTACATTAACGATCTAGAAAGTGTACAAACACGATTTATAGAGTATACCCGATTGTTGGTTTTCCACAGCTAGAGCTCTTAAATAGATTCTCTATGACTACTCTTAAGAACAGGCGTAATTATCATTCACAGGTATTTCTATATAAAATCATACACATTCAAATCGACTGTCAAGAACTTTTATGTAAATTAAATTTTCAAGTTCCAAATTTAAATTTTCGAGGATCACAAACTTTTTATCTCTCAATTCGACACTCTAATCTTAAATTTTCCCACTATTCACAATGTGTAACAACTATAACAAAAACTGAAAAATTTGATATATTTCACTGCATAATAAATTCTATTAAAAATGTTATGATTGAAGCTCTGTTTCTCTTTTTTATTATTAATAAGTAATTGTAATATTGTTCATTTTTTTTAACTGTAAAATTTTAGTTTTTAATGATTTTGTTCTTGTGTTTGTCCTGCTCTTTAATTTCGTTTACCTGTTGAGCAGTGTATGTAAAAATAAAATAAATAAATAATAAAATAGTTTTATTTATTTTATTCCTTTGAATTTAGCTAATTTGATTATTAAAATTTTGTTAGTCAATCTCAAATAATTAAAGGTAGTACCGGTAGTCTCAGGGGTAATGGTAATGGTAATGGTGGGGGAGGCTGACGCCTGGCAAGTAGGCCACAGACGGGCCCTTTTTACCAACCCCCAGCTGTCCCCTCAGCCATGTGCTTCTCTTGCTCCCTCATCGAATCTTTCCGACCTTCTGATGAAAGTCAGGATGTCACTCATTGCGAGGGAGCTCATCTCCTCCCTTAGACGCGCCTCAGAACCGAAGATACTGTGTCTCAGGCGCCCAAACGCTTCACATTGTCCCAGGAAGTGGTAAGATGTCTCTTCATCACTCCTGCATCTTGGACATGTAGGGTCTTCCTCAATGCCTATCAATGATAGATGCCTCCTAAGTCTGCAGTGGCCTGTCAGAACACCGATTAAGAAATTCAGAGTTTTCCGACTCCGTCCCAGCAACCAGGCCGATCTCGATTTGTTCGGTCCCGTCACAAAATCTCGGGTCTGCCTGCAGGCCTAGGGATGTGCGATACTATCAAAATATCGATACCCGAGTATCGATATTATAAAAAATTAAACATGAAGTATCGATATTTCAAAATATCAATCAATACTTTCAAATGTCAATCTATACTTTTAAATATCAATCGATACTTCCAAATATCAATCGACACTTACAAATATCAACAATAGAAAAGATACATGGATTTCAAGGAAAATGGATATATTTTATAAAAGAGTTACAAATATTTTGAATAAAAGACATTAATTTACAAACTCCAGTCTTCTTCACTACAAGCACCGAGAAACAATAATTTACTTAGTCGTTTGCCCAGAAGCCTATTTCTGTCCCTACATACAGTAGCTCCTGCTTTTGAGAATAGACGCTCTGAAGGGACTGATGTTGCCACTATTGTTAAATACTTTGGGCAATTTTGTATTAGTTAGGGAAAACTGTCTTCATGTCGTCCCAAACCTGACAAGAACAGTTCTAGAACAGTAATAAACGGAACCAAAACAAATCTATACAACACTAACACTAACAATATAAAATCCTTGGCATTGAAACTTGAAACACTACAACACTACTGCCATCTACCATTTAATTTAAAAATATGCTATAAAACAGAATTTGATAAATATCGATAGATGGAGCCTGAGTTTGAAAATTATTGCCAACATAGGAAAATAATGTATTAGAAATTTTAGAATATTAAAATTCTTCTTCTGTGTTCTTAACAGCGGAAATAAAACAAGAAGTTGACGTTTTGTGTTAACTGCATTTTGTTTCGATACGATATTGATACACCGGTACTGATAAAAGTAAAGTATCGAAAGGTTGGTATCGATACTAAATATACTCGGTATCGAAATAAAATATCGATACTGGTATCGTATCAGTAGTATCGGAACATCCCTATGCAGGCCCTGTTGGTCCTCCAATGCGTCCTCAGTGTCTCGTGGGCCCACTCATTGAGGGCCGTTGTGACCTGCCTTCTTGAAATACCTAACATAGGCTCAGGCCCGTGACAGGGTTCCTCGGCTCCGAGTCTAGACAATTCATCGGCCTTCTCGTTGCCTGGAACTCCCATATGTTCCGGGACCCATACCAGTCTCACTTGTTTATGCCTAGCCAGCTCTTCTAGGGCATCCCCACACTCCTGGACAAGAGCTGATCTCGTCCTGGGGGAGTACATCGCCTTTGGAGCAGCCTGGCTGTCGGAGCAGATGTATATTATCTGTTCCGCCCCATTCCTCAGCCCTATCTGCCACCGTCTGTGTAACACACCAGAGAGTCCGGGCGGAAGTCAATTCTTCCTTCACTCCACTCCTCCCTACCGGGAAGAGTGAGAGTGTAATTCCTTTCCAACCTTAGCTGATCTTTCGCTTCTCTCACTTTCAGGACAGAGAGAGGGATTTCCCTCTCCGTCAGTCCAGCAATTGCTGCGTGACCTTCAGCTCTGCCTGAACACGGCCAGCTCCCAGAATCCCGGATTCTCAGATAAGCCGCCATAGCCTCCCTCTTTATCCACGAGGAAAGCGTTGACAGGCCTAGCAGAACCTCCAGAGCAGCTGTCGGTGTCGTCCTCATTGCGCCAGTGATCCCTAGGCAGGCTAGTCTCTGGACTTTTGCCAGCTTTCGGGACGTAATCGCTCTGTCCACGCTCTGCCATTAGACCACGGATCCAAACTGGAGCCTCGGCCTGATGACCGCCGTGTACAGCCAGTGTAGGATACGTGGGTTGAGACCCCAGTTCCTACCTACCGCTCGGCGCAATTGCCAGAAGGTCGCACTCGACTTTTTGATGACGTCAATATGCGGCCCCCATGACAGTTTGCTATCTAGGGTCACTCCCAGGTACTTAACCTCCTGCACAAGCGCAAGAGGTTTACCGTACATGGTTGGTGCCCTAAAATCCTCTATTTTTCTTCTCTTGGTGAATAGGATTATCTCAGTCTTAGATGGATTGACTGAGAGACCTGTTTCGCCGCACCATCTTTCTATTATTCTACAAGCTACCTGCGTTCTGTTGCAAACGACATTTAAGAAGCGGCCGGTCACTAGGACCAGCCCGTCGTCCGCATATGCCTGCGCATAAAATCCTTCCGAAGTTAGGCGCTCCAAGAGACCATCCATTATTAGACACCATAGATGGGGTGATAGGCAGCTGCCTTGTGGACAGCCGCCCCTCACCCCGACGTCCAATTGGCAGTCTCCCAAAGCAGCACTAACTCGTCTTTCTTCCAGCGCAGATTTCACCCATCTGACCAGTACTGGAGCAGTACCTCTAGTCTGAAGGGCATTGCAGATAGTAGTAGTCCTTGCTTTATCAAAGGCTCCCTCTATATCAAAAAATACTCCTTATGCAGGAGGGCCCTTTCTACCTTATGCACGACGGCGTGAAGGGCTGTCTCCGTGGACCTCCCTCGCCTATATGCGTGCTGATTCTTGTGGAATGGGTACCTGGCTAGGTCCCCTTCCAACAGATATCTGTCCACTATCCTTTCCAGTGCTTTTAGCAGGAAGGACGTGAGACTGATCGCCTTAAACGATTTGGCAGCTGTGTAGTCCTTTTTTCCCACTTTGGGGATGAAGACCACTTTAGCTGACCTCCAGGTCAGGGGAACATATCCCAGTGCCAGACTGGCCACAAATATTCCTCTTAAATGCGGTAGAAGAATATCCAGGCCCCTCTGAAGCAGAGCTGGGAAGATCCCGTCTGGCCCCGCTGCTTTAAAGGGCTCGAACTCATTCACTGCCCAGACTACGGCTCCGTCCCTTACAATCTCCTCGGCAAGCCGCCAGTCATCGGTCTCTCCGAGGGTACTGCAACGGCAGGGCATTCGCCCGGGAAGTGAACCTCTAAGAGGTGTCTTAATGACTCCTCCCCCAGAAGTAGTCCAAGTCCCATCTTTCCTTCGTAGTGATCCTATTGTCTCCCTTGTCTCGCAGCTGAGTATTTTCATCAGTCTGGCGGTTTCCGGTAGGGAGTTCATTTCCCCACAATACTGCAGCCAGCTTTCTCTCTTGCTACGCCTTAGTTCCTTTTTAAAATTTCTCCTAGCCTCCTTGAAGTCGTCCCATGAGGGATCCGTCCCACTCTTGACGGCTCGATTGTTAGCACGTCTGGCCGTCCGGTGCAGGTCATCAAGCGACCTACTCCACCATCGGGCCCTACGTACTCCCACCGCCTTGAGTGGGCAGGCTTCCTCATATGCTGAGACTATATGACTTTCTAGGCTAGCTACCTTTATGTCCAATTCCTCAGGGGAGATAATCCTCCCCCCCGGTTCGTCTTGAAGACTTGCCAGAGTAAGGAGATACCTCTCCCAGTCAGTTTTCCTTGGATTTCTTCGGAGGGTGTCCTCTGTCCTATCGGACCCAATCTCGAATCTAATCATCCTGTGATCGGACATCGAGATATCCTGAGTTACCCTCCAGTCAGAAATTTTTTCCATCAAACTTTGAGAGACCAACGTAATATCTATCACCTCCTGGCGGATACGGTTGATAAACGTTGGCTCTTTTCCTCTGTTCATAACCTGTAGGTTCGTCGACGCCAGGTACTCTAGTAGAGCTTCGCCCCGGGTGTTGACGTCGGAGCTGCCCCACACTATATGATGAGCATTGACGTCGCATCCAATTATTAATGGAAGACCTTCATTCCTTTCAAATGCGACTATATCTTCTAATTCCTGAGTAGGCGGTAGTCGCGCGTTATCATATGGGAGATAAATACTGCTAACTACTACCTTATATTTAATATCTCTTACCTTATATTCTAGGACGACTGTTGTAGCATCCTTGGTTCCAAGTTGGGGCAGTGGCACCAACTGCAGATCCTTGGAGGCTACTATACAAGTTCTTGGTCGGTCGTCCTCTCCTTTCTTTCCGACTATCACCTGGTAGCCGGACATTCCTAATCCCCTTACTCGATTCCTAAAAACGTAGGGTTCCTGAATTAGTACAATTTCTCCAGTTTTACCTGTCAAGATGTTCACCAGTTCCCCAGTGGCATCCTGACTGTGCTGGAGATTTATTTGACTCACCCGCAATAGGTCCATGGGGGGGATCTACATGGTACGGGTTTGGGTGACCTATTTCCCTTTCTCCTCGGTCGGCCTCGACATGTCGACCCCGGAAGGCCCCTGGCGAGTGGCTCCACCCCAAGCCGATAACCTGCGTACTGTCAAATTTACCAGCTCATAGTAGAGCACCCACCCGGCGCCCTCCAGTGTCTGATCGTGTCTTGGCTAACCATGAAGATCAGGTGCCACCCACCAGGATCTTCTGTTGTCTCCAGATGCCGCCATGTCCCAACGTTGAGGGAGCAGTTCTGGAGAGCCAACACTCTAAGAACTCGGCTAAGGTCGACCTCTTGGCTTCTCAGCCAGAAGCCAAGAGGTCTCAGGGGTAGTATGATACTTTTCAAAAGCTTTTGCAGAAATGCGTAAGTTGTTGTATCAAAATTAATATTCTAACAGTAATTTTTGTTGTATTAAAAAAAATTAAAAGTATCCATATTTATAAATAAAGATGGCTCATTTTAAGAAACTAACTGGCGTCGGTGAGAGGCATAGTGTCACTTACAGACTTACCTTCTATATCATATCAAATAAGAGTTGTTTATGCTTGTTAGTATACACTTGCATCATTAATAAACCTTCTATTATAGTATCTTATGCGGGGATGTAAATATTAAGGCGTATTTTGAAAATTAACATTCTACATCCAAAGACGTAATCTTTAATAATTTTATATATTAGATCAATATGGTATATAGGATGAATCATTTGTTTTCGTTTTTTTATATTAACAGAAAAATTTAAACAGCGATTTACAGATTTAAGTTGGATACTTGGTGAAAATGCACTCTTAAAATGTCTTTAAATTTCTCGGCAACAACACTGACGTAGTTTTCCACGAAACACCGAAACACTATATACTGCACTCGACGCGCGTTTCGCCAACCAAGTTGGCATCATCTGGAGATGATTAAAACTAAACTTATGCTAACAATCTACCCTATTTATACCTAAGCTATGGTCACGGTTCACAGAACCGTCACGATTTGGTGAACCGTGACCCATTACCCAAATAAAGCGGGCTATTTGGGATAGGCCCTCTGTCACTATTCATACTTTTTTACGCTTTATGATTTCCAAGGTTTCAAATGCATCCAGATGTCTAGTATTTGTTGTTACATTCCTAATTAATCTGAAATTGCTAATATATATTTTATGGTTGTTCTCAAACACATGTTGGGCTACACTAGATTTATCTGTTCTACCATATTTGAGATGGGCCATATGCTCTTTGAATCTAGTTTGAATTGATCGTCTAGTCTGTCCAACATATTTTTGATTACAGTCCTTACAGCTAATTTCGTAAATCCCCGACTTTTTGTTTGTTTCAATTTTATCTTTTGGATTGCCTAAAAGTTGGTGTAGTTTGTAACGGCAACAAGAACACCAGGCTCATCTGTTAACGTCTGTAATGTCATGTTCGCTATTTCAAAAGATTCGGATAAAGATAATCAGTAAAGAACGTCTGACTTTTGACATTGTATACGCTTGCGAAAATATTTTATAATTTCCGTTCGCATCTACAATACGTATCTCAACAGCACCTATGTTTGAGTAATCGCTGGAGTGGAAACCTGTTGATGCGATGTTCTCGGCGCATGTTCTTCTATCTGCGTTCGGTAGGATGTATACAGCGAGCCTACTTTAATAGGGGTAAAATTCTCCATACAAAACCATTTTCGAAGTCTAGGTTGTATTGATCTAGTTGTAAAATTACAATACATAATGGGGCACGGTAGCGCAGTTGGCTCGACTAGTCACTGTCTATCTGCTTCTGAGGTCGAATCTCAGCTGCAGCAGATGATGACAATGTCGGGAGTTAAATGTTGCGTGTCCACGTTTTTTCAAGGTGTAGTCCTACCCGCACAGTTTCTGCATTAGGATTTGGAGGGGGGAGAGGTGCCTAATTTATGTGGTGTGTAAAAATAAAATGATTTAGGAAAATTAATATCTTAACTTTTTTACTTTTCGTGTACCTACTTGTGAAAATTTTCGACTTCCAGATTTTAATAGCATTATCGTTTTGGGCTCCCTTAGTATCAAAAGAAATTGGGTTTTCACAAGTATGTCTGCCCGCCTGCTTGTTTTGCTGTATTACCTAAACTATCGAAGCTATACATACGAAATTGCATATCCAGACTTCCTGCATTACCTGGAAGAGCTCAGCCGATTTTAGTTTGGGCAATCTCAAGAACTCGCGTTGTCCTTATAAGAACTGAATTTGTAGATGCATAATTCCTATATTCATCTAAGAAGGGCGACAAAGGCCATGATTACTAAATTCTGTAATCTACTAATCCTTTTAGATAGTTGTCCCTAGAATGTTTGTGATATTTCAAACAAAATGAGAAGAGTATTTGAGAATATGGCAATGTATAGCAAATACAAAATGGAAACAATGTAGGCTCAAAGATACACATTTTATTAAAACAAAATATGATTAACTTTTAAGTGAGGCGTCCTAACGTGCCGCCCGCCATGAGAGACGTAACTTTTAACAGTGATTACATGAAACAGTTGTCAATAAGATTAAAAGAAGATAAAATGTCACGCTTATGCTAACTTAAAATTGTATTATTGTTTATTTAGTTCATTATCCTTGTCATTCTATTGGAAGAATGCACAGTGCACACCTTGGACACATCAGATCCAATATCACCCTAGTAACAATATTTGCTCCTGGATATAATTAATGCGGCTAAGTAAGCATTTTAGTGGAGGATTATTTCCTCCTTGCTGATAACTAGAACTCTCAGGGTCAACCGAGTATTGAGTGTTTGTTTCCATTTCCCTCAAATTTGTGTTGGGAAATGTATTCTTTGTTCCAACGTTTCCAAAAATCTTGTTTGATATTCTGAGTATATTGGTATTTGCTTAACCTCGTCTGCAGTGTCTAAAAGTGTATGCACTGGAGTTGCTGTTAGTGTTCTCAATTAAAAAATATTCAGGTGTTAGAGAGTTTAAATCATTAGAATCAGAAGAGACAGGACTTAAAGAACACGAGTTGGGGACTGCTTCTATTTGTGTTAATAAGGTGTAAAATTTCTCAAAGGTTAAGCAAGTATTTACTGCAGCACGTTTTAAATGAGTCTTTTATACTAATTTTTTTCGCGACATTTATATTAACGTCCTGCGGCCCTCAGAGACGTCCAAAGTGTGAAGAATGTGGTGGTATAAAATGATACAATATTGTGCCTATAAAATTATTATCATTGTCTTAATAAATATTCAGTGTGAGTGATAAACCTGTTTAATGCTGCAACTTTTTCTATCTGTAATTAAAATTGGACCTGCATAGTCTACACCACTATTGTGAAACGGTTGTGAGGGTCAAACACAGTTTGGGTAGAGTCGGTAGAGAACCCATAGTGTGATTGGCAGGTTTTGGATTTGCTCGAAAACGGCTAATACTATCATGAATTACTCTCTTTAATGTTTTTTTTTCAGAAATTGGCAAAAGTGAGCGTTTTAGTTTGCTTCTTGATAATAATTATTTATTGTTTAATAACCATTTTCAAACCCTGAACTAAATATGTGTGAAACTTCAGTAAGTATGTTAACTGCCTCATATTTTGAACTTGACCTGCTTAATAGGTCATCTAGATGGAAGCCTCTTTCGATTATTTCTGCCGTCACAGTTGTTTAAGACGCCTTACGGCAAGAAATGGTTAACTGATAGGTGATAATGGCTAATAGGCTCGTTATTATTCCTCCGAAGAATTTATTATTGTGTTACGTTAATTAATGTCCGAAATTTTGTTAGGAGATCCCTAAAATTGGATACCATTGTGCTCAGAAAACAACAGGGAATTTATTTTTATTTAAAGGAGGGGTAGCAATTAAAAAGAAATGATGTCACCGCTCAAAAACAGAATATGAAAAAAAAATTCTTTTTAAAAAAATAAGATGGTCGTTTTTTAGCGTTCTCCAAAAAAATCATTTAATAACAATATCACCACGTTGTACATTTCTAAAGAAAATTATATATATTTATTTTTGTTTCAGAAAATTATTTATGTTCATTTTTATTAAATTATTTTTTTTATATAGATTTTGCTTATTTACATTAACGTCCTCTTTCCACCACTATTCACGAATAATTTTTTTTAGATCGATGTAGCATTATTAATTTTGGGGTACCCTGAGCCATCATTATTTGTGAATTTTAATGAAAATCTGGTGGTTTTGATGTCATTTAGCGGGAACGGGTTCCCACTGTTGGCAATACTGTAAAGTAGATTTCAGTTGATTTCAGTGTCGCTAAAGCGCGGTGGGGAGTGTTGCTCGTTCATCTTTGCTCATTAACGTATTAGTACTAAAATTATCTATGTTTTACAATTTCAGTGTTTCTTTCGAGACGCCACAGATAGTAAAACAATAAAATAATAAAAAATATCAGCAGGACAATCAAATATTGTTTTTTTTCCGAAACAAGAAGTAATTCTAAAAAAAATTAAATAATACGTAAATAAATAAATAAATTAAATTAAATGCTCAAAAAGATCTCCTCTTGAGCAAGGCAATCGTAACCTACTGTAAAATCCTCTTCTGGCATTCGCGCTGCGATCGCTCCGTACATCGTGCGGGCAATAGATGGGTAACTGTAAACTGCACTTACCACTAGTTGTGTATTTAGTGGGTTGGCTCGATCTGTATATTTGTTTCTACGTTAGGTTGTGTGGAATTATTATTTTCGTTTGAAAATTTGATTGAACAGTTTGGATCTGTGCGATGGCGTCATAAAAGGTTTTATCAATGCTGATATGACATTTTAATTAAGGCGATGTGCTTGGCAATGATTATGGTTTCATTATGAATTTTTTAAAATTTGTCAAAACTGATAATAACTACTTGAATATCTATAGGTAATTGTTTCATTATTAGTAATGCTACGAAAATAGTTTTTAAAACGTGTAAAGTGTGATTTGATTTTTCCTCTGTCTGATATACATATTTTCAAATTACACATTATACATAGGTACTAAGGAAACAATATGTTGAAAAGGAAAATATTAATAGGGATTGCACTTACCAATACGATTTATTTTACCTGCTTCTTTCCTCATCCGTTGTTGATGTTGCTTAAATGTTGATTGAACGTTTGGTTTTCTTGATGTTTATGCTGAATTTTAATTTCATTTTTGCTTATACTGATTTCTTAATTGTTATCCTTGCTCAATAAAACCATAACTTTCATTTTGGCTTTGTTTTTTGTTTTGTGTGCAGTTTTGTTTTTGTTTTTCGTTTGGTTTTGTTTTGCTCTCGGTTTTGTTTTTGTTTTGCTTCCGGTTTTGTATTTGTTTTGCTTTCGGTTTTGTTTTTGTTTTGCCTTTAGTTTTGTTTTTGATTTTTGTTTTGCCTTTGATTTTAGTTTGCTTTTGCTTTATGATATCTGTTGATATGCTCGAAGGAGCTGACTATGCTCGTTTACAATTAAAAGACAAAATGTGTACCAAGCGTTTATTCAACCATAAACTTATACAAATAAAATAACTAACATTGATTTGCTTTAAGCAAACATGTTACTCACTTTGAGTCTATGTAAGAACTGAATTTTATGAATGCATAATTCTTAAAACTGCACGTCGTCCATTTAAGAGAGCTGACAGAGGACAATACTAAACACAGCAATAAAATATAAAGTAAACTGTTAGTTATCACTAAAATATTTATATTTCAAACAAAATGAGAACAGCATGAAGTACACTTGAGAATATTACAGTATATAACAAACAGAAAATCCAAATTTGAAAACCGCCCACTCTCTCTTTAACACTAAAAAATTTCAAAGTTCGCCAAGGCTCGTCTAGTTTTGTTCCAAGAGGAAACCTTTTTAGCACTTAAGCAATGACGATCAATTCACCCCCTAACTCAGCACCGCAAATTTAAAATATTAAACGGAACCACCCCAATTATCATACATCATTTTAAAACTAATTCTATCGCGAATACAGCAGTGTTTGAAATCGGTTGAGATTTGGGAAAGATGTGGGTAAAGAAACAAATATAATTAGTTTTTGAGAATAACATTTTCTTTTTAATCTTTATAATTTGTTAACTAAAATTTTTTGTTATTATTTTATTAAATTTTCAAAGTGGATACCGTTGGTGCTAAGGCAGTGATACAGCCTTTGTTCAGTTTCCTGATTTTACAAGAAAAGTTTCACGGGAGAAGCTCCGACGTTCCTGAACTATTCTGTTTTTGATATCTTCAGTATCCCTAGGCGGCGTCTTGTAGACAATTGATTTCAAATGGCTCCACAGAAAAAGTCAACGGAGGATAAATCAGGGAAGCGAGTAGGCCATTCTGTGGACCCTCTTATGCCTATCCATCTGTCTGGAAACCTTGCATTTAATCACTCACTGCCTTATCGGTGAAATGTAATGTGGCCTGGCAATATCTTGTAGGAAAATCAGTTCCTCATTAATTTGCGGTGTACTATCTGCATCTTGTTGAATTTTTGTACTTTCCGTGAGTAACGGATCAATGATATTTCCTAAAATATCCAAGTATAATGGACCCGTAAGGTTTTCATTAGTGAAGAGAGGATTAATTACTGAATTACCCATCAATACCTGCCTAAAAATTTATTTTCTCAGGTCTCTGTGTGTGGACTTCATACAAATGCGGATTTTTAGTATCCCAGTATCTGCAATTCTATCTATTGACAAATCCGTGAAGATAGAAGGTTCACCAGTGCAGATATTTGTTACAGAAATTTGGTGCCTATTAATTTTTCAGTCATGATTTCGCAAAACTTCACTCGGCGATCAAAATCATCTTC
Source organism: Rhamnusium bicolor (assembly GCA_029963845.1). Taxonomy (NCBI): domain Eukaryota; kingdom Metazoa; phylum Arthropoda; class Insecta; order Coleoptera; family Cerambycidae; genus Rhamnusium; species Rhamnusium bicolor. The sequence goes on along the minus strand of JANEYF010005321.1, from coordinate 248,861 downwards.
GCATAATTCTTGGACGGGAAGCATTTTCTATGGATGAAATTTGTGTAGTTTCAAGGTTTCACCGTATTCAACAGATACATTCGTTGAAGAAGCAACTTTTCTCACTGAAGCATGGGGTCCATGCCAATGTTACCAAGAATTTCAACTTGAGTAACCTCGTCAAACACTTTAGGTACATTCCGTTTCTTATTTTTAACACTCCCAGCTTCTAATTTCCTTTCCAAACAAGTTACATATGAATTAGCAATGTTTTTGTCAGTTCGTCTAGCGCATTTGTTATGTTTGCCATATAAAATGACTATCGGATCTCTCTGCAAAAGTATAAACCATGGTGTTCAATAAAATTATTAAGAACATACGACAAATAGGTCTTGGAATAAGTATCCACAGTTTACAAATTAAGAATAATCCTGCTATTTATTTATGATAATGTTCAAGAAGAACAAAATATTTTATGTTTTGTTTTCTTAATCATTTGCTTTTTAGACTCTTTTTCGAAACTTAACTGTTGAAAAAGATTTTAATATGGTACAGGATGGCTAAAACATAAAAGGTTTTATAAAATGGCACAGTTTCGCATTAATACAACTTTGAATAACAACTTTTAAAGGTTAGAAAGAAAATACACACCATTAAAAAAATTATTCTCAAAAACCAGTCATATTTGTTTTTTTTTAATTCATAATTTCGCAAAATCTCAAAACTGAAAAACCGTTGTGTTCGCGATAGAATTAGCTTTAAAATGATATATGATAAGTGGGATAGTTCCATTTAATAAAGTTGGGGATGCTGAGAGTTAGTGATCATCATCATACGTGGGATTTACCGATCGGTTCTCAGGGATGGTTTTTACAGATATAATATAATATATTGCAAACACCTGCTGAAACATTCTCAAACTACAAAAACATATTAAGTGCATTTTATTTAATTTTACAATGTTCATGGTAACTTAATTTTAAACGTAATGCGTAATAGATTCTTTTAAATTGCAGTATATTGGTAATTTACATTACTGAAGGCTAACGGCCGTCCCTAGCGTGGAGGGGAGAAAACATATAACACGATCAAACAGTATCTTGCATAACGTGGATTCCTTCGCATGTAGGTATTAAAAATGCGCAGTTAAAATGTCACAACGTACTAAACCGACGGAAGCTACAGTAAATTCTTGGATTCGCGATATTGCCGCTTTACAATTTGATGGTAGACAATTGTATTGCACTAAATGTAACAGAGCAATTTCGTGGTCATGCAACACAAATATTAATAGACATATTTCCTCAGAAAACCATAATCGGAGCGTAGCTGGCTTTACTTACAGTGACATGTAACGAAATTTTAACTTTGATTTAGTGGAATTTATGATAGGTTGTAACATACCGTGGTCGAAACTAGACAATCCACTTTTTTAGACAATTTTTGGAAAAGTGGCAAATATAGCAATGTTAACGTGCCTTCGGAGTTTATACTAAGAAAAAAAACATTTATCAACGGAGTGTGAAAATATTAGAGAGAAAATTTCTTTTGAGCTTAATGGGAAATACATCTGGCTTAGTGTGGACGAAACCATTAACGCTTGAGGTTGTAAGGTAGCAAATGTTTTAGTGGGTGCATTGGAGGAAAATTGTTCAATGAGCGGGCACTTGATTGCCTCTAAAGTTTTAGAAGCTACAAATTCTCACATTATAGCGGAGGTAGTGATTTCAAGTCTACAAGAGTTTTGGGGCGACAAATATGCAGAAAATAAGGACAAGTTCTTGATTTCTTACCGATGGAGTGAATTATATGAAAGCTGCTGGAAGAATTTTGAAGGAAACATATCAGAATATACTTCATGTAACATGTTTCGCACGTGGGCTTCATAAGATTGCTGAAGCTATTAGGAGGTGATACCCTAATGTTGATAATTTGATATCTAGTGTAAAGAAAGTTTCTTAAAGCACCAAGTCGTGTACGGTTATTTCATGAAATTCTACCAAATACTCCATTACCTCCACAGCCCATTATAATACAATAGAAAACTTGGTTAGAGGCAGCATCGTACTATTACTGTCATTTTGAAAATGTGAAATCCCTAATACACCAGTTAAATCCAAATGACGCAGTTGTTATTTCACAGGCGCAACAGGCATTTATGGATCCAACTCTTCAAGCAAATCTGGATACCATACACGGAAGTTTTTCACGAATTTCTCTAGGCATACAGGACCTTCAATATCAGCCAACATCAGAATTTACTACATACGATGCAATAAACGTTGTGTTCAATCTTCGACAATATATTTCTCAATTACAGGGAAAAATTGCTGCGAGGGTACAAACCTTTTAAATGGCAAAGAAGTAGACTTTTCTATACCGGGCATGAATGTGGTGACTTTGCGAAAGTTTACATATTTTAAGTATGCTTCAGCTATGTCTGTCGATGTCGAGTGGTTCTTTTCGCAATATAAATGGATTTTCAACGAAAGGCGCCGAAGTTTAACTACAAACCATTTAGAACAGATGTGAAAAATACTTGTGTGTGTGTGTGTGTAGTTTACTGTTAAGTACATCCCCCTATACCTCTTCCAGTTCTCTTTGAGTGAGTGTTTATAATAAATTGACTTTATCAACTTTGAAATAATATATGCATGCAAATCTGACACAACCACCTAAAGCCAACCCTAGTTTTACGGCATATCCGATTGGTAAATCCTACCCCTGATCATCATTGCCTAAGCACCAAAAAAGTTTCCCCTTCGAACAAAAGTCGACAGTCTCCGCGAATTTTTAAATTTCTTATAGTTTTAAAGAAAAAAGAGGTGGACAGTTTTCAAATGAACACAGTGTGTGCATTTTGTTAAAATAGGATTTGATCAATTTTAAGCGAGGCTTCCTAACCGAGAGGAAAATTATTATTTTAAATAAAATTTGTAACGTTTGTCCTTACGATTTTCTAACCAGAATTGCTGTAAAATGTATATTGCGAAAATATTTTAAACATATTCAGATACATATTTGCCGAAAGTAAGTAAAAGAAAATCATGTCTTTTGTCTACGCCTCAGTTCTTTTATTTATTTATTGATTGAAAATATTGTGACGACTATCGTACTATATTAATAGTCCTGACAGGGTACTTGGCTGCAAGAGGTTAGAAATCAAAGAACGTAGTCAAAAATTAACACCATGTTTTTATTTCAGCAAATGTACAAAATCTCACTTTCAATAAAAACAACAAATAAAAAAAACTAACAATAGAAATACAATAACATTATAAGGGTCTTACCAAATTAAAGTCATGGTGGAGATATGTCCTACTAGATGGGCCATCATGGACTCCACTCTGCCTGTCTCACAGGCGTATTTATTTTATATCTTTTAAAAAAGACTTATTCGGCAAGTACACCAGGTTAAAGTTTGACACAATTAATTGGTTTCTGTTTATTGACATATGAATTAGAATATGCAATTTGGCACTCTCTGTGATTAACTAATAAACATTTAGTTCAATGTACTGTATGTTACAAATAAAAAAGATAACTTGGAAATGTATTTTATTTAGCATCTGAGGAATTACTGATTCTATTAATATTATTTCGGTAGTGTAAAATATAAGGAAGCTGCCAACAAGTGTATTAATTAATTATTTATACAGGGTCGTTAGTGTTCCATAAAATAAATAATCTTTAAAAAGGGCAATTAAAATATAAAACAAAATCTAGCAACAAGTGCGTAGAAAATATTATAAACAGGCAGGCGTCTGAACGTCTGGAATTAATAAACAAAATAAAGTCGGGCGAGGTTACAGAAACAATAATAAAACTATTTAAAGTAAAAGATTTCAATTATTATTATTCATTCAATTAGAATATTTTAACTAATGTAGTCCAACTACGAATTCATAATTTTCCATTAAATTAAAATAATTTTTCAAAGGACTTTTATTTAATCTCCCTTAACCCTTCTACGGGTTATGGGCCCAGTCTAATCATTCGCGAGTGATAATTAAACTTAAATAAAATAAATAAAATTTTAAAATAAATAAAACAAGATAATATAATGGACAGTTTACCACCTAATAAGCGGAACATTAAACCTTTTAACGGTGAGCGATATGCAGTGTGGAAGTTTCGCATTAAATCATTGCTTGCAGAACTAAATATTTTAAAAGTGATTGAAAGTGAACCACAAGAAATAATTGTACGTAACGAGGACGAACAGCAAGCTTGGCTGAAAAATGAAATTACTGCAAAAAGTATAATCGTGGAATATTTAGGTGATGCTTTCCTTGGATTTGCGAAAGAAGATACCACAGCCAAAGATATTTTGCAAAACCTTGACAAAATATATGAGCGAAGAAGTTTGGCGACTCAGCTCGCTTTAAGAAAAAGATTGTTAAGTCTGAAAGTGCAAGGAGACACCAGCTTACTACAGCATTTCACTAAATTCGATGACTTGGTAAGCGAATTAATCTCAGCAGGTGCCAAACTTGAAGAAACTGATAAAGTCTCCCATCTTTTATTAACAATGCCACAAGCGTATGATGGTGTCATCACAGCACTGGAAACTTTAAATGAAGAAAACTTAACACTTGCTTTTACCAAAACCAGATTATTAGATCATGAAGTCAAATTGAAACAGGAAGCTGGGAATACAAGTGGAAAAGCTTTATTTACTGGAAATACATTCCATAAAACCAATAAGCCAAACAAAAATAATTGGTCAAGAAATTGGAAGTCCAAGCAGTTTCATCATCAAAAACGCTACAATCATAATGTACCAAAATTTCGAAATGATAAGTTCACCAATAAGTTTTTCAAAAATAAAAGTAACATAAAATGTGAACATTGTGGCCGTCGTAATCATTTGATGAAAGACTGTTATTTTTACAAGAAAATGATAAACAATGCTGAAGATCGAACACGCACTGTACACACAATACAAACAACAAATAATATTGATGATGGAAGTGCAAATTTTGCCTTTATGGTTAGAAATCTCTTGGATTCAAAATACACAAGAGTTTCTTTCAACGCATCCAATGAAGTCATTTTTCTTCTTGACTCTGGAGCAAGCGATCATATTGTTAATTGTCTCACTATTTTTGACGAAGTAACTGACCTAACTCAACCAATTCAAATAGCCATTGCAAAAGTAAATGAGTTCATTACCGCTATAAAAAGGGGAACCATTAAAGTAAAGACTAATCTAGGAGTGACCGGCTGTTTGGAAAATGTCCTTTATGTTCCTGAAGCACCATACAACCTATTATCTGTGCGAAGAATTCAGGAAGCAGGAATGACGGTAATATTTGACCAAACTGGTATCAAAATAAAAAAGGGTGTAAACACCATTCTAACAGGTAAGCCCTTGAATGACTTATTAACAGTATGCTTAAAAATACTAAGTAAAAACCAGACATTTTTAAACCGTCAAATGCATGTTGTCAATAAAATTGATAATTATAAAATATGGCATGAACGTTTGGGTCATATTGGAAAAGATAAATTTTCAAATATAAAACGCAATCAACTAATTAAAGATGCGGATTTAATCTCACAAATTACTCCAACTAATCAGTTATGTGAGGCTTGCATAAAAGGTAAGCAATCAAAATTACCATTTGCAAAATCAAAAGATAAAAGCCATATTAAAAGACCCTTATATATAGTTCATACTGATGTTTGTGGGCCAATAACTCCTCCCGCAATAAATAATAAAAATTATTTTGTCACATTTATTGATGAATATACTCACTACACTGTAGTTTATTTACTGACCTATAAGTCAGATGTAATTAATGCATTTAAAGACTTCGTAGCTAAAAGCGAAGCTAAATTTAATTTAAAAATAGTATATCTCTATAGTGACAATGGTAGAGAATATTTATCGAATGAGTTTAAGGACTTTTGTGTGCAAAAAGGTATAACCTATCATTTAACCGTACCTCATACACCTGATCAAAACGGTGTAGCCGAACGAATGATGCGCACAATTACAGAAAAGGCTCGATCTATGCTTATTGGTGCCCATTTAAATAAAATATTTTGGGGCGAAGCTGTGCTTACAAGCACGTATTTAATTAATTTAACACCAACTAAAGCGTTAAAATTTAATAAAACGCCATATGAAATGTGGCACAATCAAAAACCACATATTAAGCATTTAAGGGTCTTCGGCGCCACAGTTTATATTCATACTAAAACTAGAAAAACTAAATTTGATGAGAAATCATTCAAAGGAATTCTAGTAGGTTATGACTTAAATGGCTATAAAATATGGGACGTTGCAACCGAAAAATTTATTGTTGCACGTGACGTCATATTTGACGAAATAAATTTTGAAAATTCCAGACCGGCAAAGTTAGTGGCTAGTGAGGATTCTGAAAATTCCATGACAAACACTCCTAAATATGATATCTTAAATTCAGAAGATGTAATACTAAAATCTGATAAATCAAAATCAGACGAATTAATTAAACCTGAAATATTAAAATCAGATAATATAAAATCTAATATAATAAAAACTGCAGATAACATAATAAAATCTGATAATATAGAATTAGACAACGTAATTTCGAGTAATAAATCTAATACAAAATTAGACAATATTACAACTAACATTCCGAACCCAAGAAGGAGTGAAAGGCTTAAAGATCGTCCGACAATTTCATATACAGAGGATGATATTCAGGTAGATGATTTATTACACGCGTATTCAGTAATTTGCAAAGCTCCAAACTCTTTCGAAGAAATTAATGAAAGAGATGATAAAATTCAGTGGGAGCAAGCAATTAGAGAAGAAATTAACTCTTTGTTAATTAATAAAACTTGGTCTTTTGTACCAAAACCCATAAATAAAAATATAATTGATTCTAAATGGGTATTTACATTAAAGGGTGATAAACATGGAAATGGAACTAAATATAAAGCGCGCCTGGTTGCAAGAGGTTTTAAACAAGAGTACCTTGTAGATTATGATGAAACTTATGCACCAGTAGCGCGTATAGCCACTTTTCGCCTCCTTTTGGCATATGCAAACCAATATGATTTGTTAGTCCACCAGATGGATGTAAAAACCGCCTTTTTAAACGGCACTTTAAAGGAAGAAATATATATGTGGGCTCCTCCAGGGGTACAAGCTCCTACAAATTGTGTTTGCAAATTAAATAAAGCTCTATATGGGCTTAAACAATCTGCCAAATGCTGGTATGAACAATTTGATCTAGTATTAAAGGGATTACAATTTAAGGCTTGTCCTGTAGATCCCTGTTTATATGTACTAAATAAAGGTAATATCACTGAGAACATCTTCGTAATTCTTTATGTGGATGACCTAATGGTTATAACACAAAAATATTCAACAATGATTAATTTCAAAGCATATTTAATGAAACAATTTTCAATGGTCGATCTTGGTGAAATAAAATTATTCTTAGGTATAAATATCGAAAGAAATCAAAATTCGATAACGCTTCACCAAAGTACATATTTAAAATCTGTGCTAGAAAAATATAACATGGCTGAATGCAAAACAATTGCAACACCACTACCAATAAAATTAAATTACCAGGCATTACAGTCTGAGGAATATTATAAAGCGCCATGTAAAAATTTAATTGGCTGTCTAATGTATGCGATGTTGTGTACACGGCCAGATTTATGTGTTTCTCTTAATATTTTAAGCCGATACCAGAGCAAAAATAATATAGAACTCTGGAAATGCTTAAAAAGGGTCTTAAGATATATTAAAGGCTCACTAGAACTTAAATTAACTTTTGTCAAAAATAATAATTATGTTTATACAATAATGGGTTATGTTGATTCCGACTGGGGTTCAGATGAAAGTGACAGAAAAAGCACAACAGGCTATTTATTTAAATGTTTTGAAACATGTACAATTGTCTGGAATACTAAAAGACAACAATCTGTAGCTGCTTCCTCCACGGAAGCTGAATATATGGCTCTCTTCGAAGGTGTAAGGGAGGCTTTATGGCTTAAGTCACTAATGACCAGTCTAAAATTAACTAGTATAAATCCAATTTTAATTTACGAAGATAATACTGGATGCATGAAAATAGCAACAAACCCAATTAATAATAAAAAGAACTAAACATATTGATATTAAATATCATTTTACAAGAGAACAAATTGCTAATAAAAATATAATAATTAAATATATTTCCACAGGTGAACAGCTGGCTGATGGGTTTACAAAACCATTATCACCGACAAAGTTTCACGAAACAAGAACAAATATAGGCTTGAAGTGAAATACTATGTAACCTGATACTTTTAAAGCTTTTCGTTTAAGATTTAGTGCTACATCATGTATAAGTAACTCGCTATTAAAAATATTAATCACTTATTTTATGACTCTTATGAGTATTCTTTTTCATTAGGTCTGTTTGGGTTTTTCTGGGTTTTCCCAAACCATGCAACAAATGTTGGACCTTTAATTATTTTCCCAGGTTAATATACAGTTTATGTAATAAACAATAAGTAAGTGCTTGTTGCCAAATTTTGAGTGGGAGCGTTAGTGTTCCATAAAATAAATAATCTTTAAAAAGGGCAATTAAAATATAAAACAAAATCTAGCAACAAGTGCGTAGAAAATATTATAAACAGGCAGGCGTCTGAACGTCTGGAATTAATAAACAAAATAAAGTCGGGCGAGGTTACAGAAACAATAATAAAACTATTTAAAGTAAAAGATTTCAATTATTATTATTCATTCAATTAGAATATTTTAACTAATGTAGTCCAACTACGAATTCATAATTTTCCATTAAATTAAAATAATTTTTCAAAGGACTTTTATTTAATCTCCCTTAACCCTTCTACGAGGGTGTTTCAGGTATGCGGTCATTAATTTCTAGGGGCGATTCTACATAAAAAAAAATATGAAAAAAAGTTCATATAAACATGGGCCCGAAAATCCCTCCTAAGGGCGCTGCGGGCCTCTGAAGGGGGCACCCAAAATTGACATTTTATTTAATATCTCGGGAACCCTTTGAGGTACAATGACTAGTTTTTGCACGTGATTCGATATCCCCCAATTTTTTTAATGCGAATTTTTTGTGAATGTCCCATCGGAATATGATGCCTTGGCTATAAATACACAAAGAAGGTTTTCTTGTTGTAACGCCGTAGGACCAACCAGTTTCCACAAATTTAAACAAAGAATTGCAGGGGAGAAGTAAGTCCCCCATTTCCAATTTTGTGCACCCCCTGACTGAATTTACCCTTGGTGAATAACATCAAATAATGACCTTTATTGATATCGAATCACGTGCAAAAACTAGTTACTGTAGCTCAAAGGGTTCCTGAGATATTAAATAAAATGTCAATTTTGGGTGCCCCTTCAGAGGCCTGCGGCGCCCTTAGGAGGGATTTTCGAACCCATGTTTATATGAACTTTTTTTATATTTTTTTATGTAGAATCGCCCCTAGAAATTAATGACCGCATACCTGAGACACCCTGTATAAATTGGTATTCCATGTATTACAATATGTTAATCGTCCAAAAGTTTTGATTAGCCCAATAATTCGCTGAGAATACTTGTTTATCAGTTGTTTTAAAATCCATTGTAATAAACCAGGTAAAAAAACATTGAAAAAGTTTATCAAGATTGTCACTTGCGACAATAACTTAGAATGTAGAGAATTTAAATTGCAATTTAATAGGTTCACATTCACGTGCAATTTGAGCTACTTGGGATACCACATTTTATTGCCTATACTATAAAACAGGCAGTTCATAGCAGACAAGACGAGGATATATTAATTTGAAGTCGATGTTCATGTCAATGTCAATATCGTTTATAATTAGATTCTAATTATACGTTGTTCGCAGATGATTTATTATCGATACCTAGTTAATTTGTTTCGCAGGTAGTATTTAACAGTAGGTAAATTATATGTCGGTTCCAATTTGCCGAAAGTGTTAAACAAACGCTTACTTGTGATACATTGCTGTAACGAGAATTTTATGAAAAACTTAAATATGCAAACATACTATATTCAGAAATTAAAAGATGAGATCACTTTCGCTTAGACCGAAAGTGACATTTTCCGCACAAGTATAAGATAGGCCCCTTGTGAGTCTAATGATTTAAAAAATCGCATTCTTAACAGCCTCGCTTAAAAGCATAAAAGATGAAATAGAATTTTATTGTCACCTGAAACTATTATACTAGGTAGCACATTCAGATAAGAATGATAGTATAAAATATAAAAAGCTATAGGTACTTATTATTATTATTATGTTAGGTTTGAAAGAATGCTGTTGTAATACCCAATAATAATTTTTTTTTCTAGAACTGCATAAATACGAAACAATAATATGTCAGATTTTTTAAATGCCGTATTGAGTTTTGTCAACGGTTTTTGGAGTTAAAAAATGATGACGCAGATATTGCACAACATATTTTCATGAGCGATGAAGTTCACTTTATATGGCATGGTACATAAACAGAATACTCGCCACTGAAAACCCGTGTGAAATCTATGAAAGACTTACCTTCCCCAAAAGTAACTGTTTGATGTGCTGTATCATCGACAAAAATTATTGGCCCATATATTTTGTTTAATAACACGGTGAAAATCACTTCTTACAACATGCACATTTGCTCCAGACCAAGGTGTCTACTAACCTGGAAAACCTGGAATTGTCAGGAAATTTATTTTAGTCGGGGAAAGCCTGAAAATTTCACAGCGACACCAGGATTATTTTTATTTTTAATAACATTTATATTATTTTAATATGATCTCATGGCAACGCCCTTGTCGACAGAAGTGTTTCAATAAACAAAGAGTGCTTAATAGAAAATTTAAAAGAAGATTTATTGATAGTCCAGAGGATAATTTACAACAGTATCTTAAATATTGGTGGTATTGAAGAATTTAAGATAAAGTCTGTCCTTCAGTATGTCAGTGGAAAAAGATAACGTTCCATGAGATCTAATTTCTACGACATCTAATTCCCACGAGATCTAATTCTAATAGCCACCCTGTATATCTTTTCGGGTATCCGAATGAGTTTTATATAGACCGATAAAAAAAATTCCATGAAGTCTAATTCCCACGAGATGTTAAAACTCTGATGCCATTTCCCCCATGAGATCTAACACATAACTCTGTATATCTGTTCGGCTTTTCTAATGCGTTTTATCATTGTAAAAATCAAAAACACCGATTGAAAAATCCCACAAGATCTAATTCCCATGAGATCTAAATCCTATGAAATCTAAAAATGTAACGTTGCTTTGCATACTGAGGTAATACATTACGTATGCAGCATTCAGGGACGTAGGGACAACTGTAATATATTATCCCACAAAAACGATGTTTTTTTTTTTTTTGATAAAGTACTACTAACAATAATAAATTTAAAAAAAATTTTCTCAGTCATCATCACTGAATCGGATACAAATTAAAATTAATTTTAACCAAAGTTCATGAAATTGAAATCCATATACAATTATAGTAAAAATAAATTTTGGATACCTATTTTTTTATGGTGGTTGTATATTTCTTTATATTGATAAATTGATTTTATCACCAGAACTATTTTATTTACATGAAACAATTTTAAGTCTTAATGTAATATTTTAGTTTCATGTTTTATTATGCATGTTTATATTATTGTAGCAATATGTAAAATTGTATCAATTGTTAATATTTATAATATAACAAAATAATAAATACTTTATATATAACGTACATTCACTGTTTTGGTGACAAATCGTACTCTAAATTAAAAATTTTAACGGATATAAATTGAATTTATAAAATATGTGTACGCTTCTGGATATCATGTGTGAAATTACTTCACAATTGGATCTCGTGGGATTTACATTTCGGGTTTTTAGATCTCACGGGATTTTTAAATCGGTCTATTCTGAAAACCGAACAGATATACAGGGTGATAAGTAAACTGGTTGAAATTAAATTTTGTGGGATTTAGATATCATGGGAGTTTCTTCTCGGAATCCTTAGTTCCCGTGGGAATTAGATATCATGGGAATTAGACCTCATGGGAATTGGACCTCATGGGACATACTCGTGGAACAAGACCTGAAGAAAAAGAATGTGAGGAGGTTGAAGTGGAAAAGAGTTATTTAGAAAGAAAAAGACTGCACAGATTGAAAGGCATGAAAAAGGAAGAAATTAGTCAAGAAACAACTCTAGAATGCATTTAAAAAATGCACACGAGAATTTATATCCTCTCAGACAGCACATCAAGCTTTAAGTTCGTTTACTTGTATGTCTAAGATAGTCTAGGAATGTCTACAACAGTAAAAGCAACTGGCAATGAATAACTTTGATGTGGGTGCCAGGGCATGAAGAAGTAAAAGGGAATGATATTACTGATTGACTTGCGAGGGAAGATCCAGGATCATGATTCATCGGACTAGAATGGTTTTGTGGAATATTTAAAAGCCACACAACAGACGAGGTTAGAAAATGAAAAGGGTAACATAAATCCTACTGGAAGTTAATTCTAGGTTAAAGACAAGCGAAGAAGTTTATAAACAAACTACTCGCAAAAAAAAGCTAGAGAACTATTTGAACTCAACAAACCAAAGTTAAGGATACAGGCCTTTTCACAGGTCAATGCCCACTAAGATATTTCAAAAAAATGGGCAGACTTGAAAATGTCATACAGTGAGCGCTGATTCAACTCGAACAGGCGTTAAAGGAAAACAAATTATGTACGTGTAGATTTCTTATGTGGAGTATTGATGACGGTTCCCACTACAGATGAAGAGGGCATAATCCATACATCTCATTATTTGCTTTCCTTTTAACCAGTGATGTTAAATTACGGTAATTAATTTTTTCAGTAATTTACCACGGTAAATCATAATTACCAAATTAATTCGTGGAGAAATAATTCGATTAGTAATTTACCACTGCGGTAAATAACCGAAATTAATTGTTGGTAAATTACCGTTTATTTACAGTAATTAATGTTTTGGTAGATATAAAAGCATATTTTACATTCATTGTTTGGTTTCTTTATTATAATTTGTTAATTTATAGTACATATTGATTTTATTTTCAATTAATTGAAATACATAGCTTTTATTTACCTTAATCCTAATTTCTAATACATAATGCATGATGGTCAAAATAGTTAGCAAAACATTTTATACTGCTACCTATTTAAAAAAAACTACAACACGTTTTTAAGGCTAATAATACTTTATTAAAAAAAATAACAAAGATCAAGGTAATCATACTGTTATACCACAAACTATAGAACAAAACATTATATTAATGAGATCGAGAGAATAACTTAAACAATAAATAAATATAACATAAATTAAAATCTTTTAAAAACAAGTAAATAATGCTGTTACTGTTAGTAACAATATTGCAAAATATGTTAAGCACTCTGCTACTCAGTCATATTTATGAATTATTAGTTATCAAATTCTTGATCAGTTTAAAGATCTATATTAAACTAATCTGAGATTGTTAGGTCAACATCAGTGATGGTAATTTACCAGATTAATTACCATTTTGCATCACTGCTTTTAACGCCTGTTCGACTTGAAACAGCGCTCGCTGTGTATCGCTTCTTTACAGATAAAACCGTTTAGCATGTACCTTGCTCATGCAAATTCCTAATCCGCCAAAGGCTACGACATTTGGAGCAGGTATTCGCCATTCCCCAATAGAAATTGATTGGTATATATAGGTAGATATAAGGATTATCACAAAAGGTCTCTTTAGGCCACTAGGGCCTTAACGAACCACTAATAATCTGATCTAATCTATTACATATGTTTATATATAATAAAATTGATTTACGAAAAGAATAACTTTGTTAATGGCCAAATTTATATATTAAAGAATGAATATTGGAATTTAGAAAGTATTACCTGGAAAACCTGAAAAAGTTGGGGGAATTTTTAAATTAAATATATTAGACACCCTGCCAGATATTTTTTATACCGCAAATTGAAGAATAAAGAAATCATTTTTATTTTCAGCAAGAATAAGTATGGAGATCCTGCGACATACAATTCCGATTAGACTAATTTCTCGAAACGGTGATCTTGGTTGGCCATCTAGATCTCCTGATATTACTGCCCCAGACATTTTTGTTTGGGGATATCTGAGTAGAGTGTTCAAGGGTAAGCCTAGAAATATAGAGGAAGCTCAAAAGAAATATCCGACAAGAAACTGAAGTTATTCTACAGGATATGCCTCACGAGTACATCCGTCGCGTCGTTTAGAAGAGTGTGCGGAGAAGGAAGTCGGACATTTAACACACACAGTATTTAAAAACTAGAACTCCCATTATTACTCTTTAAGATGCCATTTACGTTATTTCTGTATTTAAAGTAATTATTATTGTATTACTGTGTTTTAAAAATGATCAGATCATTTTGGCTCTCACTGTATATATAACTCAAATTTCCGAGTCCTGTTTAGTGATATCTATTATTTTTATATAAATTTATTTTGTTCATGGTATTGTTCGAAAGTGGTAAATTATGCAGTGATTACCCAACAGAGACACCTATGCATCTGTTTGTCAATTTTTGCATCGAGCTACTAGATTGTATATAAACGTGATTAACTTGTAGCTTGCGGCAATGGCTGCTTGACCCTAAAAGTTAACTGAATTTATCAGCTGTAATTAGGAACTTGCAGTGAGTGCAAATAAAAAAGGACAGACTTACCAACGAGTAATTAAGTTTGTAATTACGTATATTATATTAATGTAGTCGGTTTCTAAATTACATTTCTGGTTGGAGTTCATTTTAAAAATGTTACTTGTTACACATTGTCGCCGATCATTAGAGCGTGGCAAATTGTTGTGAATAATATGTATTGCTGCTTCTACTTCAGGATTTTTTAAATAGTTTTGGGCCTCAGAGATGGCTTTTGATTCACTATGATTTAACTGTAGAATGAAATCCTTTGCTCGTTGAAAATACTCATGAAAGTTGTATGTCAGAACAAGGTAACTTAAAACTTGTAACCTGTTTGGAGGCTGTCAGACGGCGTTAGCACATTCTCGTCGCCAGGTGGACAACATGAAACTTTAAATCGCTGTTAAGATTTTTCTATTAATGAGAACGAAAAAAAAATGAAAACAAATAATTCATCTTAAATACCATCCTATAGTTTATCCCAGATAAGACTACAGTTGTTTACGTTTTGAGTGAGGCAGGTTTACACAGGCACACGGGATATCCTGAATAAACGGAATTCCCCGCGAGCCGTTTCAAACCCATTGGTACACAAAATAAGAAGTAACGGAAAATTCAGAGAAGTTCTGTTTTGTGACTAAATTGAAATATTTTAAATAAATTTAATAACGCAAGGCGTTGGTAACCAAAAGCCAATAATTTTCGGAAATTTTAGGAGATTCGCTAATACAATGTAACAACCATAACACAACCATAACACAACCATAACATAACCATAACATAACCATTCACTATGCACCGAGAACAGTAACTACCCGAATTTTAAACAGGTTAACGAAACATCCACATATATTTATTAAAACGCATTCAATCCAAATTGAATAGTCGCATTAGTGGCATGCTTAAATAAATAAAATTCCATTGAATTCCTATAAAAGTAAAATTCATAACATAGGTCACAATTTGCTTAAAAGGCATGCCGACCCAATTCTTATTGGGTTAACAGAACTTCCGTAACAGTTAACAAGATAATTAATTGCGTTTGTGAATACGACAATGCTTCTCATTGGTAGCGTTTACACTATAATTAGTCAGCGCTGCGGCAGTAAATCTACATTGATCCACCTTTTATCAGTACGTAATATTTTATACCGGACCTGGCGGCGCTCTCACTTAAGAAATCAAACATGCCGATTTACTTATAGTTTGTTTCAAACTTATTTGCAAAATAAAAAACGTCAGCTTCTTTGGCGGTGGTAAAAGGATTGAAGAAGCCGACATTTTTAAATGTTGTAAATAAGTTTGAACTAAACTGTATATACAGAATTAGATCATCGCCGGTGCCACCGAATGTAGCAGGACGTTAGGGCACCTTCACACGAGACACCGAACACCGGACACCGGTGGCTCATTCTAGCCGATCGTACAAATAAATGCATGTTTACACACGGACCACATGTATGGGACACTCGGTGTCTGACACGGAAACGGTGTCTCGGCTCCGCCACAATTTAAAACATTCGCCTTCTCCGCCTTTTTCTTATTAACAAGAGACCGAATGTATCGTTGTCTAGTGCATCCATAATAAAACTAAAATCCTTTTGGCACGACTGTAGTACGTCCGAATTCTTCAGCGAACACTGGTGTCGGTGTCCAGTGTCTTGTGGAAAAGATCTCGACCACCGGTGTCGAACACCGGCGTCCGGTGTTCGGTGTCTCGTGTGTAGGTGCCCTTAGACTTAAAATCACACACAAGGCGGTAAAATGATCAAAGGAGCCAACGTTTTTTATGTTGCAAATAAGTTTGAAATAAACTGTATATACCGAATTTTACTGTAAAGTGTGTATTTGCAATTATAAAAAACAGTCGTCAATGTCAGCACGTGTTTGAAAGATCAGATCATCGCCGGCGCGACCAAATGCGACGTTAGACTCAAGAGACCGGCAACTAAGCACTGCCACGTGTTACAAAGTTCCTTTATTATTTTGTATGTACCTGTTAGCAGTACTACAATTACCTGATACTTAACATATTTATCAGTCTTGAATATGTTTCTCTACTAAACAGAGTGTAAAAGTTTATTTCTGTATTCAGTTATTAAATTAGCTGTATATGTTTACGGAATAGAGCCGGAGCTGGCAAAAAGTCTGTCTGATTTATTAATTTTACCCTGCGTGAACTTAGCTTGCAAATTTACCAATCAGAGGCAAGGACAAACATTCCCTATCTTTACCAACACTGCATTCTAATCTGGTACACATTACCATCTTAAATACCATCTGTACTTAATATACATTACGTCTAATGAACTCCTCGGCCAGATAGAAAAGGAATACGAGCGATAGAACTAGGATGAAGTGAGATAGAATAAGACACGCCCAGCGAACGCAAGGACAGGGTTTGGTAGGGTGAGTGGTGATTCGTTTCTAATAAGGAGGGCGTCATAGCCAATCAAAATTTTGATGTTCCAATAACGTCATGGTGACGTCATTGGTAGAACATTTGTTTGTCTTGACAATTGTTCTCTCTTATGTTTAGTCGGAGAAAGACAACCATGCGTAACAATATTATGCATTTTGAAATGTAGTTCTAGTTGATGTCGCTCTATGTGGAAACATATTTACAAATAAATTTTGTATTCGACGTTCTGATGTGCCGTTATGATGCCATATCATTTGTTATTTTTCTTCGCGCGTATAAACCATTATTTTTCGAGAATATGAAATTTTAATAAAGAATATGTCCCTTTACATATCATACATTTCTTGAAATGAGTGGGACGGGTAGACTTTAAGGAACTCACCGCTGCAGTCTGTGCCCCACCAGTCATCTACGATACACTCCCACATCATGTCACCATGATTGCTGTTACATCCATCTCGTTTGTTTAATCGGTCTTTGTTAACATTTCGCTGCATTTTTCAGTTTACACACTATAAATACTGATGCGTATTTTTTTTTTTTATTAATAAAAAATACGAATATTTTATTTGGTGTCATTTTATGAAACTAAATAATTTTCCTATTAATAAAAAATATGCATCAGTATTGTCTGTTACTTTACATCTATATGGTTTTAGGGTGAATTGCTTGTTTTCGTTTTTTAGTACTACTAACAGAAAAATTTTAATAGCAATTATAGATTTAAACTAGATATCTGGCGAAAATGCATCATTCACTCGCATTACACATTACATCTTTATATTTGTTTATAAGTTTAAAAATGTAAGACGCAAATCTTAAATCGGCATGCCGTGGAATTGTTATTTTTATCAGTTTATACGGTCGCGACGAAATATTTGAGCGGACTAGACTACGGCTCGCAGAGATTTCAATAATTATATCTGCTGCATACGCGCATATAGTGTTTGCTGCCTACGTACATACGTCTATGACTAGCGTTAGATTTGCCACCTTCTACTAATCATCCATAGAAAGAGATTGTTACACAAAAGTGTACATTACCAGAAAAGAAATTGAAAAACTGGAAGTTAGTATATCGTTATGTCCAGCTGAATGTTTGTCAACAATTTCTCATAAGCGGGGTTACTACTATTAGGTTTGTAGAATAGGTATAAGCTTTACTTAAAATGACCAGGTGCTAAAGACTTTTTTTTTCTTGGGGCTTACTACCACATAAATAATTCCTTGTTATCTAAAAAACACAGAATTCTCTGTGGAAATGATTATACACAACTTAATTAGCACTGTACAGTAGGGCTGGGCGATTGTCAAAAGTCATAATCGATTATTGAAAAATAATTATTTCGATTAATCGATTATAATCGTTTAATCAAATAATCGATTAATCAAATAATCGACTAATCGATTGATCAAATAATCGATTAATCAAATGATCGATTAAACGATTATTTGATTAATCGATTAAAAATCGGTTATAATCTATTAATCGTAAAAGCGATTAATCGATTCTAGTCGATTTTAACCAGCCTTAATCGATTATTCAATTCTCTTGCCCACCCCTAATTTACGGAGCTGTAGGATTCATCTTAGGGTTATTTTCAATTTTATTTACATACTGTTTATTTATATGACTATAATACTATAATAATTGTATTAAGTAAAAAAATGGATCATGAGGATAGGATAAATAAAGGACAGTTGTTATTTTCATATTTTGATTAATATCTATTATTAGGGTTGGGCGATTGTCAAAAGTCATAATCGATTATCGATTATTTCGATTAATCGATTAATCAAATAATCGATTAATCAAATGATCGATTAATCGATTATATAAGAAGAAATAATCAAATGATCGATTAATCGATTATTTTTCGATTAATCGATTATTTTTCCCAGCCCTACTGTACAGGTATTTATAGTTTATTTCAAACTTATTTGCAACATAGAAAAAGTCGGCTTCTTTGATGGCGGTAAAGAAGTCAAAGAAGCCGACTTTTATGTTGCGAATAAATTTAAATAAATATAGTTTAAAAAAACTAAAAAACACGCTTTTAAAGCACATCAAACTAAAAAGTGAAAAATAATTATTAATATAAACTGAAAATAATAATGAACGAAAAAATACTAGTATTATTGTGAAAAAAGCGTGGGGTGCTTTGTGCAATATTTTTCGTAAATCGAGCACCCCACGCTTTTTTCACAATAATACTAGTATTTTTCGTTCATTATTATTTTCAGTTTATATTAATAATTATTTTTCACTTTTTTAGTTTGATGTGCTTTAAAAGCGTGTTTTTTAGTTTTTTTTAAACTATATTTATTTTTAACTTTTTAGTTTGATGTGCTATGAAAGCGTGTTTTTTAGTTGTTTTAAACTATATTTATATTGCTTATTGATGCTGATATTATAACATATTACGATCCAACAGATATTTCTGAAAAAAAAAAAATTTATTTCAGCCGTGAGGTTCGAACTCACGCCGGAGGAGTCTGTCGTTTCGCGTCGACTGCCTTAACCCACTCGACCACCGGGCTAATTAACAATTATGGAATCTACTGACATATTAAGCCTTTGCTTTCACGCAGGGATACGTGAGGAAAGGATTGGCGATCCTGAACAGGATAATGATATAAACTTATCAAATTATTGTATTGTTACCGGTTCTTAATAAGTGTACAAAGTTTCAATTAAATCTGTCCGTTTAAAGTGGGTTAAAATCGAGTCCAAAGAGTCGGTTACAAACAAACAAGCAAACATACAAGTGAAGCTAATAAAAGCGTGTTAAAAAAAACTACACTACATTTGTAAATCGCTTATAAAACTTCTATATTGTCTTTATTGCATCAAATAAAATTACGACCAAAGTTTTATTAATACAAATAATGAATTTATTATTTAATAAAAATAATAAATCAATTTTGTGTGTAATATTACCTCTTTCATGTACAGAACCTGTTTTATTTAAATAATATGAGACGAAAAATATGTTTTTGTTTTTCGTTATCATCAGTAGAAAAGATTAAGAGATTTATAGTTTAATGTTGGATCCTTGATGAAAAAGCCGCCTTAATAAATCATTAAGAAGATAAAGTTACTTTGCATCATTGTTGATGTAACTAAAGCATTCGATACTGATTACCGCATAAAACTGTTAAAAATACTCTAGAGCATTGATTTCTGAGACGTGTGACGTATGATTGATTAGGTTATTTAATAGGTGGGGATGACGTGTAAAGGTTAATATTCTAAGAACTCAGAAAACAGAAATAAATATGGTGTACTACAAGGAACGGTATTAGACCTATATTTTTTACATCTATGTTATTGACTAATCTTTAGTTTCGAGGTATTATGTTTTAGGAATCCATGAATTAAAATGATAATTAAAGTTTGACTTTATGTTTTTATAGTAAATTGATACATATTTAATTTACGATAACACCGTTTCTACCATTCAGTTATATAATGACTTTTAAGTTACATATTTACATTTTTTTTAATTAACCAGCATAACAACAAAACTAACGCATTAAATAAAATAATAAATTTATTAAATTGGTGGGCATTGAGGCCCCTGTATAAATTTGCTGTAGTTATATAAATATATTTTTCCTGAATTTAATGCAAATTTCTGATTGCTTAAATAAATCAAATCACCTTTGTAGGTCTTTGAAAATATTGGATGTCCAAGCAAACATTAATAATAATACATCGACCGAATCAGTGAATATTTACAATGCCAGTAAATAATAATGATGACAGTAAAATTTGTAATTGGTAATATAATTTATGTAATAATTTAGTGTTTTCATTTTACTTATCTAGGAAAGATGAAATATTAAGTTTACTTGCAACATCGGTTATTTTACATAATTATATATTCTCTCATCAAAGACAGAATTTGATGAAATCCAAGACGATTGCTGCGAAAGATGGTTGTGGAACTTGGAATGCGCAGAAAGAGCGTTCGGATTATTGGTAGTAAGAAGCTTAAAATGAAATGCTATAAAAGACAGGAAGTCCATCTATTGTATGCAAATACATCGGCTAACAGGTTAACAGTTTTCGCACATTGTTCTAAATTGGCACAATTCAATCATATAAACAGATGAGAAAGTTTTTACTATAGATGAAAAGTTTAATAAAAAAAAATTCTCGAATAATTTCCATAAAACACCTTTGATGTTTATCGATCAGGGGATTAGGATGACCGTAGAAATATATCGTAAGAACGTGCTGGAGGCCGTGGTAGAACAATGCGCGCACGTCATAATTTGAGAAACCGTCGAGGGAATTTCCATCAAGACTGCAAGGCCCCATACAGCGAATACTACTGTTACTTTGGCTCGAGAGAATTTTCCAGACTTCATTTTGCCTGAAGATTGACCTTCATTTTCGTCAGACTTGAATCCAAGGGATTACAGTATGTGGGATATTCTAGAAGCAGCGGCTTGTGCAAAACGTCATACCAATGTTGAGGACCTAAAGCGTTCCTTAAGGGCTGCGTGGGCTACTATTTTTGATGAAGTGCGGAGCGGCTCTGGAGATCGCTCGAGACTTGTTGTGGACGACGCCTCGCTGCTTCTTTCGCTTCACCGACCTTGTGGACGGCAGAGCGGACCGGAAATCATCGATTTCGGGAATCTTCGACTGTTTTCGGAAATATTTTTTGGCACGTATTCTTATATTTTTTATTGTCCAGTGTACAGTAGGTATTGTAAAACAATTTAGCATTTATCACTAAGTTTCAGCAATTCAAATTAAGAAAATGTTATATTTAAACAAAAGTTATAATTATTTTTCTTTAAACGAAAGCTTAAACAGCTTTCGTCTCTATAATAATAATTTTAATTAGCCATCATTACTTCTTCATGCATAATTCTGAAGTAGTGACTGCGTATAGTGGACGAACACCCCTCGAAAATTCCGCGCTACATTGCGCCGCGTCCGCCCCGCTCCCCCTTTCCGACCTAATGGACCTTGTCGAACGATCCCTTGAAAATTCCGCGCTGCGTTTCTTCGCGCCGCCGTTTCGCCTCACCTAATTGGACGCTCACCTTAAACATGGAAAAAGAAAGACAAATTTTATTTTCTATTTGGGATGAAATAAATGCAGCTTTTGGCGAGAGCGTATTGTTGTTTATTGAATTAGCAAATTACTTTGTAGAGCAATATCATAAAAACTAACCAATTAATTGTTTGTGAATAAAACTTTTTTTGAGGAAAATGCTTACAGAAATTGGGCTTTTTTTATTATTTCCTGGAAGATAAGAAAAATTATTTTAAAATAATCTCGTAACTTATTTAAGGTTCTAGTTTGTTAAAAGAACATACAGCAGTTTGAATTGCAATATCAATTAATTATAATACCGTTTTACGTAGGTTGTCAAAACCGGTGTTTATCTTTTGTTTACGTCAATAATGTCATTGTATATAATGTATACTCATAAAACCGTAGGTGTAAAATGGATCAGGTTATTTTTACTTTTTCTTTTATTACGCTATTTTCTTTAACCTATTAAAACGTACATATATATTCAGTCAGGTTTTCATAGGTGGCCAACATAAATTTGCAAATCGCTCTTTGTGGTAACCAAAGACAAAAACAATTACCTTATTTTAAACAAAATGCATATTTACTAAAAATTAAGAGAGAAATAGTTTTTTTTAAGTTCGAAAAGTTACTTTCATAAAACAATAGTTTTGCCTGTAATTTTGCGTACCTGCATATGAATGAGTTTTTGGTTTTTATTAAGGTTGGTTTTTTGAGTACATTATCATGGTCGTGGGGCGCCATAAATAAACAACTGCGTATAAGTTATGATTACAGATCAGGAGGCAGCGATAAATTCCAGATATGACTTTTACGTAGATATAATGTATTGTAAGCACCTAATGAAATATTCACAAACAGATCGGCCATTAGCGCGTGTGTTCGTTTGCTCTGTGTTTTTAACATCAATATCCTAACGATTTTTTTCAAAACTTTCTTATTCCATTCAAAGGGATTGAGACTTGCACATGGTAATAGCGTGCCAAAGTCGACAAAGGGTGTTTTTTTTTTTTTTTTTTTTTTTTTTTTCGATATCTGAGGTATAAGGACTTTTTGGTTTTCACGAGGCATTTTTCTAAGGAAATTTACAAAAAATGTCAGTGGATTTGTGTAAAAAATGCACGAAATTTCTGCATATCATATAAAGCGCAGTACGGATTTGGATTTGTTAGGCTTGTAAATATTGCATTTCAGTTAGATTCAATTTATAGACAAAATCTTATAAAACACAACGAGCAGGTGATTAAAAATAAATATATTTTAAAGAAAATTATCAATTGTATCAAAATGTAATAAATCTGTTACATGCAAAGAGTCCTACGGTTTACGAAGAACTCTAGAAGATCCCAATTTTGTATTTTTTTTCTTAATTTATTTCACAAAATATTTCCACATGTAGACATTACAGGGGGCGTGCGGTGAGTTTTGATACAGGGGAAGCAGTTTGTGATATAGGGTGATGGTTAGTGCGAAGCACCGAGTGAAGCTAGGAAAATTTTTGTTTAAGAAAAGGCACGTGGCTTCCGTACTACTCATTTTAAAGCAAACTTTGAAAGCCGCAGTTATGATATCTAGAAAAAAGTACACTTGTAGGACTGCCACTCCTCAATAAACATAAAACATAAAAACACCACAAAAATTAGACAACCCCCCCCGATTCCAAAGCCGTAGCTGCACGGGCGAGGGTTACACTTATGAAAAAACGCAGACACACAACCATACTCACCGACATTGCCAGTGCCGGTGGCGGGGATCGAACCCGCAGCGAAATAGCGAGTTTGTTCAGTCACACTTGCCATCGTGCACTCTCTAGCCTACTATAAATCGAGCCGGCTAGTTAAGTAGTTAACATTCACATACCTACCTATTTATAATGTAGTTTAATCCGCCTCTCCTTTTTTGCAAAGTCGGAAATAAGTTCATCGTAAAAGTTTGAATTTTGGGACATCTTCACAAAGTCACTTTCTATTGTCAACAGGGACAATTTTGAAAGCCGCTCTTCACTGGTTGAATTTCTTGAAAAAGTTTTTATTCTTTTTAAGGTCGAAAAACGTTCAACCGAAACACTAGTTGCAGGTATCGTCAACACTAACTCATACAATTTCAACACTTCAGTGTAGGCCTGATCCAAACTATTTTCTTTTATAAAGATATCAGTTCGTTGGCGTTATGTTTCTGACTAATATCTTCTGTAGCATAAATAACTGAAAGTTCCGATCGTAACCCAACTATATCAAAAAAAATTCTGTAGTTATCACTCAATGACAGAAGTGCGTTTTGTGGAAACTGTTTATTTTTAAATTTATTAAAATTACACAATTCTAAAAACTGTATATCACTAAAATTTTTAAATCTATTATTTAGTTGCCCAGTGATATTGTCTAAAATTTCGATAAAAAGTCTTCGATATGAAATTCTACGATCCACTATAAATTCAGTTCGTATTCTTTTTTCTTTGCGGCTATAAATTGTCATAACTAGTTTTCTCCCAGAACTTTTTAAATTCATTTCTTTTGTTACAAATCAAATTTTTGAATTCTTCAATTTTCTTAACACAAAATCCAACGCCATTTGATTAATTTTGCAAAATATTGAATAAATTGTCAGTATATGGGAATATTTCGGAGAAAATATTTAACAAAAAATTAAAATCAAAGTCTCTTTTCAATAAATCTAAGTAACCCCTGGATCCATTCAAAGTCTCAGTGTCCTAATCATCTTTGCTTTGTAAAATATTTTCAAATAAATCAATTAGAGGCTGTCGATATTCAGATACAGTTTGTACTAGCCTCCCATTGTAATTCCATCGTGTTGGCGCAACTCTGGGTAGTCTCTTCTGTACTTCCAAATCTAAAGCTCGTGTCCGTTTTGATGATTTTGAAAAAAAGGCAGCCATTCCACTAATACTTGAAAAAAATTACTTTGCACTCTTTAAGACACGCTGTAGATTGAGCAAGAACTGAATTTAATCGATGCACAAAACAATGTACAAATATTGCATTCTAAGAAGTCTCTTTTACTTTGGCCTGCAGGCCCCCCAATTCACCATCAATTACAGCGGCCCCATTATAACTTTGGGCGATAAGTGTAGCACCACACTGTAGATCATCGACTATCTGACAAACTATAGCATATAAAGCTGCGGCCGTTCTCTGCGTTGTTATGTTTAAAAATCCTAAAAAAGCGCTCTTGGACTTTCCCATTTGGATTTATGTAGCGTACTACGATTGACAACTGACTAATATTCGTAATATCGGTTGTTTCATCTAACATAATTGCAACAAAAGGAGCTTTTTTATTTCTTGCTTGATCTTTTCTAAAACAATATTGCTTGTCGACTGAATCAAATCATTTTGATTATGATTTGATGTACCGTGAAATACCGTAGTGTTCCAGATGGTTACTTAAAATTGTATCGTATTTTGCTAATAAATCACACTTACCATGCCTCTTTGTCACTTTGTGAATGTTGTTTAAATCTGAAAAGCCATTTTTATTCCAAACACCTTTTTCATTTGTGACAAGTACACATGGCCAACAAAACAATTTACACAAATTTTCACAACCCGTTCCACTGATTAGCACTGTACATTTCAATATTAAAGTACCTATAGCATGATTTAACTTTCGTTTTTAAAAGTTTTAAATCAGGTGTTGGTCTCCCGTTTCTAATAATATCCAGTTTATCTTGAAACGAATATGTTGAAAATCCCCTTTTCAACAAATTGCACACCACACAAACGCAAATAATATTTTCCCCAGTGCTAGGACCAGCTTCCATATTGAATAAGCAATTCTAAAACTGCTTATACGCGCACTAATGTTCAACGTTTTAAAAATCACTTGTCGCCGCACCACAAGTTTAGAAACACCAAAAGAGTTTTTTACAAATACAGTGCAACCTCTATAATCCGGACAATTAAATGCAAGGGTCAATCGGAATTAGCGATTTGTCCGGATTATTGAATAAGAAGGAAAACAGCGAATTATCTCGGTTATTTGTTTATTTATTTTATTTTAACAATACATTTTAATACACATGGAATAAAAATAATAAAACTTTTAATACTACATAATTGCACATGATGTGTATATGTATAACTAAAATAATATGTAGGTTAGGTAAATCATTTTTTGTGTGGAAGTAGATAAAAAAAAATCAGTAATCTTCTTCTGCCTTCTTAAATTCATATTTGCATTAATTGCGTGATTGCGTAATTCCCGAAGCAGAAGTATTTTATGTGAAGGTATATTGTTTTCTAATGACCACCTTAGACAAGTGTTAAACGCGGATACGGCTTCTTCATGTTTAACTGAACTTATATAAACTTCATCATCACTAGACGAGTCTTCATTTTCATTATCTACTGTAGTCTGCTGTTCTACTTCCTGAATAATATCATCATCCGTCAAAGTTAAATCGAAAATTTCGTCATTGCCAAGTACCCATTCCTCAATTTCACCATTTGAAATATTTTCTTCAATTTTTTTTGTTAAAGTAATAACGTCATCCATTTCATCACGTAAATCAATTGGAATCGTATTTTCACACATTTTTTTAACAGTAAAGATAACGGTATGTCATCTTCGTCATCATCATTTAATAGACTTGGAGGATTGTCTTCCATCGACGAGGGTAACAATTTTGTCCAAGATTTCTTTATCAACTCAGGATTTACCTGTTGCCATGCCTCGTCCAGAGCGTATACAACGTCTTTTAGGTTCATACGTTTCAAAGTTTGAGGAATGTCTTCATCAGACTCCACAATTGTTTTTAGTAATTTTTTTCTATAGAAAAGTTTGACAGCCTGGATCACATGCTGGTCCATGGGTTGTAAAATTGGGGTACAGTTTGCAGGTAGAAACATGACTGATATTTTATTATCATCGCTAATGAGCTCATCTGGGTGTCCCGGTGCATTGTCTAATATTAAAAGTGCTGTGGGACTTAAATTTAATTGTTTCATTTTACGTCGTACATCAGGAACAAACTCTGAATGAAACCACTCGGAAAAAATGTCTTGTGTCACCCAAGCTTTTCTCTGGCTTTTATAAGAAACTGGAATGGAAGAGTTTGCAAATGCTCTAGGTTTTTTAGCTTTGCCCAATACGAATAACCTAAGTTTATGACTTCCTGATGCATTTGCACAGGGCATAAATGTAATTCTCTCCTTACTAATTTTACGGCCAGGTGCAGATTTTTCGCCACTGTGAACTAAAGTTTTATTAGGTAAAAGACGCCAAAACAGCCCACTTTCATCTGCGTTATATAATTGATCAGACGTGAGGTTCAGTTCCTTAATTTTTTTTTTTAAGTTTTTCTTTGAAGGGTTCTACCGCACTAAAATCACTGGACAGGAGCTCACCAGAAACAGTTAACTGACGAATTCCAAATCTTTTTTTGAATTTTTGGAGCCATCCGGAACTTGCTTTAAAGTCGTCTTTCTGAGCAATTTTTTGGTAAAAGAATTTCGCCTTTTCACATAGAATGTCTCCAGATAAGGGAGTTCCCCTAGACCTCTCCTGGAGAAACCATGTGTACAACGATTTTTCCATTGCGGGATAAGCGCTTAATTTTAACGTTTTTCTGCTCCCAACGCCTTTATCCCCAGAAGAAACATACTCCAATATTTTTGTCGTGTTCTTTTTTATGTCACCAACTGTTGATTTTCCAACACCATACTTTGAGGCTATGTTAGCAAAACTTTCACCAGATTCTATTAATTTTAAGATTTTAACTTTCTCTTCTAAATTTAAAGTGTTATGTTTTCTTTTCGACATACTAATAAAATAATGAAATACTTAGATGTATGTATATTTATGTACTGAGAGAACAACAAAAACACTACCATATAACTACGTGCACACGAAAGGCGGCAGTGGCATAATACACACTGAATTGAATTATGACACATACTATACATTACCCGTTAGTTACGCAGCAGGTCTATACCTGCTTTGCTTATGTCACGTCCGGATTATCGAAAGTCGTCCGAATTATAACTCAAAGATTGTAGAGTCCGGATTACTGGATAGCCGAATTAACGTGTGTCCGGATTATAGAGGTTGCACTGTATAGCACAAAAGCTGAGAATAATAATGGTAAGATTAATATTAAGTATAATATTAAAGCGAGATTAAAATCTATAAAACAAGACGCATTATAGCTATACGGCTATATCAAGATTGTGAAGTGGGGATGGGATGCACTTCAAGAAGTTGCTTATATCGAAGTCGCGCGAGTTCGTGTTGGCTCGATTAATCGAGTGCGTCATCGTTACGGTTTTATCGTAATAATAATAATAATAATAATAATAACACCACATGAAATTACAACCCCCTTTATCCCTGAAGGTCTGAAATGACTTTGTGTGGGAGAGGGCTACACATTTAGAGACAATGGACACACACCCAGTATCCGAGTATACTACGATTAATCTCTCTCACAGAAAAATCCCAGTTCCTCGACCGGGAATCGAACCCGGGACCCCGAGGTTTCGAGGCAAGTACGTTACCTCTAGACCACGGAGCCATGCAACATATCTCAGCTGTTGAAATGCAGGGCCGTGTCTATTGAAATTGGGTAAAAGTAAATTTTAATGATTAATATATGTGATTAATAATTAGGTTCTAATTATGTTTTTATTTTAATAATCCCAAGGGAAGCACTGCTTCCCTTGCTTCCATGGACCGACCGCCATTAAATTTCAGGCCAGAAATATAGATAGTATTGAACTTAAGAAAAAGTTGAAGAGTTTGAAAAAATTATATCATCTATTAGAAATTTAACTGATGAGATAGAAAAAGAAATTGCTAATATTGAGAATGAGAATAAACGGAGAAAAATGAATCCGGAAAATATAAACTCCGTAGTTGCCAAGGAAGTGTGTGATACAATAATTTTTCAGATGAAGGATAGATTGTCGTACAGAGGTCATTTAGAAGCCGCTTCTGTAGTGAATATAGACAATTTTCTTAATTATTCAAAGAAATTTCGGACGTCAACTTTCAAATCATCTTATCCAATGTTACAACAACACAAATTAAGGACTGAATTGGAAGTCATTTATTCAAGAACAAATTTTAAAAATATTGTAGGTGTCCTAAACATGCTTTCTTGGCTGTCTGAAAATAATTTAAATGAAACGTTTAGCGAAACGGTCAAATTACTAAAAATTATTGTGACAACTCCGATGTCTACTGCTGAATCAGAAAGATGTTTTTCAACTCTTAAAAGAATAAAGACATTTTTAAGAAATACTATGAATAAAAAACGCCTTAATGCCCTAGCAGTGATGTCAGTGAATAAGAACTTCATCCATAACATAAGCAATTTTGACGAAAAAGTCGTAGAATATTTTATTTCCCAGAAAGACGGAAGACTTGTTTTTGTGTATAAACAATAACATTTTTACTCGCATTTTTAAGTGATTATTGTATTGTGAATGTTTTTTTGTACATATGTACAGGGTTATTCATTATAAATTACCCACCCTTTATCATCGTTATTATAGCCTATAAAATAAAAAGTTTTAAATAAAAGTTGTATGGCTATGACTGAATTTTGTTAAAATGCTATCAAAAGTACAGTAGCGTACATATTTCAGGGGATACAAAAAATATATTTTTTTTAATGGGATACCCTGTATATTATTAAATTTTTGGAATGATCCATTGTTCCTGATTTCAAAAGTATAGCATATGTTACTCCTACCATATACCGTTTTTGAGTTATTAAACTTCGAATATCTTAGTTAAATTAGTTACTATAAATATGGAAAAGTTAACATTATTAAAGTGAGCTATGAAAATGACAACTATTATGTTTGATAAGTGACATTTCTTTAATGAAATAATCAAAATGGTTTACTGTGATGAAGAAAAAGTCCATATAATTACTTGTTATACACAAAATAACAAAAATAAACATGCAGCAAAAAAAATATAGGGTGTTGTATCCAAATCGTCCAACACCATCAGAAAATACGAACAAAAATATTTACCGAAAGGTGAATAATACTTCCAGTTTTAGTAGAAAAAAGCGTGTAATTCAAGCAAACCAGGAAGAACCCAAACCCAACCATATTTATTCGCGAATAGACGTTTTTGAAACATTGTATTATTTTTTAGAAAATTCTGAATGCAGTATAAATAATACAGTCGATCAATTAGGTAAAAGTTATTCCAAAAAGATTGATAAAACAAATAAAAAAATCAGGAAGAAAAACTGTTAGCGTTTGGTGTGGAAGTTTCAGAAACAAAATTGTTGGGCCTATATTTTATGATTATACTTTAACTGGAGTTACCTATCTGGAAATAATTATCCCAGAAGCAGAAAATATTCTTTTGCAGAATTTTCCGGAAGATGAATTTGATGATAGGATTTGAATGCAGGATGGGGCAACTCCGCATAGTGTTCTACGAGTTCGAGATCATTTGAATAATGTATTTCCAATATGGATAGGGAATAATGGACCTATTAAATGGCCACCTAACCGGATTTGACCCCTATGCACTAATTTTTTTGGGGTTTCTAAAGGACATTGTCAATAATAATAATAGTATTCAAGTCAATAAAGACAAGATTCGACTTAAAATAAACAATCTGAATGTAAATAATGAAGCCATTTCCGGTGCAATTATAAATATAAGAAAACGTTATCAATTATGCATTGACAATAATGGTGGATACATCGAACATCTTTTATGAGTTTCATTTATTTATATTTAAATATCCTTAATAAATCTTTGTATAAATATTTGGTTTTTTCTTCCTCACTGTAAACCATTTTGATTATTTCATTAAAGAAATGTCATTTATCAAACATAATAACCATTTTCATAGTTCACTTTAATAATGTTAACTTTTCCATATTTACAGTAACCAGTTTAACTAAGATATTCGACGTTTAATAACTCAAAAACGGTATATGGTAGGGGTAACATTTTTTAAATCAAGAACAAATAATCATTCCAAAAATTTAATAATATACAGGGTATCCCATTTAAAAAAATATATATAATTTTTTGGATCCCCCTGAAATCTGCACGCTACTGTACTTTTGACAGCATTTTAGCAAAATTCAGTCATAACCACACAACTTTTATTTAAAACTTTTTTCTATAGGCAATAATAACGATGATAAGGGGTGGGTAATTTATAATGAATAACTCTGTACATAAAACTTTTTCTTTTGTTATAAAAAATCGTAGTTCTACTTGGATGAAATTACCGAGGGACTGAAGGTGAGTCTTTATTATGTTGTTCATATTTTTTAAGAAACTACAGCTGCCCAAATAAAATTTTCATGAGCCGCCACTGCATAAGGTAGATGCAAAACTCTGTTTTTGAGCAATTTAACTGTAATTATTTCTTAATATTATGTGGTTTTTTAGCAAAAATTCAGACTTCTAATCGTTCTAATTTTTAGCACAATATAAATTATTTGAAGACATATTATACGCGTAATTTAAGTGTCAATTTACAAATTGCGGTGTTAAAAATGTACACTAATATTAGTGGAAAAAGATGTAGGGTCTCTTGGGTCGGCCCTAAATTAACATTACATGTTAACTTGTTTCTACTTTGTATCATAAATTTCTTGTAATTCTCTTAAATTCAATTTCATGTTAATTGTATAATATTTATTGTGTCAAATTACCTTTCCTAATACGAGTATAGTAATATTACAAAAACAAACATAGCACTGAGCATTGTGGACTCTATACACACTGACCAGTGTTAAAATGATTTAATATTTTACTGTGTATGCCAAACATCCGTTCCGCAAAGGTATTAGTAGGTAAACCAACTCTACGCGGTCGTATAAGGCAGGGACAACTGACAAGGAGCAGGGGGAACACGTGCTTAGTTGCCTATAAATTATATAGGTAAAAACCCGTTTTCCCGCAGCGATACTGGTTGTACAACTGGTTGTATATATTACAGGTATATAAATAAATGCATCAATTAATTTAATTATATAAAGACTTTAAAAATATGATTTTTTTAGATAACTGCCGGCTCTGAAAAATGGCAAATATGTTCGGCATCTGTCGCTTGCTGCTATGAGAACAATAATCAAAGGATCAATATCGAAAATTATATTGATTAATCGATTATTTTTCCCAACGGCAGTGGTCACTTGAATCTATAAGTTGCGTTTGAAAGACACTTCTATCGTAAAGCTTTGTTCCTAACTGCAAAATCGAAAATATTTTTTTAGACTTTCTGTCAAGTTAACATGACTTTAATGTCATCGAATTTTAAAATTTTGTCGTTAAAAAGTGTGTTTTTACAGAATATTTAAAGAGAATCCACGATTTTTTGTAATATCCATTAGAAAATCAGTTTTTTAAATTGATTGCCCCAAAATTTATTGTGGAATATCAAGTGCAATGTGAGCCACATCTTGACAATGAAAGATGTATCTGCGAAGAATAGTGAACGTATTATTATAAGCGATGAAAACTTGAAATTGGAACCCATTGGAATAAGTTTAGTCAAATAAAACATGTTTCCCACATCCTACAGTTTTTTCTTTAAGAGGCTTTACGTTTTTGAAATTAATAAGCTGCATATAGAAAATGTGTGCTCTGAACGTTTTTAATTTTCCGGTTTCAATAAGCCAACTTGAACCGGATTTTCGTAATCGTTTGCAGTTGCCTTTTTTACGTTTACCGGAGCTATTTGTTATACAATATGTAAAAAAGGTCGTTGCTGTTTAAATTATTAATGCTTTTATTTATACGTACTTTCTCACGCCATGGGCGTAATTGTCTTTACATATCATACTTGTCGAGTTTTTTCTGTGAAATTTAAATGACTTTTATGTATTGCTATTTTAAATAAACAAAGCATAGAGGTGCATGTATATGATTTATTGTTGTGATTTGTAGATATCTAAAATAATGATTATCATAAATAAATCTGCCTTAGCTAAATGCACCTTGGCAGTACTTTCTTATCATCGCGCATCGTATTCATTTTATGTTATGAAAAATAAATAATGATCATTAAAACTATTAATTTCATTTATGCTTGTATTTATTGATTGGATTTTTTTCGTTTTTTCTGGGTACCAGTTAATTCGAACAGAAATTTGCAAGACACATTTATTCATAGTATAGGTTTTATTATTTAAAATACTTTTTGGATAACTTTAAAATTGTTTTTGGGCTTTCATAAGAAGTGTCGTCCCTGGTGTACTAATTTTACTAATATTCAATAATGTTTTATTTTGGACTAAATATTATATATGTAAAGTTTCAGATTTCCACGTTGTGCGTTTGAGCCAAATAAAACGTATCACATACACAGACGGCATGCAGATTCGGATAAATTTGCTATTTTCAGGACAAAAAATTCTGTTATAATATGTAGATTGCTTTTTTACGATGTAAGTATGGTCAATAGGGACAAGAGCAGTTTTGAGTTAAGTGCATATTTTGCAACTGTTCGTACTACTATGAAATTTAAATTCGTTCTACTATGTCCGCCTGTCTATTGACTGTTTGCTTCTTGTTTCAAATTATATGCGCCGACCAGCAAATCGTCAGCAAGTGAACACCTGTAACCTAATCTCGAAATTTTTACTCATATTTTTGACAAGTGCTATCTGTGTGTTCGGTTCAGTAGATCTTCTAGGGTAGGCTGTGTACAGTAGTGAAAATTGCTAACATATACATGTACCTTGTAGTGTATGTATTAGGTTTTTATTTTAATTATGTTGTACATTCTGAGCGGAATATGCACATACACCTTGAAAAGCGCATATAAGGTAAGAGGGGCAAGAGCATATACATTAGTGGCAGCTCGTGATAATTTTATTTGGGGGCTCTAGTTTCTTATAAAATATTAACAACATAATAAAGGCTCACCTTCAGTCCCTCGGTAATTTCATCCAAGTGGAACTACGATTTTTGATAACAAAAGAAAAAGTTTTATGTATAGGTATATGTACAAAAGAAATTCACAATATAATAATCATTTAAAGATGCCAGTAAAAATTTTATTGCTTATACACAAAATTATATCTTCTGTGTTTCTGGGAAATAAAATGTTCTATGACTTTTTCGTCAAAATTGCTTATGTTATAGATAAAGTTCTTATTCACTGATATCGTTGCTAGGGCATTAAGGCGTTCTTCATTCATAGTGTTTCTTAAAAATGTCTTTATTCTTTTAAGCGTTGAAAAACATCTTTCTGAATCAGCAGTAGACATCAGAGTTGTCACACACACACTTGGCCGTTTTGCTAAACGTTTCATTTAAACCATTTTCAGACAGCCTAGAAAGCATATTTAGACCACCTACCAATGACTTCAGAATTTCTTAAGTCATTGCCACCTACGATATTTTTAACATTCATTCTTGAATAAATGACTTCCAATTCAGTCCTTAATTTGTCTTATTGTAATATTGGATAAGATTCAACAACTGATTTGAAAGTCGACGTCGGAAATTTCTTTAAAAATTCTTTTCTTTCTTTTGAAAATTGTCTACATTCACTAAAGATGAGGCCTCTAAATGACCTCTGTATGACAATCTTTTGTCATCTGAAAAATTACTGGATCACACACTTCCTTAGCAATTACGGAATTTCTATTTTCAGGATTAATGTTTCTCCGTTTATTCTCATTTTCAATATTAGTCATTTCTTTTTTCTATCTCATCAGTTGAATTTCTAATAGATGATATAATTTTTTCAAACTCTTCATTTTTTTTAAGTTCAATACTATCTGTATTTCCGGCTTGAAATTGGTTAATGTCTACATGTGGAAAGATTTTTGTGAAATAAATTAAGAAAAAATACAAAATTGCGATCTTCTAGAGTTCTTCGTAAACCGTAGGCCCCTTTGCAAGTAACAGATTTATTACATTTTGAGACAATTGATGATTTTCTTTAAAATATACCTATTTTTAGTCACCTGCTCGTTGTGTTTTATAATATATTGCCTATAAACTGAATCTAACTGAACTGCAATATTTACCGAGCCTAACAAAGCAAATCCGTACTGCACTTTATATGATATGCAGAAATTTCGTGCATTTTTATTTTCTGATTCAAATGTTTTAGATCTTTAAATCCTGTTACCGACCATATATATCTTGTCCATTCCTACAGATTCGGAATAAAATAGAACACATGGAAAACAAAACAGATCATTTATCTTATCACATCCACAAATCCACTGACATTTTTTGTAAATTTCCTTAGAAAAATGCCTTGTGAAAGTACCTGTCCCTACCTTGTCTGGTTGGTTAAGAGTCAATTCTGATGTTGGTCGTCCGAGTTTGTTGATTTTTACTTTTTCTGCTAACGGAGGAGTTTTAAAATTCACTTTCAGAATATTATTTATAGTATTCTCAATCATTTTGTCATCAACCAACTTAAAATAACACAAAAACACGCAAAACAAATAAATATCGAGAGCGAAACAATATAGGCACTACACAAACATTAAAAGAGCACTGCGGCTCTGATTACTTGAGCCTTCTGTCGCGTTGTAAAAACCATTCTCTGCGATAGGCAATTTCGCGCTCGGTTCGTTTTTTCATATATTTTCTTATGCAAGGAATGGTTCATATGAGCTGAGCCTAAACTCCAAATACTCTCTGGTTAGAGTTATAAGTTGACGGTCAGTAAATACATTATGCGACTTTATTGTACACATAGCCGTCACAAACGGGTAATAACTATGTTAAAAAAGATATTAAATATAAAAAGAAAAAAAAATTTCCTACATTTTATTACTGTTACATTTTCCTAATAGTAATTTGGGAGGCTCGTGCCCCTTAGCCTCTATGGAGCAGCCGCCACTGATATACATCTGCTGTGTGTCCCCGGATTGATTTTGCAAGAGGAAAAACTTTTTTTATTTTTGATTTTACGACGGAAAGTTAGTCTTTACGAAAATGACTACTTCCATAAAAATTACGATTGCAATTAAAAAATATAAAAATTTGTGTACAGGGAACACCAAAAGTTGAACAATGTGAAACAACTTATTTAAAATTTTACAGAAGATTTAGTGTTACTTTCTCGTAATATAACTTGCATGAAGTCATATTTTTTTTTACTTATCTGTTAAGTACACAACCTTTTAAAAATAATTCTTTTTCAGTTTTTTATAACATAAGCATTCTTGCACACAAAAAATATACAATTTTTATTTTATATAAAATCGTCAAACTAGTAAATTACTAGACAATGTTCAGACATTGTTTAAAGTAAATAGCATTTGCTTGACCTTGATAAAAATGCTCTATTTTATATTTTTATAAAGACGAAAAAGACAAATTTAGAGAATGCCGCAAATAACGTTCAAACGATATCCCTTTTTATTATCTATATCTGCTTATTTTTAAATTGATATTATTTTGTGCTTCAATAAGTTAAAAATAATAATTTTTTGTATATGCTAAATACCTAAAATAATTATTTCTTTTCATCTGATTATTTGTTAAGTTTCTTGTAATAGTGATTGCGTTATTTAGTTGTTGATATGTAAAAAAAGAATAGATTCATTTTATGAGAACATCAAAAGTTAAATTAATTGACTAAAATTTATACCCCTTTGTTTTGGACTAAAATATAAATTCCTGTTGTGTGTACATTCGCCCCTGAAATGTAACATTCGGATCTGGGCTCTGTTAATTAGATACATTGACGCTATTATTGCTCACTAGGGTGGAACGAAAACACTTTATTTTCAAAATTGAATTGTAATAGTGCGGGAAAGTTGCATATCATAATTATTGTAAGAAAATCAAAAAAAAACGCCCCAGGGTTTGAGGTGCTATCAAGCCATTGAATATTCTTGTTTTATTATTTTTGCAGCTAAGTACTGTAAGTGTTCTAATATCACCTTTGTTATACTAGAAGTGCTGATTAGAGCTGATTTCTATGACAACTATACGGTGGTTGCCAATAGCAACTCCTTAGTTTATGTTGAAGGGGCATGCCAAGCCACGATAAAGACCACGCGCCAAGCTACAAGCCAAGCGCCTAGACAAGAGCTGCGAGGAGTGCGACAGGTGCACATGTTGGAGCGAAGTGTCCGGTACTCCTCTGGTCCAAAAAATTTAATGTTACTAACGTCTTGACCTCAGTTTAATTCTGAAATTCAGTTCAACATCTCACCGCTCGTCGACTTTATCTGATGATGAAATTTTATTAAAATTTAACAATAAATGGTGTATCTTTAATATTATACAAAAGAGGAAATATATTGTCCATCCCATAAATGAATGAAGTTATTGTGGTGTTGCTTATTACATTTATTCCACGATACCTTGCACATAAATACCGCAGATATTAACCGTTCGACAGATATGTTCGATAGACTAGTACGTTAACCAGAGCGCCGCGTTAAAAAAATACCTGTGCAAGGCATTTAATTCTTGGCTAGAATACTCCACTATGAACATTCTGATGAGGAATATATGCATTAAATAATCGTACCTAGACACCTGATTTGGCGTGCTGTTCCAACATAAACGTGCTCTTACAAGAGGTGGGGGTATTTATAAGTTTTCACACACACTTGAAGAGGCAAAAAATAAACGAGCTTAACCCTAGAAAGGCTCCAGGTATAAATAAAATAAATAATTTTGTGCTCAAACATGCATGAGCACAAGTAATACTATTCTTAATTAAAACATATAAGGCATGCCTCACCCTGACGTACGTCCCAGTGGCCCGGAAGAATGCTAAAATAATACCAATTCCTAAACCCAAAAAAACCTAAAAACCATCCAGTTATAGACCCATCAGCCTATTATCAGCAATGGCTAAGATCCTTATTTCCTTGATGCACTCCCGTATGCTGGTACACATTGTGGACAAATAACGTCCTCAGTGAGTTCCAGTATGAATTCCGTCCTGAACATTTCACTATTCAACAGCTTTTCCTGATTGGTGAGACTATCACCACCAATAACAATTTGGGTCACCGCACAGGGATTATCGCCCTGGACTTCGAAAAAGCTTTCAACAAAGTCTGGCATCTTGGGCTTTTGCATAAACTCCATGTCGCGGGTTTTCCAACGCGTATCATAAAAATAATACACGCGACACGTGTATCTCATGAACCGTAAATTCCGAGTAACAGTTAATCAGGAATGTTTCCAGATTACCCCATTTTCTGGGGATCATCCTATTTATCCTGCACATGGTCCCATCCTATTCATCCTGCACATCACAGACATACCTCTACCTATAGACCACCGAATAACTTTAGCCCTATACGCAGACGATACAGATGTTCTTGCCACCTCAATCAATCCAGACATTACAACCACGCTACTACAAAGACAGACGGACATTATAGCCCCCAATTTTTCTAAATAGGGGCTCCATATCAACCCCAAAAAAAAAAAACAGACTATAATTATTACCAAGAGACGGACGCAACCCAGACACAAAATCAGCATTTTTGGCCACGACATTGAGTGGAAGAAAGAAATACTTTATCTCGCTGTAACATTAGATATAAATATTTTCTTCGGAACACATATTAAAAGCATCAAACAGAAATATTACGCAAAACAAGCTATATATTATCCATTAAATAAAAATGCACCATCTAAAGTAGCCACATTAATATATAAAATGTATCTACGCCCGATTCTCACATATGTCGCCCCCATCTGGTTCCCGTTAATATCACCGACAACACAAAATTAATTACAGACAATACAAAACAAGATCTTACGGCTAGTGACTAAAACCCCCCGAACAACCCCAACGACATATATACATTACTCTAACACCAACACTCGCAGAATACATCCTTCAGAGATTAATCCCTTCCTTTAATTCCTTTTCAGACACAAAAACCCCACAATTCACAGTTGTCAATCCTCTTCAACAAAAATTTGCTAGACACCCAAGACATCCCTCCCTTAATTATATCTATAATCCATAATATCTACCCACAACAAACACAACACCTACCTTCTATGCTAACAGTTAAAGACGAAAAGATGCCACCAATAGTAAGAGCCTTAAACCAACTAACAACATCCAAAAAGATGCCACCAAAATACACAACAAATATCACAACCGAATAAAAACACCATACAACATAGATTAAGACTTTTTGTTGTACCTTTCAAATATTGTAAACTAACAGAAAAATAATCTAACAAAATATTCCTAAAATATCCCACCCCAGTGACGAATCAGATCAAAAACACGTCCATTATAGCAACCATAAGGCTAAGCGCACATTGAAACGCAGGCGACGCAGGCGGCGCAGGACAGCACAGCACAGGTTTTTGTATTCAATAGGTTTAAATGCACGTGCGCAAATTAAGATGCAGAGCAGGGCAGGGCATAACTAGGTCGCGAAGAACCTGACACTAATAATCCTGATTACATGAGATCTAAACTGAAAGACGAAATATGGAATGAAATTGCCAAAAAGGTTAATTTAAAAGTCGGTAAGTACTTTTATTATTTATTATATCCTTGATTAATATTCCTGGGATTTTCGTTGTTAGAAATAAAACATTTTGTTTTTTTCTTACGTTTAATTAAACCATCTTTAGGACACTATAATTATTAAAATATATAAAAACGTATACACTGTAATAATAGTTTGTCTATATACCAGTGGAAAAAATAAAAATATTTTATTTCTAACGACCGAGAATCCCAGAATAT
Organism: Rhamnusium bicolor; assembly: GCA_029963845.1. Classification (NCBI taxonomy): domain Eukaryota; kingdom Metazoa; phylum Arthropoda; class Insecta; order Coleoptera; family Cerambycidae; genus Rhamnusium; species Rhamnusium bicolor. Next base: position 209,054 of record JANEYF010005321.1, on the reverse strand, counting down.
TAATCAATTTAAAATCAACGGCCAAGAAAATACACAATATATTTTATTATATCCAGTACTAAATACACAAAAGTCAGTGGCGTAGTTCCTGGGGTATAGTTATAATCTTATTAATATTTTCCACTTGAAATGCTATCTTTTTGCCAAGGCACACTTCCTCCAGCGTTGAAGTATTGGGTAAACTTTTTGTCGCACTGAAAAAGCGCTCGATGCACTTCTACTATTGTTACGGTGTAATGGAAGTAACTGATTCTCAGGCATTTTATTAACTGATGTGTCATCTACATTATTTGAAATAGTACGATTTCTTAAATAGTTGTGTAGCACACAAGCTGCTTTTACAACATTATCAACGCTTTCAACTTTGATTTCAAATGGTTTTCTAAATATACGAAATCGCGAAGCTAGTATTCCAAAAGCACATTCAACGGTCTGCCGTGCCCGTGACAGTCTGTAATTGAAAATTTGAGTTACATAATTTCCAGTGACACTTTTTCTAGGATAAGGTCTCATTAAATTTTCTGATAACGGAAATGCTTCATCTCCTACAAAAACGTATGGTATGAGATCTCCAACTGTTGGTAGCAATGCAGGTTCCGGAAGCTGTAAAGTTTGATTCTTCATTCTTTTTGCCAACACACTAGTAGAAAAAATATTACCATCACTAAATCTTCCCATTGACCCTACGTCAATTGTAATAAACTTATAGTTTGCATCAACAGTAGCTAACAAAACCACAGAGAAAGTCTGTTTATAATTAAAATATGAAGATCCAGTTTTTCCTGGTTTTTTAATCATTAAATGTTTGCCATCGAGGGCTCCTATACAGTGAGGAAATTGCCATTTTTGTTCAAAGTCTACTGCAATACTTTTCCACATTTCTGTGGTAGGTTCTGGTAAATACAACGGTTGCATATTTTTCCATATGGCAAGTGACACTTCATTAACAATATTTGACACGGTTCGATCCCCCATTCTATAACTGTAAGCAATACTTTTGTAACTATCTCCGGAGGCCAAATATCTGTAAAACAAAATATTATATTGATACTTTTCTATATAGAAGTAATTTTAACCGTAAATTATATTGCAGGTGCTGATGCAAAAAATGCTTGGCTCAAATTAAGAAATTGTCATAGAGATGCACTACGGAGGCAACGAAAATGTTTCAAAAGTGGAGCCGCTGCGGTAGTCGTTAAACCATGGAAATTTCAGAAGCAAATGGAATTTCTAGTCCCATATATGGCAAACAGATCTCGATGTGGTAACATAGGTGATGACAGCGATTATGAAGAATCACAAGAACAGGCCGAAAATACAGAGACTGAAAATGTCGAGGAAAATGTAGACACTGAAAATGTGGATACAGAAAATACTGTGAATGATAATGCAGAGATTGACGGCGTGGAGGTTGAAAATAGTGAGCATAATGAAGATGATAATAATAGGGATAAAACTGAGAAATCTGTCAAAAGTCCGGCCACTCCATCTAGTTCGAGTACTCTTACTTCTGTACCAAGAAATAAGAGATTTAAGAAAGATGATATTGGAAGCGTTTTGAAACAGTCTATACAACGACATGAACAAAGGGCTCAAGATAGAGCACTTGAGAGAAAGAAGTTAGAGCAACTAAAAGCGCCAAGTGATCATCTATACCATTTCTTCATGTCGATGTACGAAATAACCAAAACTATGCCACCAGCATCTCAACACCTTGTGAGAAATAATGTATTTCAAGCAGTATCACAGGTGGAGGCTGATCTCTTGAACACTACTAGTGCAGAACACATTCCCACACACTTCCAATATCAACAACCTCGATTTAATCAATCTAGGAATTCATTCAATCGATTCACATACAACAACCCTAGTACATCCTCCAACAGTGCGCTCAATTCTCCTTACTCATCTATCAGTACACCCCTCTCATCACCCCCGCCATGTTATGAAAATGATATGACATCCCCAACACCATCTACTTCTGGAAATCTAATAAACTATATTAACAACTTTTCAGAATAGATATACAGATGTTAATTTGCCATAACACGAATTTTATCTTTTTTAAGTACTTTTATAAATAATAAATAACCTACCTTAAGAACACTGCTAGTTTTTCTCTACTTCCAATAGGAATTTGGGCGTTACATCCTTCAGAGTAAATTGTATTTTCTATTATACTATGCACTTCATTAAATTGAATTCGATTTAAGCGAAAGTAGTTTGTAAATCTACTGTCTGAAAATTCAGAAGTTAAAGTGAATTCCCCATGGCTTCTTCTTTTTTCCATATAGCTACTTTTCCAAATTGATTTTCTTCTTTTTGCCATATCGTACACTAACATGTTTATTTCCATGTCTGCATCAGAATCTGATTCTGAACTTAAATCAAATTGTTCAGCCATTTAAATATATTTTATAATTACTTTACTTAAAAATAAAAATTGAACGCAGTCAACAAGTCAACACAGACGACACAAAACTGTTTGGCAATATACGCTCACTCGTGCAGTTATTTCCTGTATTGTGCTGCCCTGCGCCGCCTGCGTCTCAATGTGCGCTTAGCCTAACCCGTGGCAAGCGCCGGAAAGGCGGATAGCCACCGGATGTGCTCAACGCAGCGCACGATCACGTTTTGCGAAATAATAGTTTATGTTCGTCGTGAATTATTTTCCAAGTATTTGCAGTAAATTATTCTTGTGATCTAGTGTATTTATTTGGTAAGGTTATAGACAAAATGAAGAAAATATCATGTAATATAAAGACAAGGCAAAGAGTTAACTGTGTTGTATTTGGTACACCTCGAGAACTTAATAAATTAGTTTTACTGACATACGAAGAAGTAATGAAGTTTTACCTCTATGTAAAACAGGATTTAAAATCTGGTAGTTCAAGTAAAGAACCCACTGGTAATTGGTAAACTTGTTGCCAAAGAACTTGAGGACATTTTGGCGTAAAGCATCTATTCCCGTTTTATCACACAAATTCCCATGATAAATATAGAAACATTCTGAAATCTTTAAAAAATAAAGGTGACCATAAAAGTTATAAATTAAACTGAAAACATTTCAAAACAGTGCGATGAAACTTTTCGATATTTCGGCATGCAAGTGTAAATATTTTAATTATTGTTTGTGTTCAAAAAAAAGGGAAAAGAAAAGTGCCAGTTGAGGAGCGTAATTTTCTCTTAAATCAAAGATCAGATCGAAAAATAATTTTCGATTCTGTGGATATAAAAAAAGACGAAACAATTGAATAATAGAAAAAAGAGGAAATTAGAAGAGCAAACGAGGATTTGTAAAATACCAGAAAATAACGAGCCGCAAGCATTAACTTTGTCTAAAGGTTTATTTCTTCCGGCTTAGAAGCAAATAATATCGTTTATTCACATTCATATTCATCAACAGAAACGCCGAAAACGAAACGAAGAATGACGCAAAAACTTTCTGCTCAAATGTGAACGGGTTTACCCAATTTAATAAAGGCGTGCGACCTTACCGGTGTATTAGATCGAAGTGCTGCTACAATTGCTAGCGCTGTTCTAGAAGACCTTGGATTAATAACAAAAGACGATAAAGACAAAGTAATAGACAGTAAGGTCTAATCTACAAATCCATGTCACTAAAGCTCAGAGGATTGTACTATGACGAACGCAAAGATAATACCCTCATTTCCGGACGACGATGTAAGTTATTGGCCGAGGCGTTAAGCCGAGGCCCACAAGCATTGAAGTCCGAGAATGTGCTTTTACTACGAGCTACACATACTATTTTTTTTTTTGAAATCGCAATGAAATTATAAATTAAGGATTTTTATTAATGCATAACATTTTTTCAATACAATCTAGTTACTTATGAAATCGCTTCCTTGTCAATCACTGCTTATTTATTGTTGTGATAAAAGTCAGATTCAGTGCTTATTTCGCTTTAATACTTGTAAGTGCTGAAAATATATTAAAAAATATTTAAAATGGACAGTGATGATGATGTCCTGTTGTTTCGGACAACACCTGAGTTAGTAGCAACTGCAAAAAATGTGACTTTAAATTTAATGTTCTATTATTTTTTACTAAAAAATGCATTTTTAATGTGAGTTGGTTTGTCTGCATGTATTTATTTACTGTCTAAAATATATATAAAAAACCTGTACGTGCGTTACTTTCCCGGCTTCGGTCGGAAAAGTAAATTTCTCATACTGTTTTAAGATGGCTGCTTAGCAACGGACTAAAATACTAGAATAACGTATTTTGGGATCTGAAATTGCACCGAGAAAGTAGACATTCTTAAGCGATTTAAAAAAAAAGTAACTTTCTCGTACTGTTTTATGATGGTTGTTAGCAACAGGCTAAATTACTAGAATAGTGTATTTTGGGAACTGAAATTGTGCCGAGACATTCTTGGGCGATTTCAGAAAAAACTATTACTGAAGAACATTATGTAATTAGTACAAGAACCAGGGTCAACTTTCATAGGACATGTTTCTCCCGGTTATGGGTGTGCTGATCAAATTAGTAAAAATGTTTTAAACTTTTTTGAGATTGCTTCTATAGATACTTTGGACTTAAGCGTAATTGGTTGTCATGTAACAGTGATGGGTGTAACAGGATCGTGGTACGCCCCCTTTTCTCCTTTAGTTTTGAAGATAATGGATTGAAATTTGGGATATACTATATACATAATAAGCGGCACTTTTTGACATACAAGTGATTTTTTTTCACATCCGGTTTCGCCGGAAATGACACTAACTTTGCAACACCCCCGTCCAATTGTTGGCATATCACAATAAGCTGGGGGTTGTACTTATTGACCGGTAGCTCAGTAAGCAGGTCGTGAATAAGGGCTTAGATTAATTTGAGTTATCACCAAAATCTAGGCTGGGCGCCAGGACTTTTGCAAGTACCAATTAATTAAAATTTTACTTTAAAAGGTAAAGATAGCGTTAAAACTTGAATTCGGTTGGGAAGGAAGTGGAATAAAAAGATCTTATTTTAATAAAAAGTATAATAAAGACTAGTATATGTGATGTACAAGTATTTACAAGTTATAAAAAATTAAAGGTGGTTGAAGACCAAAAAGTATCCAAAAATGATGGTGAAAGAAAAAAAAAAAAAAAAAAAAAAAAAAAAAATGAGATGCCTGATCTCTCACAACGTTTCTTCTGACCAAATAAACTTAACTGGGGACGAAGATCTTACTTAACTTCAAAGGGGTTAGTCCAGCGAAGAATTCACCAACGGCTAGGCTCTTAATGGGTTCGGTGTCAATTTGACTAACCACTGTCAGTACTGCAGTTACCCTTGAGAAAAAAAATGCCAGTTGTGTAATATTACGTTTTTCTGCTCCACCCTGTATATAATGATCAGTTCGATCCACCAGTTATCCTCTTCTCTTGGTCCAGGTATTTACATAAAAAGGGGAGAGTTTTATGAGATCAGTATTAGAGGCAAAACGAAATTAAAAGCTGTGACTTTTGAAGTGTCCAGCTATGTAGACAAAATATGAGTTAACACAAATTTACCGAGTAAATTGCAAACTAAACAAACTAGGATCGGTATCCTACAATAGGTTAGGAAGTTGAAGACTTCAACTAACTTAAGTATTAATAAAAGTTAAGTTAAATAGAAAAAATACTAGTCCAGCAAATAAACTAGGTGTAGCTACGATAATAAACAAGTGAAATAGGTATTCACTAAATGTTAAGATATTTTTGTAATAAAAGAAGTGAAGCTTCAAGAAAATAGAATTTAGAATGTCTGTTTACAGACAGACACCTAGAAAGATAACGTAAATAAATATTTGCTAAATATAAAACAATATGATAGTTTTCAACTTGAAGGTAACGTTAAATTAAATTATTTATTAGTTCCTCCGAGAGAGGTTCTAAGAAATTGCAGATAAAGTTAAGTAAAGCTATATACTTGACTATATGTTTACTTTAGATAATTAAAAGTTAATCAAGTGCCAGATAACTAGGCAGGTATTTTTGCCAGAGAACTAGGCAAGGTTCCACTAGAGTAGCGTTCCTGAAGAAATACTAAGGAAACGTTTAAGTAAGCATTCGATATTTTAAATTTAGAAAAACCTTACGTTTCTGAGATCTGGTTGATAAATATATGCACTGGTATTAAATAATCCACCACAAAATAAATGCACCAAATTAGATAATTTTCACAAAGGTTATAAACAAATAGGTTTGTCAAACCAGGTGTACCAATCTTCAAATGTTACCAGTCATCACTTTCAGAGTGCTACCAACGTGGCTAAGTGACCTAAAACATCAACAGGCAAAGTATGGAAATAACTAACTACGATACAAAATGGCGACATACGTTGCCAAGTAAATCTAAAATTTACAATAAACGAAAGTTAGTTTAAATTAACACCTGAAATTATTACAATATCAAAGTAATATTAGATAAATTGCCAGCAAGGCACGATAAATTGATACTAATCAATATTAATAATGGCTGTTCCAGAGAACAAGCAAGGTGAACTGATCACCAAAAAGCAAATTCGCCCAAGGCGTAAATTAAGATAATTACGGTACAATATTATTATGAAAATTACCTCAAAGGTACTTTAAATCAATATAGCAACTTTTTAAATAATGATTAGCATTAAATCACAAGATAATACCCGAAACATATAAATTTTACCAGACCGCAGAATTATAGATGGTTTCAATCTGAACGCTGCACTAGTAAGAAGAAGGAAGCCTCGTTCTGTCCTCCCACCTAAACTCGGTTATAGTTTGGAAAGAGACAGACATTTGAGAGTAGAGTATGAGCAATAAAGATAGATAGATATTTAGTGCAAAAATCTGCAAAACTGACTTTTCCAGTAGAAATCAGTGGCGCCATCTGGACTAGACTAGCAGCAACTTAATTCCTCACGGAACACAACAAACTGGAATGAAATAGCTTGCAATTTCGTTACACACCACCTCTCCTACGGGAAGAAAAATTTGTTAACTTGAGGAGTTACAAATTTTTCATAAAAACAATCATAACCCGATAGAGAAATGAGAAAAAATTAAAGGAAATTTATAAACTTGAAAAGCACACATTGCAGACAGTCAAGTTATCAAAATAAAACATTGAAGTATACCAAACTTCAAGGAATATATATTCCAACATACATAGAGGTTTAAAAGACATTGTAATAGGACACCTCAAGCCTATTACATTAGCCAAAATATATGAGACTTAAAATACTGGGTCATGATGCGCCTCAAGACCATGACACTTGTAGGAAAGATACTAAAACGGGAGTCTTCCAGTAGAGTAGCACGATGATCAATCTTTCCACCCGGCAACTGTAAAGGACCTGAGATGAACCCCAGTGATGGTACGCCACTCTGTCCAGCAGACGTAATGCAGGCCTCAACCTAACAAGACTAGCAACGTACATCTAGCCAAGGCCACCCTTCCTAGACAGCCTGTCATTAAAGACAGCTAGATGAAAACCAGACCATCCCTACTAATCTCCCAGTCCCTAAAACAAAGAGAAAAGAGGTACTTAAGTAACTACTAAGTACTAAAATATCTATGCCGTTGTATTCTGCATGAAAGAACAAGAGCTACCCCAGAGAACACTCCAAACCCTTTGACATGTGGTTGGTTTATTAGATGGAAGGAAACCTAACCAAGATCCATATTGCGCAAATTCTAGTAGCAGGAAATGCCTCGTATATGAATCGTGCCCATGTCAACTGGCAAGAATGAACTCAGAAGCCTAATGATCTTCCAAGAAAATTCCAAATCGACAAAGAAGGAAACCTAATAAGAAATTTAGGAGGGGAACCTCATGTCTTGGGCCTCCAAAGACGTTGGTTTACCGCCTTAACAACAGTATAGCCGTTGTCATCGCTAAAACTGGAAAATACCAGGACTAAAATATAAAATGATAAAAGTTCTCCAAGAGAATCCCTGATAAAAGATAAAATAACGGATATAAACGAGAAAAAAGCACAGACAAGAAAAGATAAGAGAATACAACAAGGTTGATGTCTATTTGTTGAAATCCTTCAAGAGCCAAATCAAACTGAAGCCACAAGGCTGCAATTTAGAATATAAAGTAAAAATCACTCCAAATTTACTCAAAATGTATCGAGCATGGTACGATACAGTGAATTTTACAAACGATCACGATAAACGGACCGATAAGATAATATTCTATTAATGAAAAGACAAAAAAGGTACACTACTGTACTATTTTGTGCTCTTAGGGAATTTCAAACAAAACACCACTCGGGTGCAACCACCCACATGCCATGAGTGCACACAGATCAAACCTTGTAAGTATGCATGAAAAATAAGAGAAAAGATAAGATAAAGAAAAGAGAAAAATATGACGATGTTAATGTCAATGAGTTGAAATCTTCTAAGAGCAAAATCATAACTGAAGCCACTAAGGCTAATATAGAATATATTATGTAAAACCACTCAAAATTTTATCCAAAATATATTGGATACGGTACGATACAGTGAGTTCTACATACAACGATAAACGATAAGATACGGTAATATTCTATATATGAAAATGACAAAAGGTACGATAAGATAAGATTTTGCTATCTTAGAAGACTTCAAACACTACATCACACATGCGCAACACATATCATCAAGCAACCCGGCACAAATTTGTGAATAACACGACCTGTGAAGCCCGACAACATATGCTACACACATGCAACGAGTGTAAATAGATCCCACCCTACAACCCTGCATCTAAAGAAAAGAAAAGAGAGAGATGCAGCCAGATAAAAGGAAAAAGATAATTAAAAACATTAGATATCAAGTTCTAAGTCTGAGGAATTTTCAGATAAAGGATCATCATCTGATTCTAAATCAATATCGGATGCATTCTTAAGATAATAGATAAAGTTAGAATATACCCTATCAATGGTACACGGTATAGATTTCCCTGCTGGTTTCGCAGAATAATCATCAAGGGACTTACTAAGTAAAGTTCTCTTGTAGGATATTTTCAATTTAGACTGAGATACCTTGAGTGGTAAAACAGATTTAGACTGAGGTAACTTGAGAGGTAAAGCAGCCATGGCTGAGATAGAATTGGGGGAGGAGTCAGCAACGAATTTAGGTGAACCGATTTCAAATTCACCAATATTGTCCATGCCCACAATTAGAGAATGTGTAATGGAAGGAATTACTAACAGCTTTACCTGTTTCATGACATTATTTATAGACAGTGGTAAAGTAACTTGGCCTAAAACCTCCTGGGTCTGTCCATCAGCGGTAGTGGCTTGGACACCGTTTTCATAAACAATAGGTATATTCAATTTTTTAAGTAATGCAAGTCCAGAGGAACCTAGTATTGAGGAATTGCTCCCAGTGTCTACTAAAGCTACTACGTCATGACCCGAAATTTGAACATTGAGATAAGGGCGATTGTCATTGAATTTTTTCACGAAGATAGGGTTCAACGAGTTACCACATGAAAAGAAATTTTTAACCGTACGGAGCCATTGGTTCCACTCAGAGTCAGAGGTTTGTACGGGAGAGAAAGATCGCCTTTGGCTTTTCTGTGGCTTCGATAAATAAAAAGAATTCCTAGGACGACAATTATGACATTTAGATTTTAAAACATTTGTCCTACCACATCCATAACAAAAAAGAGTTTTCCGTTTATGACACCGATTATAAGCATGACCTGGAATACCACAATTCCAACATTTTAAAAAGGTAACGGTAGAGATATTTGAACTGTGATTAGTTCTTCGAGAAAAGTTAGAATTAAAATTGTTTTCATTGTGATAGGCGCAACTTAAATCGGGTTCAAGTAAACCAAATCGTTTTGATGGAGGTGGTTTATATCGATTTGACCAAACCTGTGCCTCTTCTAACTGTTTACATAACGCAGTTAATTCATCGATAGTTTGTGGTTTTTCCAAGGCTAGATGGGAGATATAATACGGTAACAAATTTCTACGAATTTTGTTCACGATACTTAGTTCATCTGGTTTATTCGTTAAGCGATTAAAAAGACTTTCCATTGAAGATATATAAATAACAATTTTTTCATTTTGACTTTGGGTTCGATTATTAATTTCTGTCCATAAGTCATCATCATAATAATATGGAAGAAAATCATCCTTTAACTTTTTTTACTAATTCATCCCAATGAGCTACTTTATTTTTTACATTAGTAAACCATGTCCATGCTTGACCTTTAAATAAGTCACAAGCCGAAGCAAACAAATCTTCCTTGGACGCACCACGAGCTACTCGCAACATTTCAACTTTTTCCAAAAAAGAATTCACAGATTCCTTTTGTGTTGAACCGGTAAAATGGACATTCCATTTATATGGAGCCACAAACTTAGTCATAGGTACACGAGAATAACCGTTATTAACCTCAGGAGAAATCTCAGTAGGCGTAGAGGCAGTAGGAACAACTTTAAAAGCAAAATCACCTTCTAAATCCAAGATTTGGTACTGTAAATTTTTTCTCATGGTCTCTTGCTCTTCAGTATCAGCTTGTAAGCGAACCAATCTACCAGACAAGTGAGTTAGACGAGAAGATATTCGTTTATAATTAGCATCATTTTTTACCCCCGAAAAACTACTAATTATTTTCCGTAAATCAGCGATAGTTTCGGTAATACCTTTCACATCATCCGAATGTGTATAAGGATTTGTAAGAGTACCTTGAACAAAACTGCGATTAGCACTCTCTTGATTTAAGATACCACGTAAAAGTTTACGTTTTCTTTCAACATCACCGTCAGCATCTAAGTTACGAATACGAATTTCATACGTAAGTTCATTTGTTTTCAAATGATTTGGTTCCATCTTGGATTTACAAGTTGAAAAAGATATTTAGAGAAAGATAGATATAGCAAGCGATAATAAGATAAGAAATGTTATAGCTAAGTAGGTATATAAGCCAAATGTCAGTCTCAAATACTATACGAGGTAATCGGTAAAAATATTTAAGCAAATATGCAAATAGATAAGATATAACACAAGTCAAGATACGGTACAATATGAAAAGAATATTTCAAACAGTTACTGGTATGAAACTTTGATAAATATGTACTACACAAGTACTCGGTATAGTTAATTATAGATAAAGAAATATCTCAATTAGATAACAGCAACTGAGAAAAATAAAAATTTCAAAATTCAAAAATTTTCAAGATAATTTTTATCAAGTTAAAATAATAATGTTAATAGTCAGCAAATGATTTGTTTGGTCAAAAAAATATTTTATTCACTTCCCCGAATTCAAGAACAGGTACAAAACTAAATTTCAGTGACAACTCAAGAAAAAAAAAATGCCAAAAAATAGCCAAGCCTCGCGTTGAAAGGCGCCAATTAGTGCAACACCCCCCGTCCAATTGTTGGCATATCACAATAAGCTGGGGGTTGTACTTATTGACCGGTAGCTCAGTAAGCAGGTCGTGAATAAGGGCTTAGATTAATTTGAGTTATCACCAAAATCTAGGCTGGGCGCCAGGACTTTTGCAAGTACCAATTAATTAAAATTTTACTTTAAAAGGTAAAGATAGCGTTAAAACTTGAATTCGGTTGGGAAGGAAGTGGAATAAAAAAGATCTTATTTTAATAAAAAGTATAATAAAGACTAGTATATGTGATGTACAAGTATTTACAAGTTATAAAAAATTAAAGGTGGTTGAAGACCAAAAAGTATCCAAAAATGATGGTGAAAGAAAAAAAAAAAAAAAAAATGAAAAATGAGATGCCTGATCTCTCACAACGTTTCTTCTGACCAAATAAACTTAACTGGGGACGAAGATCTTACTTAACTTCAAAGGGGTTAGTCCAGCGAAGAATTCACCAACGGCTAGGCTCTTAATGGGTTCGGTGTCAATTTGACTAACCACTGTCAGTACTGCAGTTACCCTTGAGAAAAAAAATGCCAGTTGTGTAATATTACGTTTTTCTGCTCCACCCTGTATATAATGATCAGTTCGATCCACCAGTTATCCTCTTCTCTTGGTCCAGGTATTTACATAAAAAGGGGAGAGTTTTATGAGATCAGTATTAGAGGCAAAACAAAATTAAAAGCTGTGACTTTTGAAGTGTCCAGCTACGTAGACAAAATATGAGTTAACACAAATTTACCGAGTAAATTGCAAACTAAACAAACTAGGATCGGTATCCTACAATAGGTTAGGAAGTTGAAGACTTCAACTAACTTAAGTATTAATAAAAGTTAAGTTAAATAGAAAAAATACTAGTCCAGCAAATAAACTAGGTGTAGCTACGATAATAAACAAGTGAAATAGGTATTCACTAAATGTTAAGATATTTTTGTAATAAAAGAAGTGAAGCTTCAAGAAAATAGAATTTAGAATGTCTGTTTACAGACAGACACCTAGAAAGATAACGTAAATAAATATTTGCTAAATATAAAACAATATGATAGTTTTCAACTTGAAGGTAACGGTAAATTAAATTATTTATTAGTTCCTCCGAGAGAGGTTCTAAGAAATTGCAGATAAAGTTAAGTAAAGCTATATACTTGACTATATGTTTACTTTAGATAATTAAAAGTTAATCAAGTGCCAGATAACTAGGCAGGTATTTTTGCCAGAGAACTAGGCAAGGTTCCACTAGAGTAGCGTTCCTGAAGAAATACTAAGGAAACGTTTAAGTAAGCATTCGATATTTTAAATTTAGAAAAACCTTACGTTTCTGAGATCTGGTTGATAAATATATGCACTGGTATTAAATAATCCACCACAAAATAAATGCACCAAATTAGATAATTTTCACAAAGGTTATAAACAAATAGGTTTGTCAAACCAGGTGTACCAATCTTCAAATGTTACCAGTCATCACTTTCAGAGTGCTACCAACGTGGCTAAGTGACCTAAAACATCAACAGGCAAAGTATGGAAATAACTAACTACGATACAAAATGGCGACATACGTTGCCAAGTAAATCTAAAATTTACAATAAACGAAAGTTAGTTTAAATTAACACCTGAAATTATTACAATATCAAAGTAATATTAGATAAATTGCCAGCAAGGCACGATAAATTGATACTAATCAATATTAATAATGGCTGTTCCAGAGAACAAGCAAGGTGAACTGATCACCAAAAAGCAAATTCGCCCAAGGCGTAAATTAAGATAATTACGGTACAATATTATTATGAAAATTACCTCAAAGGTACTTTAAATCAATATAGCAACTTTTTAAATAATGATTAGCATTAAATCACAAGATAATACCCGAAACATATAAATTTTACCAGACCGCAGAATTATAGATGGTTTCAATCTGAACGCTGCACTAGTAAGAAGAAGGAAGCCTCGTTCTGTCCTCCCACCTAAACTCGGTTATAGTTTGGAAAGAGACAGACATTTGAGAGTAGAGTATGAGCAATAAAGATAGATAGATATTTAGTGCAAAAATCTGCAAAACCGACTTTTCCAGTAGAAATCAGTGGCGCCATCTGGACTAGACTAGCAGCAACTTAATTCCTCACGGAACACAACAAACTGGAATGAAATAGCTTGCAATTTCGTTACAACTTTCGATTTTTAAATGGAACACCCTGTATATTATTGCATTTTTGAAGTCTGCATAATTATAGAATAGACTTAAACTTCATTAAAAAGAAAAGCAAAAATGTCCAGCCAGACAAGTTTTAATAGGTAGGGGAGATCTCAAACTTCATTTTAAAAGGAGGGGTAATGAAGTGTATTTTCATGAAAAAAATAATTTATAACAAAAGGTCTGTCAGATGTTAATTAACAAAAATTTTCAGCCAGGCAAATTTTTTCAAAAATTATTAATTATTTACCATAAATTGTGTACATTTCAAGCAGGTGTTTTGAAAAGCAGATTAATTTTTTTTAGCTAATTTGAAAAATTCATAACAAATTTCAATTAACAAATTTTTACTAGTGTGACGAGCGTAACATATTTTTTACATGTTTTAAATTTTCACCTTTTCATTTTGAGGTGTTCAATAGGGCACCAATATGTCCCTTTTCTAATTGAATACAGTCCACGAACAGTAAAACGGTTTTCTTTATTTGTTAGGAATCACCCCCATATAATTTGCATCTTTTCAGGAAATTTGTGTGTTTTGACTCGCTAAAAATGCAATGTTCTTCCGCCTGGTTACTTTGCTCTACGTTATATTAAAATTTTAGTCACGTGACTAATCTCAGATGCAAATTTCGTTTTGATTTTGTTGTGAATCGTTGCTTAGCAACGTGGGAGAAATGCACCTTGTTTTTAATTCCGCTATCTCTCAGATGCAAATAGACATGTATTTTTAGTACGCTAGGTACAACATTAAGTATATTTCTAAACAAGCGACAGTTGTATTTGCTTATTTAATTACGATTGGTTGGTTAGTTCACCGCTTTTTTAAGAAAAATGTATGTATCTAACTAATTTTTTCTGTCTTGGAACTTTATGTGCTTTTTTATTGAACATATGTTTATCCTCAGCTTGGTTTTGAGTTTCAAAGTGCTATTTCTTTTGTTTTGTTTGGCTAGGGATATGCATTTAAAGCAAAATGCATTTTCTTCAAAGCTGTGTTAACAAAAACTATTTTTTTAGATAAAATATTAAAATATTTAAAATATACCGTGTTGATTGTTGGGCCGGAATGTTAATGTATTAGTTTGCCACATTTGGAACACATTTCGTAAAAATTGAAATTTTGGCAAACCTTTACTTTAATTTATTTTTACCCCACGACTTATTTGTGTTTACATTGTTTTTATTCATCGCTCAACCTAATTTAATAGTTTACTAGCTGAGAATAAATTGCATTAGAGTGGAAGGGATAAATGGCTAGAAAAAGAAGAATACAACCACCTAATAGGGCACGCGCACCTTTTGACAGATTGGAGGACATGCAATCTGTAAAATTACGTTGTTTTTGGTGCTTTGTGGTCTTTTTCATTGCGATTTTGCTGATTTTGTGCTATAATAATAATATAAAATATAGTTAGTATATGTTTTATATAGACAATAACGTGTGTTGTGTCTCAATCTTTCCATTGATTTTGTACAGGGTAGATGCTCTTAGCTTATAGGGTTTATTGGGTTTATTATAATTAATAATAATAGTAATTTTACATAAAATAAATAGTAAATAACGTATGTAACATAAGTTTTGGGAAAAATTTTACGCGCAGTATTTTCTTACTAAATAAAATTCTTAGTTGCCACTGAATGTAACAAATACCGAATAGTTGGCTGTTAATACGACATGTCAAATTTGACAGAAAAAGTTTGGCAAGATGTCATACAAACTCGAAATACTGAAATCTATCCATAGTTGGACCGATGTAGAAACGCGAAATCGTTAACGTTTTTAGAAATCAAAATGGACGTTCTACCACTTACCGAACAATAAAGGAATGTGAAGAAAGTATAGCATGCACTTACCAAAAAGTGGGCGACCCCAAATTTTGGCCCCAAATAGAATCAACAGACTAATCTAAAGTGCTCAAGACAGAGTTGGAACGTCATCGCGCAAATTACCTCGTCGATTTGGAATTTCTCACATATGACTGAACAGGATTTTGGACAGAAATCGTTTAAAATATCGAAAAAGAAAGAAGGGTCCCAAATACATAGCGACCCAGCTTGAGAGGATCTCCATATGCTGCAGAGGATGAAGGTGTCTCATTTTATCGGAAACAGTTATCATTATGGATGACGAAAAGAATTTTACATTATCCCATCGGAAATTCACCTCTTGGGGTAATGTTGGTTTTTACATTTCCGATATTGAAAATTGTCCAGATGAGGTAAAATATAAACCAAAAGAGAAATGATAACGCCTTGTTTTAAAGTTTTAAAGTAAATTTAACAGTACAAATGAAAGTATTGGTTGTCATGGACAGATCGTATTATCAGTAAAGACTGCATGTTAGGTAGTCATTCCAGTTACTGGCTTACGTATAACTCTTGTACAACTAATAATATGAGAAGAAATATTGTGATTTGCAATGGTACACAATTTTTTTTAGGATTAGTAATAACTTTCTCCCATGTTATTTTATTGTATATTACTTAGAAAATACAAAACATTTATATACTCGAGTCGTAATTAATTATTGAAACACTGAAAAAACAAGAAACTATGTTTTAAATGTGAGTGCCGTCATGTTACAAATATAAGCCGTATGGTTTTCTTTTAAATGTAGAAGATTAGTACATAATTACTGAAAAAAGTCTAAAATAATTTTTCCCTAATTAAACCATATGAATTACCTAAACCTAACTAACTGGGCACCAAATTAAATGTATGTTTTGTACAATCGTAAAATGTGTTGTAAATTGAAGACGCCTATAATATCTCTCAGCTCAAATAAATAAACAAGCAGATATATGTGTAATACAGAACCCCCACCATCTACATACCGGGTGTAACAGGATCATGGTACACCCCCTTTTCTCCTTTAGTTTTAAAGATAATTGATTGAAATTTGGGATATCTTATATACATAATAAGCAGCACTTTTTGTCGTACAAGTGTTTTTTTTTTCGGTTTCGCCGGAAGTGACACTAACTTTCGATTTTTAAATGGAACACCCTGTATATTATTGCATTTTTGAATTCTGTATAATTTTCTGAATCCAGCGATACCAAATAAGTGACATTTCAAACGTTAATATTTTTTATAATATAATTTTTAGTTTTCCATTTAAATGTGCCATGACGGTTCCGATTTATTCTAAATGACCCGTGTAATGCTAGAAAAATAGAAATCCCGTCAAAAATACTAAATTACGTGATTTATGAGCAAATAAAGTTCATTAAAATGGTTTTTGGGGAAGAACTCAATTTTTTTTCAAATGGAACCATACTGGTACCGTGGCACCATTTATTAGTACTATTAATAAGGAATTTATTCATATGTCGTATTAAAATGTGCTATAAATACAAACAAAATTACAGCTAAAACAAAATAAGCAAATACAATTTTGATCTAATTACCTTGTTATAAGGTGCCTATGGAATACAAAAAATGAACACAAAACATTACAACAGTTGTTCAAAGTTACAGTTATATTGCAACAGTTGCTGTCCATTAACGTCAATGCACTTCCGAACTCTCACAGCTGTTTCTCGAAGAACCTTCGCCAATTGCTGGGCCGTTATGCTATTAATTGCGCGTCTTACTCGTAGATCCAGGTCTTCACGGGTTGTAACGACGGTTGCGTAGACAATATTTTTTAAATGACCCCAAACAAAGAAATCAAGGGGTGTTAAATCAGTTACGTTTTCTCCGATTCTCCGTTGAAGGTAATCAATTACTATCCGTGAATTATGGAGGGAGCACCATCTTGTTGGAAATACATTTCCCGTCGTAAATGGAAAGATAATTAAGCTAAACTGTCCTCAATTTCATTTTGCAGAAATCTCAAGTATCTGGCACCAGTCAGGGGTCCTTCAAATATTATTGGACCAATGATTCTACTACCGATTATTCCAAGCCAAACATTGAAACCGAACCGCACTTGAAAGTTACCTTCCCGTAATAAATTTTTCTTGTGACCAATATTTTGTATTTTGTCGGTTAAATAATCCCAAATTTGTAAACCTAGACTCGTCCGAAAATAAAATCATTCCCAAGAAATCATTCTTTGGCTGCACATTTTTCTGCAAAATCCAATTGACGTTTGAAATGTCACGTATTTAGTATCGTTGGATTCACAAAATTATGCAGAAATCACAAATGCAATAATATACAGGGCGTTCCATTTAAAAATCGAAAGTTAGTGTCACTTCCGGCGAAACCGGAAGTGAAGAAAATCACTTGTATGTCAAAAAGTGCCGCTTATTATGTATATAAGATATTCCAAATTTCTATCAGTTATCTTCAAAACTAAAGGAGAAAAGGGAGGTGAACCTTGATCCTGTTACACCCAGTATATGATAAATGAAGACGTGTGAGTTTACTCCGACAATCAGTAGTTTGCAATTGCATTTCAATAGATGGAATCTTAGGAGTTTTATTTATCGTTATTGTGAAAAATGTCTCGACGGGTTCCCTCGCGAAATACGGTGGATACTAACAACTCTAAACTAGAGTTTAATGACACTTTATTGCAAATGCTCTTAAAAAGTTATATCGCCTACACGAAAGTCGAACGTTTTAAAACGCAATATTTTAAATACTCTCATGTTACGTCTGTATATGTGGAGCGGTCATTTTCAGTCTACAAATGGATATTTAATGACAGGCGCTGGAATCTTAACTCCATATCATTTAGAACAATTATTGTTAATAATATACACACTCTTATTCTTGCGCAAAAAATAATTGTAATAGTGCAATAGTGTTTTATGCTAAATGTGCAACGTTCATCTAATTTTGGACATTACAAAAATCACCCGTCAAAAGTATAAGGTTAAGATATTGTCTATTTTGTACTGTATATCATTTTTGCACATAATAATATTGATGTGTTCTCACATGAGCCGATTCCACCACTGATATTCACGAAATAACTACCTGAGATGCGGTCTTTTGTAAAATTTACCAGAAAATGTTCCGGTATTTGTGTATTTTCATCCCTTATTTGTTAAAAATTTAGTGTCGTATTCAATTATACAAATCAGCAGAAAACAAACGAATTCTATAAATAGTGTGCATTGCACGAGAGTCAGCGGAACAGAATATTCAATATTTAGATACTGTGAATAGTAATTCTATTTGTTTATTGTTTTGTTGCTGTAATGGTCATTGTTATGGTCAGTCCTGTTTAAATAATGTAATGATACATAGTTGGACAATATGGGGATATGATAATTTGAATGGTTCTTAACCACGGCGACACCAGAATCTTTTTCTCCTGAGCAGGCGTACAAGAACCACGTAAATTACCTTTGGCATGGTGTGGAAATATGTTCATTGTTATTCATTTAATTACAGATGTTATTTTTGCATTATAATTCATCAATAATAGTTTTCTCTCATGTATTTTCCTGAAAATTGGGAAGACGTAATTCGTACTGCAATAATTACTGTAACCATTGGCTTTAAATGTCGTTTTGTGATGTGATAAATGACAATGCCTAAATGCAGAAATGTATAAAACATTTTAAAATCTTTAATTTGTTTTATTTCTAATTTCGTACAAGCATAGATGACATATACGTAGATAGTCAGTCCATTTGTGTAAATATTTATCGCTCCAAATCCTGGACCCCAAAATGTTTATATGGACACGAAAAACACCTATTTATGATATTGACATAGCAAGTGTGTACACATGGTCTATACCATATTAGCAATTTCTAAACTAACAAAATTATAAATAGACACTGCTCACAACGATATACAAATTTTGTGGTATAGAATTTAAAGGAATAAATTTTAACATGGGATGGAACTATGTATATTTATTCCATCTATCTATCTATCTTGTAACCCAAACTGAGATATGTATTTGCAAAAAACGGATTTTGTGTATATTTTTCCAGCATGACGGCTAATGTTGACCACCCATCGATGAGGACTTTTAGTAGGTTCCTCTAATTTGCTTTTATATATATATTTTTCTGGAATTTTATCATTGTTTAAACTAATCTCAATTGTCCTATAAGATAACAAAATGCTACTAGTAATCTAATTAATCGTAATCAGGTGGAATAATGAAGAAAAGTATAGATGCCTCGTATCAAATATTTTGCTCGTATACAAATTTAATTAAATACCAATTAATGATTCATTATATTGCGCATAAATATTAAAATGTAGGTAGGCCAACGTCAATGTCAGTTATTATTTGTTACGATTTTTTGCTGTACAATCTAGGTGGTATGGTTATAGGTTTGTTCCAACAGCAGTCTCGGACTTGTTTGAAACCATCAGAGATATTCGCCCAGTTAAGTATTAATTAATGTAAATAGTATAAGAGGCAACGGAGCGAATATTTCTGACGGTTTCAAACTGGGCTGAGATTGCTGTTGGAACAAACCTTATATCTTCTGCAAACATAATTTGCCAACAGTGTTGTTTTTAATTTTATGATACTAAATTGTAAACTATTTACCAGTACAACCAAAGATATATTTATTCAGTAAATATGCAATAATCCATTATTGCTTAATAATTTAAAGATTTGAATTAAATGTTAATATTATAATAATAATTTGTAATTACTTCTCATTATCGGTCCATGCATTTTTTTCTGATATTCTTGCTGTGTGTAATATTTTTGTCAATTTTTATGATTTTACATGCTGGAGGTTTTTAAAACACATAATATGTTACGTAAAAAGCACAGTGACGGGACAAATGCTAATGCTAATGTCTACAGGCACGCGAAACACTAGGCAGTTGTTTCATCAAGCATTTACTTTTATATACAAGTAAAAGAGTATTTTTATTAATGGGAGTGCAAACAAATCCTTAATTTAACTACAAATTTCCATTAAAATTAACATAACCATGTGCTACATATCCCAGTGTATGTCAAGGTTTTAATTTGCCCAAATATAATTATTTAAACATGAAGTTTTTACTTAAATACTTTTACTTGGATTCAGGGGCGTGCGGTGAGTTTTGATACAGGGGAAGCAGTTTGTGATATAGAGTGATGGGTGGGTAGCGCGAGTCCCCGAGCGAAGCGAGGCAAAAATTATTTTAAGAAAAGGGACGTGGCTTCCGTATACTCATTTAAAGGAAATGTCGAAAGCTGCAAAGTTATGATATCTAGAAAAAAGTACACTTGTAGGACCGCCACTCCTCAGTAAACATAAAACATAAAAACACCACAAAAATTAGACAACCCCCGATTCCAGAGCCGAAGCTGCACGGGCGAGGGTTACACTTATGAAAAAAACGCAGACACACGACCATATCCACCGACATTGCCAGCGCCGGTGGCGAGGATTGAACCCGCAGCGAAATAGAGAGTTTGTTCAGTCACACTAGCCATCGTGCACTCTCTAGCCAACTATAAATTGAGCCAGCTAGTTAAGTAGTTAACATGCACATACCTACCTATTTACAATGTAGTTTAATCCGCCTCTCCTTTTTTTGTGATGTCGGAAATAACTTCGTCGTAAAAGTTTGAATTTTTGGACATCTCCTTCACAAAGTCACTTTCTATTGTCAACAGGGACAATTTTGAAAGCCGCTCTTCACTGGTTGAATTTCTTGAAAAAGTTTTTATTCTCGTGTCCGTTTTGATAATTTTGAAAAAAAGGCAGCCATTCCACTAATACTTGAAAAAAACACTTTGCACTCTTTAAGACACGCTGCAGATTGAGCTAGAACTAAATTTAATCGATGCGCAAAACAATGTACAAATATTGCATTCTGAAAAGTCTCTTTTACTTTGGCCTGCAGGCCCCCAATTCACCAGCCATTACAGCGGCCCCATCATAACTTTGGGCGATAAGTTTAGCACCACACTATAGATCATCGACTATCTGACAAACTATAGTATATAAAGCTGCGGCCGTTCATGGCGTTGTTACGTCTAAAATTCCTAAAAAGCGCTCTTGGACTTTCCCATTTGGATTTATGTAGCGTACTACGATTGACAACTGACTAATATTCGTAATATCGGTTGTTTCATCTAACATAACTGCAACAAAAGGAGCTTTTTTATTTCTTTGCTTGATCTTTTCTAAAACAATATTGCTTATCGACTGAATCAAATCATTTTGAATATGATTTGATGTACCGCGAAATATGGTGGAGTGTTCCAGATGGTTACTTAAAATTGTATCGTATTTTGCTAATAAATCAACTAAATTGATAAAATTGCCCCTATTAGCAACGCTATACCATACTGAATGACCTCTAAAACTAAGTTCATTTTCGCCGAGAAAACAAACAATGTCAATAAGTCCTTTTAACACTTTCTTTCAACTGCTGATCTAATGAATGCTCAATTCGTGATTTTCCAAATGTTTATTCTTTTAGCACCGCTCGCAAATGAGTTTCACACTTACCATGCCTTTTTGTCACTTTGTGAATGTTGTTTAAATCTGAAAAGCCATTTTTATTCCAAACACCTTTTTCATTTGTGAACAGTACATATGGCCAACAAAACAATTTACACAAATTTTAACAACCCCTTAACCACTGATTAGCACTGTACACTTCAATATTAAAGTACCTATAGCATGATTTAACTTTCATTTTGAAGAATTTTAAATCAGGTGTTGGTTTCCCATTTCTAATAATATCCAGTTTATCTTGAAACGAATATGTTGAAAATCCCCTTTTCAACAAATTGCACACCACACAAACGCAAATAATATTTTCCACAGTGCTAGAACCAGCTTCCAAATTTAATAAGTAATTCTAAATCTGCTTACACGCGCACTAATATTCAACGTTTTAAAAATCACTTGTCGCCGCACCACAGGTTTAGAAACACCAAAAAAAGTTTTTACAAATATAGCACAAAAGCTGAGAATAATACTAGGAAGATTAATATTAAGTATAATATTAAAATCGATATTAAAATCGAGATTAAAATCTATAAAATAAAACGTATTACGATGCTATACAGCTCAGATATCAAGATTATGAAGTGGGGATGGGATGCATTTCAATAAGTTACCTACTTACATCAGAGACAGTTGTCTCTGCTTACATATATCGAAGTCGCGCGAGTTCGTGTTGGCTCGATTAATCGAGTGCGTCATCGTTAAGGTTTTAGCGTGGAACATTATCTCAGCTGCTGAAATGCAGGGCCGTATCTATTGAAATTGGGTAAAAGTAAATTTTAATGATTAATATATGTGATAAATAATAATTAGGTTCTATTTATGTGTTTTTTTTAATAATCCCAGGGGAAGCACTGCTTCCCTTGCTTCCATGGACCGACCGCCACTGCTTGGATTACATTTTTGAAAGAATTTTGTCAATCCACGTTATAATTTATAATATATTCTCGAATTTATTGATAGATATGAACAAAATACATGCACCTTTCACACTTTTTAATTCACTATTTATTCTGTATTAATGTTAACTACCAAATATAAATATAAGAAAATAAAATAGTGAATGGAATTCTTACTAATCGCTTGTATGAGTGATCTCTAACAATATGCAGTGTCATTGTATCGATGTTACAAACTGTTACAAAAATAATTACGCTTTTGAGACAGTGCTTGTTTTGTTTTCTCCCAGAGGACTGGTGCTACAGAAAAATGAAGAATACATTTTTTTTTGTATTTTTAAACATACAATCACAGTATGTTAGAATAGCAGAAAATTAAAAGCAAAAAAAAGTTGCATTTAAATTTATCTCCTTATTCTTCCTGGAGGTGGTTTTATCTGGGTTAGGTTCCCCCGCCGTTCCCTTCTTCGAGGGTGGTTTAATTCCACTCCTCTTCAGAAGGGTTTTTTTCGGGAGGAATTTTCCTTTCCCAGATGTTTTCTGTCGGTGCTGTTCGCTCCTCTTGGGAATCGATTGTAATTCGCTTTTTTCTGAGGCCGTTCCTGCCACTGCTTTCTTGTCAGAGGGGTTTTTACCTCCTCTGAGTTTAGGTCGGTATTGGATAGAGTTAACCATACTTTCAACTAAAATTTAACAAAAACGTTTACTGTACGTAAACAGCAACAAAACTGAATCAATCGCTTTTTTTCTTGTTTTAAATCTTCGTTCTTTTCTTCGGAGTCACTGTATTGTTGCAACGGCTCGTTCAAATCATCTTCATCACTACACATGATATGCATTTTTTTCTCGTCATCGATATCAGTTCTAGCTCTGCCTCATCGAGAATATGGCGCTAATATTTTATCTGACGGTAATCAAAGTGCTTATCTTTTGAATTCGTTGATCAGCTAGCCGCGAAATACGTGCCTGGTAATTACTTTTATTTAAAATATTCGCCTCTTTTTTGTCATAAAAACAACTCGACATAATTGAAATTGCTCATATTATATATTATTATAAAACCTACATGCATGTACTATACGTTAATTTCGTATATTCTGAGGAATTCTCCGACATTCAACTTCCTCAAAAGCGAGTTTGAACCACACAGCACTAAATTTACTCATAAACAGTAGGTTTATACCTTTCAAAACTGACTTCTGTCGTACACTTATGAATATCGCAATCCACAACTGCTTTTACTTTTTCCTCTATCTATAGAGAAGGTATTGGCTTCGCGTCGTGAAAAAATCATGTTCCAGATTATGATGAAAATGGACGTTTTGAGACCCGGAAATAGAAACATTTATCCAAATCGACTTGCCGTCTGTGGGTTAGTGTTGCTGGTCATTGTTGCGCTATCATTTTCTCAAACACGTCTTATCGTATTTTTTTATGGCAATAGACTCTGACCCTTTTTAAAATATCAGTACA
This sequence comes from Rhamnusium bicolor, assembly GCA_029963845.1. Taxonomy (NCBI): domain Eukaryota; kingdom Metazoa; phylum Arthropoda; class Insecta; order Coleoptera; family Cerambycidae; genus Rhamnusium; species Rhamnusium bicolor. Next base: position 184,737 of record JANEYF010005321.1, on the reverse strand, counting down.
GGATTAATAATTAAAATATAGGTCTTAGAAAAACATCTAATTTTTGCCTAATGCAGTTATATAAGTGCATACATTAAAACCAAATCCATAGCAGAAGTTCAGAGATAATTTCGTCTTCAGTTTAATGTGCTGAAGCGAGGTAAAATTCCTTCACGAAACTATTTAAGCTCTCCCTGGTCCTGATTTTTTTTATGTTTTTTTTTAAACTTCAAAATTTGATTAACAAATCATTTTCAAACCCCCTAAGAATTAAATATCGCAGTTACACGAGAAAAAAGGCTGGTTGATAGACGAGTTTTAGAAATAGTAATGCACAACCTCGATGAACGTTTAAGATAATGCAGTCAAAGACGAGGCGGCATTTATCAAATGTTTTTGTGTTAAAAAACTTCACTGTGTTTTATTGCTACCGAAAAAAATCGTAACGTTTCATTTTCCCTTTGTAACTATGGTTTTACCCCGACGCGTGCATAAAAAAATTCAAATGTATTATTTATTTTAGTGCTGGGCATAATCGAATGATTTCAATAATCGAATACCTTTAATAATCGAATGATCATTCGAATTATGATTAGAGCTCAAGAAGTTGGGAAATCGACATTGATGGCTTGGCTCGGCGACAATCGGGAACTCGAGTCATAATTCATAATCATAAATAATCGATTTGGCTGGCAGTTGGCTATTATTTCTATACAGTTCTCAATTATAAATTATAAATTTTAACGTAACTCAATCTGGTTCTGCACTCATGACAATCCAACTCCGAATGGCATCAACCCATGATATAATAATGTATTATATTATGGCATGCCAATATAGCCATCATGTACATTCCGCAGATTAGTACGACCAAAACGTCACGCCGCCGACGGCAAAACAACTAACATGTGTTCAAGTGCACTGGTACTTACATCGTATCTCACCGCTCGAATCACGTATTTGAAATTTGAATGATAAGCCGCTGAAACAAATGACGATTATTCAATCGGTAGTCGGCGGCACTCGCCGATAACTAAATCATTCGTATTCTCATGACAAGAGTATTTGAGATATTTTAATAATCGAATTATCGATTATTTTTCATTCGACTTATCCCAGCACTAATTTATTTATTAATTTGCCATTGCGGTCATTACAAGCATCAGCTTTTCATAATACCTTACTCAAGCTCAAAGGAGCTTTGTCATTGCAAAGCATGAGGAAGGGCGGTCATTACAACGTGTGGCAGATGAAATACATTACAGTAAAACCACTATTTTCAATTTGAAACATAAATTAATAGAACGTCATATGACTTACGTAGAAAATAAGGTTCTGGTGCTCCAGAAAGTTAACACGAGCAGTTAGCGCAATTTGTTGCTGAACAGTTTTTTGCTATTGCAAAATCTATTTACAGTAGAAGAGGCTAACTTCCCTGCATCGCACAGTGGGGTATTGACACCAATTACATGGTCAAAATTATTTTGTTGAATCTTTTACAATTTTTTTAATTGATTAGTATTTTAGCTTGGTTGAATACTTATTATTTTCAATTTAAAGGAAAAATTATACACATATAAATGTTCTTACTCGAATTTATTTACTTAAAAAGAGTTTCATAAAACATAAATAATTATAAGGCTGTAGTCATTGTAACTAATTTCTTCCTATGAGAAGTTTTCAGGATCTACTGAATAATCGGGAGGTAAAATCATGTCATGGAAAAAGCTTTTTTTTAAGTTTTAGGCGTGGAGTCGGAATGAATCTGTTTAAAACATCTGTGTTACATGCTTCCCGACTACATTTTCTGGACAAGTTTAATCTATAACGCCTAAAATACTTACTTCGGGCACAGAGGTTACTCTGTGTCACGGGTCTCTGAAACTTCTTCTGACAGTTGGCCGATAGGAAGAAATGCTTCTAAAATAAATTTGCTTCCATGGGTTAGTATCTGCCGTCTGAAAAGAGAATAAGAAAAATGTATATTTTATTATTACCAACAAATTTTTAAAAAATTATAAAATCTGAAACCGCCAATTTTCGAAAAAATATTTTTGTGACATTTAATTGTTAACATAACAAACTAAAAACCAAAACTGAATATGGGGATTGGAAGACTGAAATAATAACAAAATCCATTAAGGATTGAACTTTTGTTTTAAAAATCATGATGAAAAACATCATAATTACAAAATATTTAAATTAATACATACTTTTAGATGTTGAAGCCATAATTCCAAATCCGTTCAAAAATATAGGCGAAGAAAACTTAAAATATATCCAATTTAATATTATTAACCAATTTCACCAACGTACAACACCACAATGCAAAAGCTTAGAAACAACCAATGACCCGTCACTGCCTGTATCTCAATTTAAGATACAAGTGATGGAGATCATTCGAGCGAATACCTAAGAATTCCTAAAAACGATTAAGCATGGAAAATTCTCAAAGTTGCAAAATCGATTTATGACCAGGTTGTAAGTCTCAATACCCCATCCATTGTGCATTGGTAAGAATGGCAAGGCAAAGGTTAAAAGAGGCCGGCCTCCTCAATTGTCCAGCAGCCAAAAAGCCACGGTTGAGCGAGGAAAATAAAGTAGGAGAACACAATTTGCAAAGGAATATTTGGATTGGGCATAAAATTTTTGGGATAGTGTAGTGTTTTCTGATGAAATTTTTTTTATATCTCATGCAATGGGCAATTTAATTTACTTAAACAAGCTTTTGAGTTGACGCCAATGATTTTCTATTGCATCAATGTCAGGACTGACACAAAAAGGTAGATTGACGCAAATTTTACAGAAAACCTGGTAGCTCGATAAAATCGTTACGAATTTTCCGGCCGCGATAGTAATCATGGTAAATTGATATATTTGTTGTATCTGTATTTTAATTAATATAATACGTCTATGATAATTGATAACTAGACATAGGGAATTTGGATATCATGACGTAAATAGCACATTTTAAAAATCTTTTTTGCATATACTTACCTATTTGTAAGTACATTGTCAGAAATTACAATTTATTTTATATTATATCGCGCATTTTTCAGAATATGCTACTAGTCTACGATTCTAGTTTGGCAGTTCAGTTTGGATGCGCAGTAATTAAAACCCTCTTAGCTATAAAGCAGTTTGTTCGTCTCTGTCCCACATTGGAGATATTTCTTTCCTCCCTGCGCCACCAACTGCCAAGTTAGAATCGTAGAATAGTAATTAGGATTAAATTCTGTCTGGGATGACACCCAAATTTCCTATTTCTGATGATGAGAATTTAAAATATGTAATAGTAAGAACAAATTTGTATTCAGTCATTTGCTGTAGAAAAATTCCATAGTTGATTATTTTCCTAAACTTTTACTAGAAATTAAATATTTTATAATATTGGGAATAGTAATGTTCACCCTCAAATATAACTTTGTAAGTAAGGTCGATTAAATCCAATTTCATTTTCACTTTAGTTGACTATAATGTTTCATCTGAACAGGAGTACTAATTGACAGGTGACATTCAACGGTGTCCTGGTTGGTTACAATCCTGCCAGAATTAAATTTATATTGACGGAAATTTCACTAACGCTTTAAACACGAAAATTCAATATCATGACTGAAATGTGTGGGTGAAAGATAACTTGAAATAATACTCGAGTTTTATCAAAAGATTCTAACATGATAATATTAATAATGCTGGAAATAAGGGACATAATTTCAGGAGTTTGTTTGGGACATAAGAATAAATCAGAAAGTTAAAATAAACGAATGCTTGGAAATGCTTCATAAGAGAGCTACGGTGTCACGAAGGTGGTACACAAAATACTAATACTAATACTAATAAGGGCTGTTATTTCACAATATTAACCAAAAACACTTTCTCGGTATCGCCGAATTTTTCTGTACTCTTTGATTTTTTTTGAAAATGTGGTACAGAAATGTGATTTTATTACCAAAGTATACAAGAAAGGTACTCTATTATATTCTATTTACTACCGAATCGCTGATAGCTCGTGATTTGAACAGTAAATTGTTTAAACGCGCAGATGATTAATTCTAAGACCGATTACAATGTGAATAGTTTTTTTTGGGTAGTTTTATCCAAAGAATAATATTTCGATAACAAATTGTCAAAAAAAAATTAAAAAGAATAAAATATACCATTAAAAATATTAAATGGGATGTAGCTCCCTTGACAACACATTATATCCTAATTTTGATAATTTTAATAAGATTAATTATGGAAAATTCCATGACATTAAAGATTGCTATAATAAAGAAAAAATCTGCTAATAAAAAAAGCATACAAACTTAATCATAAACTATCTTAACAACCTCGAAAGGCAAAAGGTTTTTTAGCAGACATAATTTTATAAATATAAATACAAGTGTCATGAAACATGTCATTAAAAGAAATGAATGGTGTGAACCTATTTCAGGAATAAATGATTTTCGTATTGAATATTTTAAAAAGTATAACATGGTTAGATACTTGGCAAAAATTTAAAAATATTGGTCGGCTTACAAATAATAGCTACTCTGCACTTCGTTATAGCACTTCTGTTTTAGAAATAATTGAGGACTCTTTTGAAGTTTGCAACATCATATATTTGTCCTGGTAAATTTACAACTGAAAAATTAGAAAATGATTTGGTAAATACAGACTGTGGTAGCAGTTATAATGTCAGCTTTGATGAAATCATTAATGCAGAAAAAAAATAAGACAGGAAATTTGTATTTTAATTATTTACAACGCAGTGGTATAAGTGTTCCTACAGGCATGGTGATATCTGTCTTATTTGTGTGCCACCTTTGAAAAAATTATAAACGATACCTCCACCGAATATGATTTTCTAAAAATTTGTAACCAAAAAAAGACATTTTATGTCACCTTACTCTTTCTAATATGTCCCAGGATATATTTTTAAAGATTTTTATTCTCAGTGTGTTTATGGTGCAGAACATAAAAATATTCTTATTATGCTATGTTCAATTTTTTTAATGTTTTACTTAACGATTACATTAAAAATAAAAACAATCAATCCAGTGTCGGAAATAATTAATACTTTTAATATACAGGGTTCCTAAATATCATGTACATACGCAAGGGGGTAATTCTTTGGCTTATTTCATGACAGAAAGTTTATATAAACATAAGTCCGCAAACGCTTCTTTACTAATATACAGGGTGTTGAAATTTGAGGATTTTTTTTGACATTTTTACGAGATTATAACGAGTATATAAAACACATATGCAGACACAAGTTACAATTTCAAATGCGACCTGTCAAAGTTAATAACAACAACAGATTATTCAAATAAAACTGGAGCCTACTAGACCATTTTAAAAATTTTCAATTTTATCTAGCGAATTACAAAAAATAGTCTTTTATTTATTTTTTCTCGGTAACGGTCGCAAATACGGAAAAATTACAAGAGAGCAAAAAGTTTCTAAATAAAACAGAAAATTCATATTGTATTTTAGAATCTACCAGCGCCGCATCGAAAATAAGTTCAGGGGGAGAAAAAGGGCATGACCCCTGAAAAAAATCTCCCTGTAGATTCTCACAACCATTTGGCATGCCCAACGATGTAAGCCCTACAGCGTAACCTATATTCCAAATTTGAGCTAAATATCTCAAAAACTGCAGGAGCTATAAAGAAAATAAGAAAAATCACACCCTGTAGATCTGTAAGGAAGCGTTTGCGGACCTATGTTTATATAAACTTTCAATTATGAAATAAGCCAAAGAATTAACCCCTTGCGTATGTACATGATATTTAGGAACACCCTGTATAATAGGAGTAAAAATACTTAATTTTCTATAATTATTAAAAACCGATATGCGACAAATTACCCGATTGTGATAACAAAAAATAAGAAGTTTTCATGTTGGCAAGTTTCTTTTTAAGTTCCCTCCAAAAGAAAAAAAACCTTAAGGAAATTGTTGTAAAACTCGTAAAAGCAGCAAAAATATCAACATCAATGTAGACAACTAACATTGGCAACAGCGCACAGCGGGTCTCTTCATAGCCTGCTTGGAGTTGGCGGTGAAAATATTCTTTTGATGGGAAACCCCCAAAAGTTCTTTGTTATGGTTATTTTCCAACAAAATTCAGGTAATTCCCTACCGAATAAAAAAATTATAAACATTTAGATTATCACAAAGTGGTCCGCCTTTATCATAAAACTGATTTACATATTTCATTTTACATTTTAAATATCTGTTAACCAGAACTTCCATAAAAAAATCCATATTGCTGAATTAAGTAAATACACAAATGGAAAATCTTGCAGATTGCGTCATTTAATGTAAGTAATAAAGTAAACTCGGCATCTTGAAGGTCATATGTGTGCAATGAAAATTGATTTAATTCAATTATTGTTATTGTTAAATTGGCGTTGGACAAATGCTTGGTCACATCACACCCATCTCAACAATGAACGATAGACAGTTTAAATTGCATGTAGAAATTAAAAAGTAATGCTAGAATATCCGTCCATTCTTACATGTTTGTTCATAGTGTACATGACAATTATTGAAACATTTGATCTTTGTTTTTGAGTCATACAGGGATTTTCTTAACAACTGCGACTTTTTCATAATAGAAATTTGGCAGGCATCTTCTGTGACTACGTTTAATTTTTTAAAAAATCATGAGGACAGAAGACGAAAAAGAAACTCACCGAATTCGTACAATTAAGTACATATTTTATGTTAGTCTTATCTTCCTATCCATAGACCCTTACTCTTATAATTAATCATACGTTCATTACTGAAATTAAATTGTTTGAACACAAAAAAAAAACTAACGGTCTAAAAATTTTGGAAAAAATAGGTTCTATTGCTTGGACATAGGTTAATATTCTGTAATAGCTTTAACATTTTATTTTCTAAACTTATCAAGTTTTGCATTATTATATGTACTCTTTTTATGCGATCTTTGGACACATTAATGTTTAATTACGTATAACTTCATGAATTATTAAGATATTTGAACGAAATTTGACGTGCAGATAAAAACGTGTTACTTTTCATACTATGTGAAAAAAATTAAAAAAAAAAAAAACGAAAAATTAAAAAATGTTTTGTGGCATCCCTGTATATCTTAGATGATACAATTTATAAATATTTTTTTTTACAACAAATAGGTTTCAATGTCTAGCGAAACAAGTGTATAAAAAATCTCAACGGAAAGTCCAAAGTATTTGAAAAAATAAATAAATAAGTTTCTCCTACTCCGATTATGTTTTTCTTGTAGTATTTCGTTAATTTTTGATAAACCTATAATTTATTCATAGAATCGCTATTTGCTGTGCAACTGTTATCTTATGTGAAAATATTTTAATTGTATGATTAATAATGAAAATATCAATTAGCAACATTTTTTTTTAATAACTGAACAACTAAAAGCCGTTTATTTTTGCAAAGGACGACAAGTCTATATAAAGGTCCATTTTATAACTCATGAAAATTTCAAGTAGTTTTGTCAATTAGTTTTTGAGAAATTAATTCGCAAATACCGTTATATCGAAAATGATACCGAAATTCGGTACATCTTTCACATTATCATTTAATATTTCAAAAACTGTAAAACCTATTTTCATAAAATTGTGGCACACTATAGTAAACAGTATATGTTCTGATATGTGAAGAAACTGTCTAATTCGGTCGTCTAGTTTTTTTTTGTAGGCGTTTAAAGTGAGGGCTCAATACATTTGAATCGCATGGTAGTGCCGGGATAATTCGAATAAAAAATAATTGACCATTCGATTAATGCAATATATCGAGATATCTCGAATACCCTTGTCATGAGAATTCGAATGATTTAGTCTGCGAGTGGTGCTGCCGACTGCCGATTGATTAAACATTATTCGTTTCAGCAGCTCATCATTCAAATGCCGTTAAAACTTATAACTGAGAATTGTATAGAAATAATAGACTAGAGTTCCCGAATTTCGCCGAGCCAAGCCATCGATGTCGGTTTCCCCACTTCTCGAGCTCTAACCACAATTCGAATGATCATTCGATTATTAAAGGTATTCGAATAGCCGTTATTCGAATATTAAAATCATTCGATTATGCCCAGCACTGACGCCAATAACTGATATATAAATATCCGTCTACCAGAGATTTTTATTTTTTTATTCAGTATCGTACTTATTGGGTACTACTATTACTTTTATTGAGCTGAACACATAGCTCGGTGGAAGTAGTTTGAAGCGTGTTGAGCTTGATCCTAGTTATGTATGTGTAGATACTGAATCCGACGACTTGGCCGTCTCGATGGAAGACCATAATATTTAACAGTTTTTAGCGAGTTGTAAGAGATTTTTGGTGTTGGTGGAAATTCTGTTGTACCTGTCCCGCCGTCACCGGAGTCCGGATTAAATGTTTGCTGATGAGTAATGACGATGACACACGTTCGCAGCTTGCTGTTGGTAAATATTATTTGCCGACCTGTCTACGTTACCCGGAATCCAGAAGACATATCGACGTCCGTGCGTCATATCAAAAATCAGATTAACCAGAAGACTGATGTCTGTAACGTCATACCATAATCCGTAATTAATTCAATTTATGCACCATTACCCCCCCCCTCTTCTAGAATTGTTTCGTCATCATTAACACTTGTAGAATGCAATATACTCTACTTTCTGAAACAACTAATTGAAATAGTAAATTATTTTATTTATACTTTGGGCATTCATTATTTGTAAGAACAACGAACCACAAATAGAATTCTGTAAACCGGCTACCCGGAAACAAACACCATTGCGCTTTTTAAGTAACCCCACAAGAAAACCGAGTGGAATTAGGTCTGGTAACTTTGGAGGTCACTCTATAGGTCCTCTCCTACCAACCCATATATTTGGGAAAGTTTGAGCCAAGTATTGGTAAAACATACTTGATAAAGATAAAAAGTGTGACGTTTTTTGCCTGTTACAAAAATAACAAAAAATAAAATATTTTCTTCGTAGACGATAAAAAAAGTTTCAGAGCACAATGTTAATAAGTTTGCAATTTTTGTTAATTGCGGAAAAGTAATTAACAAAAAATTTAAATAAATTGTGCTGCAGATAAAATGTAAAATATATATTCCAAATCAGCAGCGCCTGGCTGCATTTTTTCCGTTTTACTAATTGGCTGTATTTTTATTATTTTAAGAGATTTTACTAAATTTCAGTGTTATTAAATAAACAGAATAATATAATTTTCCTTTTATGCCCCTAGACGTTCGAAGCTAAATAGATGTACATATTTTGTTTTATTGTTAAATGTGTCTCGTTCTTTTTTTAAATATTTTATTCAGAATTATTAATTGAAAATCAATAATTCAGTTAAGTATACGTCTATTGTTCCTAATGCAAAATAAATAGTATTTTGTTTACCGATCATTTATAATATAATGATAAACAGAGAACACTAACAAGGCATCTCTCCCTGACCTTTAATACAAAATAAAATAAGGATACTTTCAGGAAGCTGGTTTTTATACTGTGATTAAAAATGCAACACTTAGTAATCGTGAACATTTTAATGTTTTTTTTTCAAAATAATTAGGTTTACAATAGAAAAAGTACGAAATGATTACAATTTCACTATAATTAGACAATGGGTCTGATGAATAAAATAGAAGCATTTGCCGGAAGTAAGAAGTAAAAGCAAAAGCAAATGCTTCGAAGCAGAAGGTAGTAAAAGCATTTGCTTCATTTTCAATGAATAATATTTTTCTTTTGCTTCATAGCAAATACTTCAGACTTTGTAGCCAATGCTACGTTTTAACAAGTCTTATATTACTTTTTTTAAGCGAATTTTCATCTGACCAACAATAAATATTATACAAACAAATTTTAATTTTTGAAAAAAAATTGTTTTCAGTGAAATGTCACTTTTTGAGGAAGATATTTTTTTGTCGAGAAAAAAAAAAAGATTTTTCTAAAGAGGTGTAGATGATGGAAGATTTTTATTTCATGGGATTTCGACATCTATTCATTTATTGGTCTGAAGCATTTTTTAAAAGAAAATCGACGTACCTCTTTTTTTTTAATCCATTATAAAAAAGGTTGCTGCGTCTTTTGGTGTATCGCTCGATTTTCATTGTTTTTAATGCCTACATGTTTATTTTGGTTCTTGGTACTCGGTTTTTTGTATAGAATTTCGAAAAAAATAATTTTTTAACGAGTCCATTTAACAAAGAAATTTTTCAAATTGAAAAAAAAAATTTTTTCAATGAAATGTCATTTTTAGAAGAAGATATTTTTTTTGTCAACGAGATTTTAATTTTGAAAAAATGAAATTTTTATTTTTTATCTACTAAAAGGGTGTAGGTGATGGCAGATTTGGGTTTCATGGCATTCGTTTATTGGTCTGTAACTTCTTTAAAAGAAAATTGACCCCCTCTTTTTTTTAATTCATTCTCAAAAGGGTGCTGCGTCTGATGGTGTATCGTTCGATTTTTTATATTGATTTCAAAACACCATAATTCGCACATTAGGTGTTGCTTTACCAAAGCGAAGTCTACTACTGAGGTCCTACACATTTATTGAAGCAAATACTAAGGTAAATAGTAAACACACAGTTTTATTCATATAATTAGTTTTATTCATATTTGTTGAAGCTTTTGCTTCAGCAAAGCAAATGCTTTTACTTCAAGTATGAAGCAAATGCTCTGAAAATATTAATCATATAGATCAAAGGTTTTGCTTCAAAAATATGTAGTAAAAGCATTTGCTACTTTTTATTCATCAGATCCAATATCTATCTTAAAACTAATAGCGAGTTGGTGTTCTGCGCAAACTTTCACACTTCAGCTCTGCGACGCATGCTCCGAATTGGGTGGTCGACGTCTTCTGAAAATATTGTGTTCTAAGCTACCTGAATCTCTTGTGGTAAGCGCTGAAAACCCATTGGTGGGACGAGTAGTTGATCTAGCCGCTGCCTATCATATTTCATGTAGGTTCGATTGGAGAAAGGTCAGGATGACCTTGTGGCCATGGAAGAACGTTCACATCAACCTCTTATAGGAACCTTAGCAGTGTTGTCTGGCATTATCAAGTTTTCCAAACTGCAGTGTCGGTAACGCAACCAGTTCCAAGATCCTGTAAATATACTCTTGTGTATTCATGTTCCTTTCTAGGAAGGCAAGAAGGGACCTGCTTTCATATACTATTGTACACTATACCATAATCCCTCGCATTAATGCTGTCTCCCCTTCCACATAAAACTGAATATCTGATCTTTTTCCACGTCGATGGCGAACTCTTCTGCGCCCATCGTAAGCTCACAGACAATCGGTAATCATTACTGAGCATTACTCGATTCCATTCTTCGTCCTACTGAGCATTTTCTTGGCACCACTTAATTCTTATCTCTCAGTGTCTCCGAGTCAGTGGCAAAATGAAGTTGGCTCGGTACGATCGAAAATCAAAGGAACTTATTTTTTTGATAAATGGACCTGATAATCGTTGACTCGTAGCAGCTAACCAATTATTTGCCACAGGTCTAGTTTTACTGGAACAGTATCTTGGTGCTGCTTCTTCACATTCAGTGGTTCCTCGGATACCACCGATGCCTCGTACAACGGTACGGTACAGCGTTGAGGTCCGTATTATACATTTCATTCATTACAACATGGCATCACTGTTAGCGAATTTCGACCAACGCTATCCGCAATATCCCGAAAAGAAATACCGGTTTCCCGTAATCCTACGATTCTACAAGGTGGCTCACAGCCGATTGATGCATAGGGAATTTGGATGACATCCCAGAGGTGGATTTGTAAGTTTATTTCGAAAAATGCGATATAACAATAAAATAAATTGTAATTTCTGACAGTGTACTTACAAATGTGTAAGTACATGCAAAAAGATTTATTAATTTATTGTATGTAAAAACAGCCGATGAACAATCATAGACCGCAGAGAATTATATTTATATAAGTAGTTAATGGTGAATATCGTTTGCACTCATAAACAAAACACAGCTGTTAAGCGACTAACCGTCGCGTCGTATTGATTTTGTCCTTGTGTTTCGTCGGACGGGATTTTTTTTTTTACATCATGTATCAATTTGGTTCCTTTCGAGAACTATCAAGCTAGAGATCTATTGTGCGTACGACGAGTATAAAGGCGTTTTTTATTTATTCAGTATATTGTGTTTAGTGTAGTGCGTTAGTGAACGTAAAAATTGGCAAGGCAGTCCACGTCTTCAGAAATAATGAGGCACTATTATGTAAAGTGTGCGACGTTAGACTGTCATACGAGTAAATCCGCTGTAAAACCCCAAACGATAATTATTGGCGGAAGCAAACGAAAGCAGTGAAACAGTGAGAAGCTGTTATGTAAAGTGTGCGGTGTGCATCCGTCGTTAGACTATTAGATCACAAAGAACTTTACTAGGTAAGATACTGTGTACTGTACGGTATCCTCAGTCTGCCCCTGTTATTTACGGTCAATAATGAACGAATAATAAAACACAGTGTCAAAGGAATTAGATGACAGTTTTATTTTTGAAATATCACACGTTAGATGGTCTCTTCTTGATCCACACATTGTCTTTTTCGAAATTCTCCAAAAAAATCTTTTCGTTTTCACAAAAATGTAGTCCAACTAGGACGAATGTTCCAACTACACACCATACAGTCACTTTTGGGGAATGCAGTGGGTATTTATGAATTTCTTAGGATTCTACTGCTGCTGCTACCAGTAGCGGTATGTTTTGTTCATTTACAAAATCTTTTAAATGTAATTTAGTTTAATCGCTCATGAGAGGCATATTAATTAGATTAGGTTATTCTTTTAACATCCTTAATATTATATTGCTAAATTGCAATTGTGCCTGTTTGTCTTGCGTTTTTTTTCCAAATTTGGTTGTAATTTCTCTTTACTGTTGACACGGGTATAGAAAAAATAGCGTATGCGACACGTGCTAACGAGCCATTTTTGCATTCATGCGATTGCAGACTTCGCCTATCGGCTCGGTTTACAATGTTCGTTTTCATGCAAAAAAAACTTTTGGCACTTGTTGCATAATATACCATTTATTATTCTGTATATGTATCTCTGCTAGTTTTCTTTTTGGTCCATTGTTTCTACAGATTAGTAGACAAAATTGAATAAACAATGACTTCAGAATTAAGAAGTTCATAAGTCATTGTGAATAAACTTATTTAAATTCAAAATGACGACAAAACTAAGAAAATTCTTCAACAATCGGGCAAACGTAGAAATTTTAATAATACGTACTCCCATTTATCCATTTATCAACGTTTTTCTGCAAGTATTGGTTATTATTAAATTCCGTTTGATAGTCTTTGAGAGTTTTCTGTAAATATATCGAGGCCAGTTCTAATACGGGCTTATAAAATAAACAATTTTCCTTACACTAAGGGCTGGTTTTAGCACCTCCTATTAAATCTATTTGACAAATAAGTTTCACTATTATAAACAATTATTGATATTGATACAAACTGTATCCAAGAAAACTGTTTACCAAGTAATTTTAACAGGAGATGGAAAGAAGATGATAGATAGTTTCTTCGGATACAATAATTATTGTATCAATAATTGTTTACAGGGAACTTTATCAAATGGATTTAATGGGATATGGAAAAACCGGCCCTATATATTATATTATTATGTTGAGAATATTGTATATACAAAATGTATTTTATCATATTTAATGAGATGTTTGAATAAAAAACTGCCATGATATTAATTTTAACAAGTCGTAAAAAGGAGCCAAAGTTCGATATTTTCCTTGTACAATTTTTCACTAAACTTTATCGACTTAACAAGTTTAAATGGATTTTGGGCCTTGCGTGTTTCCAAATAAACCGGATTGTTAATTTCATTGGCATTAATAGTAGGTTACAGTTTAATCTTGAAATGATTATCGTTTCATTTACAGTTTATTACCTGATACGGCGTTAGTTAATTTTTTCCTGAAAAAGTATAATTTTAAAGAGATCAATATTTCAATTACATCTGAAATATGAAATTCACCAGTTTTTTTTCATTTTAATATTGAAGAGTTTAGTAAACAAAATGTCAATATTGAGTAAAACAGTATTATAGTTTTAAAAAGGGTGACTGAAAGTTAAATATCATCTCGAAAGAAATCGATAGAAATTTTAAAAATAATTGTTCCTTATATTATGTATGAACATTCGCTAATTTAAAGGTAATATATCACTTATCATATCTCCATATGTGTATATCAGCGCGGTGTCCTTGGATCAGCCCCTAACTTTTACGTCATGTACTATTTACTCGCGGTTCTTAATGATAAGTGAGGTAAGTAAGAGAAATAAGATAAATGAGACAAATGAGATAAACGAGATACATGAGACAAATAAGATAAACAAAATCAAGGAAATAAATAAAATGAACACGATAAGCAAGATAAAAAGATAAGATAAATGACAAACCAAATAAACGATTTAAACGAGATAAAATAAATAAAATAATTTATATCTAGGTTATGGATATTATGAGAAAGTACTGGTGAGACGGACTTTATTCGTTTAATTGAAGGAAATTAATTATAGACCATTTGTCTCAGGTAACAGTTGTTAATCAGACGAGAAAATTTCAAGAGTTTTTTTTTCTACACATTTTGTCATTCTGAACTATTTTTGTTTAATTATTTTTTTTTGTTTGGTGCTATTTTTTGACACTCTTGAGACGTGCTCTACCTGATGCACCAATTTCACTGGTATTTAACAGGATTCTACCTTGGGTCTCTCAGATAAATATGTAAAGTGTCAGATTTCCAAGTTGAGACGTGTTCGAGAAAATTTTAGCATAACAGTGACCAGCGACACACAAACACATAGACTCAACAGACACACAACGGCATGACGATTCGAATAATTTTTTCTTTTTTCGGGTCTCAAAACACTATTTTCGTTATAATCTGGAACTTGAATTCTTTCACGACGCCAATAATCTTTCATTTCAGTTTATTCCTCTACAGATTATTATTTAAAAAATTATTTAAACAATAGGAAAATAAAAATTTCCGTTTACAAACTTAGCAGATCTTAATAATCTAAAAAAAAAAACAATAGTGTTAACAGATAAGACAAGTTGCACTTTCTTGATTTCGGATGAATTCCAGTAATGAGTAAATAAAAAAATCTTCATTAGAGACTTGTCACTTTCATGAATTCTCAAAAATCTGTTTTAATATGTTGTCAAGAAGATACCGCTGCTTAGGGACATGATCATGTAAAATAACACAAGCTTACAAAAAAAATGGCGCGTCAATTTTTTCTCCACGGCTCCCTATAACCCTCTATAATCCCCTAAGGGGGATAGTTTTTGAAAATATTTCTGTAAGGGTTTTTTGGGTCGCTGATCACGAATCTGAAGTCAAAAGTCAATTTTGACATAATGACAACTGTCAACAAGCTGTCAAATTTCATGAAAAATGTAAAGTCAATATTTGGAGCACATTAATATTAGTTCTTCGGGCTGCTGAACACGAATCAGAAGTCAGCAATAAAATCCATGGCATAGTTTTTAATCTTTTTTTCGAGAATTAAAGTATGCACAGTTTAAATTAAAGCGTTCACAAAGAATTCCGAGAATAATTACGTGTACTTAGAAAAACGCCCGAATTTCGACTGATGTTACTGCCCCGCTATTACAAGGAGTGACGAATAAAGGGTAGACTGTACATTTATTATAAATAATCGTTTTACCCGTATTAACTTTGAATTGAAATATTTTCTTGTAAAACCGTCGATTGTTGCATAATTAGCTTCCAGATTTGCACCAAGAGGCGTCAAACTGATCAAAGAACTCATGAATAATTCATGTTGATACTCAATACCGGCTATTGGCTTTCAGTTAATTAGTTTCCAGTCTCCATATACACCGATCACATTTAATAAATGATTGAATCACATGAATAGTAAACTGACACCTACTACGGTAACGTTAAAAATTAAATATTGTTGTGCATAGTCGTTTGAACGTAGTTTTGTTAGGTGTTTGTGAGTGAAAGTGAAAAAAAATTGTTATAGAGACTTATTTCGTGCAAGTTTTTTCGGTAAAACCGACTACAAATAGTTCTGAAATTGTCAGAGTTTCATAACAGTGTTCCTTTATTTGGTAAATATTTATATGTCGTAGAAAATTAATTCACCTGCACAGGTGTTTCATTTTGTTATTAATTGAGGGGGCTAGAACACAAATATTTATAACCTTGAGAATTTGACCAGTAATTATCCGTTATTATCTCAAGTGTGAGACTGGTTAAATTAATATAATAGAAAGCTGTTGCAACTTTATTTCGAGCTTTTATTTGTTATTAGATAAAATAACACTTAATACATATTTTCTATATGAAGGCTTACCTATTTGGTATTTGGTACTTAGAGTAGTTTTTCAGGTACAATTTCTTGACAAATGCAAAAAAAATTAAAAAGAATGTAGTATGTAGCTGAACAGATGGGTGTTAAAATCGTTTTTAGGAAAAAATATTGGAAATTATAAACAAAATAAAACAGTAAATATAAAAAAAACATAGAAAATATATATTGTCCAGAATTTGACACATTTTTTAGATATCATATGTTTTCTGTTAATTTTGAATACTTCCCGACAAATTTTAAGTTCCTATTATAGTTCCGAAATTAATAATAGTGACGCTATTCTAGGACTCATCGTGACATCCAAGCAGAAATTACAAAATCCTGTAACACATTTTCTTGGTTTCACAGACTAATAGCATAGACTCTGTGCTAATAGTATAGTCGGGCCGTTGTAAGATTGCAACTTTCGTCTTAAGAGTCAAAGCCATAAAGAATATTATTCGCCTCAATGAGGGCTACCGCGCTTGAATTCACCACGAGAGGCGCTAGTGTAGGTAAGGTAAATGTCACTGAACGTCAATGTTTATTATGGCTTTTTATCGCGGGTTTTTAGTGATTTTTATAAAAATTAGCTGAAAAACGTTTAACACAATGATAACAGAAGGGGAAAGTAGTAATTTACTTTGCTCATTAGGGGAAATTATTGTACCTGTCAGAGGTATCTTATTTTATTTAAGCTAGGTTATATCAAGCATGAGCATGATGAAAACAACGAATGTACATAATTATTACTTACGATTTTCTGTAATAGGCTTCTTTGGTAACGCATAATCGTCAGGATTAAAATGTTTCTTACAAACACACGAATGTTTCGTAGGAGTAAAGTTATCCCTGCGAATCGCTACCAACCACTGTTTTGTCTCTCGGAAACATATGTCCGCCTTTTGTTTCCGAACAAAATGGAACTGTACAACACAGGCATAATTAACAAGTTATTTTATTTACTGATGTACGAAATAATTATAATAAAACTTTTTCCGCGCCTAACAATAACTTTTGACAGCTACCTTACTCGCCAGTGGCGCCAACTGGTGAGCCTTAAAACGGCAGCCCTCATTGTCAGCGGTACTCAAACAGTATAATACAATAATTTATAATACTCTTTGAAATTCCACACAGGTCAGCTGTTCGCTGTTGTACTGCTCGAACAGATAACAAGGAATCGCAATTTTTTTTTCACAGGTGAAATCATTTTCCACCTTTATAAACTGACGTTCATCCCGAATTAAATATCTAGCCAAAAGGATTTAATTGACTATGGCAATGCCTGACAATAACCATAAAAGAAAATGATTAAAATGAATATTTATGATTATTGACAAACTGATATACAAGGAGCAAAACAGTGCGGTCCATATGTATGGAATAAATTCATTTTAAGCGTAATTATGAACTTGTACGAAAAATCCTGAAACACGTCAATATTTAATTTTAAATTTCCATTTTTTTAGTATGAAAATAATACCCCTCGCGTTCACCTCACCCCCTCTGAATTATGACCCCCTCTCCGAAAATTTTAATTTAGAAAGGACGTCGTGCAGCACGTCGCTCGAAAGGGATATCGATTCTCTATTCAGTGTATAATGTTTTTTTTTTAATTTGGGGCATTAATTATTGAGAATATTAATAAACTACCTTTATTTTTCAGTATATGTTAAAATTACAAAATTTTGTTTAGAATGCAATTTGTAGGTAGGTACCTACTTACCAAATTTTAGAAATATAATAACCAAGACAAGTTTTTAATTAATAGGGAATTTTTTGCCCATTTTAACAATACGAAATATACATTTAGTGAAGACTACAGAAAGTGATTGACCTTTAGATTTTTGATGAGTAACATTCGATAAATCGCTGGCATGGAATTACAAGGTTCTATATTACAATAATATGTTATAATATATAACACGAAATATTCCTAAAAGGATTTGTGTTACAAAACCGTATGTTTTATTAAAGAAGTAATTAATATAGAACAGTGGGAGTTAAATTACATGTTAGTCCACATCGAGCTCCTTAGGATATTTCTCCTAGCTCCTTTAGTTCATTTCCAAAGTGACGAAATTGTGACACAGAAAACCCTATAATTCCAAGTCAGCGAAATGTCTACGAAAATATGTGTAAAATCATGCAAAACTGTTTAAAGTAGTACCTAATGCATAATTTTTTAAAGTAACTTATCTCAAACAATAAACTTAAATGTAATATCTACAAACCGCATAAACTTAATATGAGATAAAGAAAATAAAACAAAGTATATCAAATAGTTTAATTTTGTTGATTCCTTCATTTAGTGCATAGAAACACCCCCGGTATTATCAACGTTTTAAAAGAACCTTTAGCTTAAAGGGAATTTTAGTGACAATAAAATGTATTATCACATCAGCAATTCCAGGAAAATATAAATCGAGATATACTAATGCCATTATACCTAACTTTTCATTTAAATTATAGAATTTTTATCCGATATTTATATTTTGTTTGTTTTCTGGTCACTAAAACTCCCTTGAAGCTAAAGGTCTCTTTAAAATGTTGATAATACTCGGGGTTAAACAGTTAAATATTTTTTAAAGTTTACCTACCTTTGAAATTCATGTAAAATATTTCTAGCCTTGTTAAATTAACTGTTATTAGATCCTGATATTTATTTCAGTAATAACAAACGTTTTACATTAGAAAAACACTTTGAATTACATCTTTCAGAAACCAGTGATCAGGAAGTTATTAATACGCATTGTCTTTTTTGGGAGTTAAATCAGTTCCCAATAAGTATATATTTTTAACGGAGATCACGTAAAAAACGGATTTCTAAAAAACGTATAAAGTGGTCATACTTCTTGCTGCACGCCGTATATGTCGGGGAGCAGATTTGTCCATGTCATCACGAAATATATGTCAAACTGTAGGTTTAATATATTTTTGCGATGTGAGTATGTTAAAGTTTCTTACCCTACGACAAGTGCAGATTTGGAAAAATTTACTGGTTAGGAATACCAGCGTTTGCAGTGTTCCCACAAGCATCTGACGTCGATGCCTGGTCTTAGTAGCAGAAATCAATATTAAATAACTAAATTAAAAATACATGTGTATTTAAATTTAAACTGAAAACATTGTTTTTTTTTTGCATTTTGGCTTTACATACAAAGTGTTTTAGCCACGAATTTCTTGGTAGCACGAAATTGTTAAAACTCCTTTATTTTCTTTGTACAAGTAACAAATAACAAGAAATTATATACATATATACGCGCAGTTACACACACATCTACACACATGTATGCACACATGTATGAAAACATTGTACACATATGAAATTAAGCATTAAACACAACACGTAATACCACCCCCCGTATGCCTAAAGCAACCTTGTGCGGGAGAGAAATACACAAATAAAGGAAGATCCATCCGTACATCTATATTTTATAATAATTCATTATTAACCTACAAATAAAAGAAGGGTAATTAAAATTATATCAGGGTTTAATTAATCTGCTAATCAACATAATTTTCAGAACATTATTTTCTATTCCAAGCCTTCCTGATGAACACATTTCAATTCTGTAGCAATTAAGTAAATCTGCTGTAAAAGCAGTAGTAAAATCTACTCTAATGTCTTTTATATTGTTTTGTGACAATTCAAGCAAGTTGTTAATTACACAGATGTGACCAGCTTTAAAAACAATTTTTTGGTGTTAAACATAGGCCGTTATTTAAGGAGCACTGAAATTATTAAGCTTGCGTGTGGCATGCGTACATAACAATGTTTTTTGAGAGTTGAAACTTTTGAAAGGTTATTCTATGTTACTGTGTTTAAGCTCCGGTTTCAGCAGGTATTTAACATAATATAAATCGCATTAAGGGCGCGGTTTGAGAACTGATTTCTGTTCAGAATGCTCCTAAGTTAATTTACATTAAGTAAGAGAATGAATGTATTTTTCACGGAAATTCTAAATACAATATTAGTTATAATTTTGTTATATCAAAATTTAGTTCAGCTGCGGCATTACAGATCGATGGCAGGGCAGGCACTGAATATTTTCCGTACAAAGTAGTTAAAAACTTTTTCTGGTATTTATTATCGTTGAATAATAATGATAATAAATATGTATTATATGATAAAACTGCTAATATGATATATAAATAGACAATATCTGTGAAATTATAATGTACTAAGTTACAACTGGTTTCTTTGTTAAAGTAAATCGAGAATAGCGCGATGTGGTACCGGAGAGACTATTTTAGGGGACTAAATAATATCCGCTTAATATATCCATCCTGTTTTAACACTAGACATCCGTTCTACCATATTTGAGGGGAGCCATATGTTCCTTGAATATAGTTTGAGTTGATCGTCTAGTTTGTCCAACATACCTTTGATTATAGTCCTTACAGCTAATTTCAAGAATCCGCGTCATTTCGTTTGTTTCAATTACATATGCCTTTTGGATTACCTAAAAGTCGTTGTATTTTATTTCCCGATGAATGAATCACTGTCATACCTATATTTTTAAAAATCTTACCAATACCACGAGTGAATCGAGGATCGTATGGAATCAATACAAATTTTGTATTTTTTTTTTTTTTTCATTGAAAGGTCGAGGATTGAAGTATCTCTTTAAATTTACGTTTCCTATTTATTTTATCAACTAAACCTGCAGAGTGTCATTACTCACAACGATATCCTTAATCACTGCTTTTAATTTTTCAAACATCTGATTGAGGCGGAAGCTTAATAAACGATAAACTAGAATATTAAAACTCGTAATTTTGTGTTGAGCACAGTGCTGGGTCCTAGGGATATATCCTCAAGTACTGGTATCTTTCCTTTACATGTCCAATTCTTTTCACAATTCTAATTATTAATACATCTAAAAATGGTACTTAGTTGTCCACAGTTTTCAATTTCATATGTGAAACGACTGTTTAATTTGGAAACAAAATTGTCAATATCTGCGACTTTTGTATCAAACACTGCAAAAATATCGTTCACATACCTAAGCCAAACCCCGGGGAAATACTCGAAATTTTCGCTTCTTCTTTCGAATCTGTTCATGAAGAGATCGGCAATGAATGGTGATAAAGAGTTACCCCATTGCTGTTCCTTCATATTGTTCGAAGAAATTATCATTGAATCGAAAGCAATTTTGTTTTATGCAAAGATTAATGAATTGATTATATTCTTTTACTATATCTTGACTAATATTGATTCGAGTAAATCCTCAAGGTAGTGCAAAGTCTGTGGTATCGGAACACTTGGAATCAATGGAATCAGTGGAATTAATCACAGAGAAACTAGGTGGTGCAATGGGTAAACTTTTTAACTCCTCTGTTAACCATTTTCTCAAAAAAAAAAACAAACGCATTTATGGTGAGTGGAATTTATAACCCGTACTATACTTAGTTAATTCAGTTCGGTAATGATGTGAAGAATAGTTTAAATTTCATTGTTTTCTTAAGTAAAATCTTGAAAGAAATCGAAATAAATTGTTGGAAGAATACGAAGTCAGAAAAAGAATTTATAGCCTGCCAACTGTATGTACATCTGTTCAAATGATTGTTAAAATTATGCAAACAAAAGTACATGCCTTGAGTCCGCCCCTGATCAAAGAATATAAATTGTAATATTTATTATAAAATAAAGAAAGAAGACCTTTCTTTTTTGGCACTTACATCTAAATGCGATAAACGCTAACTTATTTGTACTTCTTTCGATCAACATAAGAAAAACATTTAATAATAATATTTCCATATATTTAATTTAAATAATTCAGTTTCACTATGTAATATATTCCACGGATATTATTACATTCATATGCTGATTTTTTCGCTCCGTGTCACATCCGTAATATCTAAAAATGAAATTGCTAATTAATAAATATGATAATCTAACTTTGGTGATGAAACAGATTTCATTTTACAACGTTTCCAATCACTTTTACTGTATTTTAATTTTTTTTTTTGTGTTATTTAATAAAAGTAAATAGGAAATTCACAAAACGATTTGTATTCTCCTAGAAGAGATAATTCTGAGAAAAACTGAGGAGTTCGATGTGTGAATGGTGTTCATCGAAAAATATTGGATATTTAAATAATAATAATAAATAATGTGTTTATTTTTGTTGAGCAATAATAAAAAAATATATAGAAATCACGAAGTTCAATATAGTTGCTATTACACCTAACCATTCTATTGAACTAATAAATGCAGAAAAGAAATTGCAAAAGGTCACATAAAAATAAAAACGTAATATACATATGTTTCTGCTGGTATAGAGGATGGACATGATTTGTCTTCTGAGTGAGTTAATCAAGGGAAAGATTTAATATGAAATGGCAACTTATAAGATAATGTAACAACGACATTATAATATAAGTAAAGCATCTTTCAAATTGGGTCAAACTCTGCGTAAAGTATACAGCTTCTTAAGACGAGTAACAAGTTCATTAGTATATTACTAACTTTCACTAATTTTAGGCGTTTCCAGTTTGTGAATTTTGTAAACCATATAGGCTAAATGAAGCTGAAAACGTTCATACAGGTTCAGCCCTTTAGATTGAAGAAATTTAGATGTGATATGATCAAACTTCCTTAAATCATTACTGAATCTTAGTAACCTATTCTCTGTGCCTACCAACAACTAGTAATTCAGTTTTTGTTTTGTTTGACACTAAGGCCATGGTGACGGGCAGAGCTGCGGAGATTACCGCCAAAAAGTAATCGATTACTGTTACCGATTACCCACGTAAAAAGTAATCAAGATTCTTAGGTAATTGATTACCCTAATGAAAAAAGTAATCAGGTTACTGATTACTCGGTAATTAGTAATAATTTTTAAGATTACTTTTTGATTACTGCTATAGTCTCACCTTAAATCAATAGCTAAGCTCCCTTTACAGTTTATTAACGTACTGAAGGATTATTTCGGCTAGTAGACAAAAAAAAAACAAAATTTGTTTGATAGAAACAAAGATAATTAATTATGCATGGACAGGTAGGTAGGTAGGTATCTAGGTAACAAAACGTAGTAAAGATAAAAATGTTACTTACAGCTTACACAGCCAAAATAAAATTAGACTTAATTCATTTATTTATTTATTTATTCAAACACTACAACAGCACTAGGCTTTACAGAGTGTATCGAAACTTAGGTGTAAGCAACTTATAATTAAACATACTCTAGGTATACTAAAATCTACAAACGATAATTAGGACAATATTAAAATATTTTTTTATGGACATGTATCACAGTAATAAAATGGTAAATAAAATCGAGTGGAATGAAAAATAATATTAACTGAAAATTTTTGTTAATTATTATTTACTAACTTTTACAAATCTTTTCACAGATAAGTATAACATATATCTTTTTAAACAATTATTTTCCCGGCTATTTGCCAAAACGCTGAAACTTGGATTAAAAAAAGATAATATGCACATTATGTTCAGTACTACTGACTCAATAATGTTATTTTTAATTTCAACTATTCTGTCTAATAAAACCAAAAATAAATAAAACACAAGGTACTCACCAGTTGACACTCACTTTAAAAAACTTTAAAATATCTACCGACACGTGTTTCTGCTTGCCTTAGCTCATCAGGGTAGCCAGCGCATTTAAAGCATCCAAAGTAAGGAAACTTGTAAACCCCAATGTAATAAACATTAATGGCTTCAGAGAACAGAATAATTGAAATTATATAGTGGAAATACCCCTTATTAGGGTCAATGAAATAATTTAAAAACAAATTAAGTTCCTCTTCTTGATAAAAGTTAAAATATAGAGTGGAATGAAAAATAATATTAACTGAAAATTTAAATGCGCTGGCTACCCTGATGAGCTAAGGCAAGCAGAAACATAAATAAATCCCACTGTCTTTAAGGTACTTACTATCAAATTAATATCGTTATTATAGTATAGTTTTGTATCCATTAGAATTCCGAGATCCAACACATCATTTATTTGAGGTCATTATTCATAATATATTCAAAATCGATTATGGTTTTCTTTCTCGTATAAATCATAGCACAGTATTAATTTGTTGATATTAAAGGATAATTTATTAGTATTAGACCAGTCATAGAGGCGATCGATATTTTCTTGGAGCTGAAGGGAGTCTGATTCAACCGATATGTTCATAAATTTTTTTATATCGTCTGCAAATAATAATATATGACAGTCTACGTTATTTTTAATATTATTTATGAACATCAAGAATAACAACGGGCCCAGGTTGCTTCCTTGTGGGACGCCCGAGGTGGCAAAAAATGTCCTGGACTCGCTGTTATTGTTGACAACATATAATGGACGATTTGATAAATAAGAATTTAATAGTTTTATGAGTTGTTTTGAAAACCATGCATGCATTTAGCTTTAGACAATAGAATATGGTCAACTTTATCAAAATCCTTTGAAAAATCTGTAGATAACATCCACTTGACAGAATTTTTCAAAAGGCTTCATGTATGATAGAAGAAAAAACAGCAAGATTAGTGTTAGTAGATTATTGCGGCATAAAACCCGTGTTGAAATTTGATATTTGAGGTGCTACATGTAAAGATATATATTTATGTATTATAATTTCATATATTTTGGCAAAACAGGATAGGATAACTATATGACGGTAATTTTCTACATTTTATCAATTCCCATAGATTTTTTAGGTTTAATCTTATTGATAACTTCAAAAATGTCGTTTCTGGATATGTTATTAATATTTACAGAGTTCATGTTTATGTTTTCCGGAACGTTTATATCAGTATTTTTAGTATCACTAGAATAAACGCTGGAAAAATAATCAGCAAACGCTTCAGATATATCTTTATGGTTCTCGTACTCTAAATTATTATAATACGTAACTGATGGTATACGATCATTACTTTATTTTGAATTGATGTATGACCAAAACTTAGCAGGGTCATTGTTAATATTTTGTTTATGGATTCTAAGTACTGTTGGTGGGCAAGATTAATGTCGTACCTTAGTTTTCTCCTTATCTCTTTGTAGTTGTTTAAGCAATCCAAAATCTGATGCTTCTTGTATAATTTTCGATTGCACTATTTTTCTTTAATTTGTATTATGATCTCTTTGGTTAACCGGGAAGGGTATTTTTTTTGTATACATTTTTGTTTTTGGCACACACTGAGTAAGAACTATATTAATAGTATCATAGAAAGCAACTATTGCTTGATTAACATCTTGATAACACGACAGATACTGCCAGTCAATATCAGCAAAGTGGTAATACATTTTTTGCAAAGCTGCTTTTCGATAGTTAAAGTTAACCAATGCATCTCGTTTTTTTGCGCTTACAATTTCTATATTGACTGAGATTATTAGTGCTGGGTGATGTATATCTTCTGGTACTAAACTCAGATCATGTTTAGTGACATCACACTTAAAGTTGCTAATTACAATATCTAGTAAGCTATTATTGATATTTTTGATGTAGTTATATTGTTTGGCTTCCAGTGAATCTGAGAATTGTTGATATTCACTTACTAAGGGATCTAACAGGTTTTTGTCATCATAAAAACCTGACAGCTGCTTAAGATTGAGGTCGCCTACATTAAAAAATTTATTGTACATTAAGATAAGTGGTGTTAGTGATTCATATAAATGGATATAATTATTCAAAGATGTACCGGGTGGTATATATGCGACAATTATGAGGATTTACATAAAGTTACATTTAATTTTAATACAGATAAAATCGATATTAGGATTGTCGTGATTTAAATTTACAGTTTAGTTGTCATTAGTTGTCATTAACACAAAGTAAACTATTTAATAAAGGTATAAATAATAAAAATTATTATAATACCAAATTATTCCAACAGAGTGAGAGAGAGTAAAAGTTAATTTGTAAATAGTAACAAGTACTTATATAATACCTAAGGTACCAAAGTCGAAATCCTCTCAGTTTATTTAATTGAAGATTAAATAAATTTGCCACCACACTTTTTAATGATTTATAAATTTGTATCATACTACGAGAAGTGATTCAGCTTTATTGGTAGATGTAGTTACCATCTACTCATCTGTTCTCGGTGTTCAAGAAGAGACATGATTTGAAATTCCCTTTGATGACGTTGCGTGCACCTACTTCGCACTGACGAAGGCAATAACCAGAAACCGGTCTGCGAATGGTGTGCACGACGGCCTCAAGATGGATTTCCATTTATTTGGTAAAAATCTTTTACTAATGGGCAATCGCAATAAAGCCGATTAAGCTGAATCACTTCTCGCAGTATGATACAAATTTATAAATCATGATGGCAAATTTATTTAATCTTCAATTAAATAAATTGAGAGGATTTCGACTTTGATACCTTAGGTATTAAGAATTTCAGAGCCAATGGAAACTCTAGTGAAACAAAAACGATGCCTATTTTCTCCAAAACCTTTATTTGGGCAAATAATCACCCCTAATATTGCGACAAAATAAACTGTTACAGGTTTTTTTGGCAGATGTTGAATTGAAAATATTTCTCTCAAGAGAATGATAGACATCATTTTAGTTCGTGAGCAAAAAGCATAAAAGACGAAATTAGAATTTTTTCGAATTGGTCAACCAAATTTTGTATTTGTCGTCAATTTCAAATAATTTGATTTTCTGACATAAGTACCCGGACTAATAGAAATTTGTGTAGTCGGTATTTAATTTAAGACCATGCACAAACTTTTTTTGAAGAATAAAATTTTCTGCGAAATCATTAATGAAAAAGTTTTCCATTTATTTGAAACTTTTTGGACCACGTTGTTTGCAGGGTGTTCCAAAATTATACAGCCATACTCTTACAGTAAGTAGATTTGCTCAATACAAAACGAAAATTCTTATAAATATTTGATCAGTAATATATATTAAAGAAGTTACACCCTTTCAAAGATGGAGGGAAAAAAATGTTTATGCTGTAACTCGGAAACCATAACATATACGTATATCAAAATTTAAGATTACTTTTTGTTGAGAATCTTAACAGTGTGCTACATTTATTTTTCAAGAAAGTGGTCAGGGGTGGTGCATATGGGAATTGGGTTGCGTGATTTACTGTCTTTGGAAGGGTGTAACTCCTTCAATATGTGTTATTGATCAAATATTTATAAGTTTTCGTTTTATATTAAGCCCATCTACTTACTGCAAGAGTTTGGCTACATAATTTTGGAACACCCTGTAGTAGTAAAATAGGTACCTATCTCTATACAAATTACTCAGTAATCAAGATTATTAGGTAACCTTCATTTCTCAGTAATCAAGATTATTAGGTAATCTTCAGTGCTGCGAAAGTACTTTGATTACTCGCAATTGGTAATCATTACTGATTACCCAACATAAAATGTATTGATTACATTACGCTTACTTAATTTCCTGAAGTAATCTGATATTCTGATTACATTACTGTTTGAAAAAAAGTAATGTGAGTTGTAATATGATTACTACGTAATCGATTAACCCCAGCTCTGATTACGGGACACCAGGGAAATGCGTGCAAAATCTAAATCAATATTTTCAACTGCGACGCCAATATCCTTTAGTGAAGAATCGAAAAATTAATTGGTAATCATCAACATCAGCAGTAAACTACAAAACAACGAAGGATCTAATATGCCACCCTGTGGCACATCTCTATTAACAGTGCGAAAATTAGAGAAAATGTTATCAAGAACAACTTTTTGACATCTATTAGCCAGATGATAAGAAAAAAGTAAATTATGTTGGGATTAAGTCTGAAATATTTTAATTTTAAGCACAAGGTAGCATGATTTATGGTATCAAATGCGTTACTGTATTCTAAAAGTATAAGGCAAGGATTTTCGTTATTATCACATGATCCAAATAATTCCTAAGTTGTCCGTAGTAAAGCTGTAATGGTACTATATTGACTCAAAAGGCAGGCCGAGTTGTTGGTAAAATATTAAATTTGTCAAAAACGCTATAAGATTTTCATATATTATCTTTTCCAAAATTTTTGATATAGTAGACAAAGAGCAAATTGGACCAAAATGTGACATGACGGAGGTACTGGAATATTTAAGCACAGGGATAACATTGGCAGTTTTCCATAGTTTAGGAAAAGTACCCGTGAACACGCATTTATTATGAAAGTGAGATGATTAATTAAGTATGGCGCTACTAAGTCAATATTTTCAAATCAATATTTAGCATTTTTTAACTTTATCAGCAGATACTGATTCAAAAATGAACTCATTATTAACTAATCCCAAGAAATATTTTATTGGCATAGAAATTTTCTACAAAATTAGTATCAATCAACATTTGTCATATTAAAAAAAATCATTAAATTCATCAACTTTGGATATATCGGATGACTTATCAGAACTGCTCGAACGATTGTTAAGAGAAATGATAATTAAAAGTTTTCATGATCCCAGCAAATATATACTCAGTAGAACAATATACTGAACAGCAGCGCAGTGATTATACTTTGGCTTGCTACTCTGCAGGTTTAAGCCCTAGGTCAAGTTTTTTCGTATCTAGACGGTAATTTTCAGTAATACCTACTTCATTATTTAGGTATCTACCGCTATAACTTTAAAATAATAATTTTCCCATAAATTTGTTTTTAATTCTAAAAAATTAACGCGTCCCAAGTCGCAGCGATTATCTGATTAAACCGATAAATTTTGCGCGGAAAGTTCAAGGGCTGATCCTTCAGCCGAATTTATTTAATTACCTATAAAATTACATCGTAATACACCTATATTAAGATAACCTGTAGGATAGTGAATATAGCTTATTATAACAGTGTTTATAACCGAGACAACATTTCCTTATTTGAAAGTGGCCATAGGAGATACAAATAAATAAATATTAACTTTTATATTACTGTTTTTACTTAAGTATCTGCATGTGTATTTTCCGAGTATTAAGTATAGTTTGTCAGTTTGGTGCCTAATATTTGTATTGGTGCCTCTTAATTTCTGGGTTGGTCTCTTGGCGAAACATTTAAGTCACAGTTGGGCAAATTTCTTTATTGTGCGTATTGTTTATTATGGTAGTAGATATAATAATTATATTTCATTGCATATTAGTTGCAAAGTATATCTTACTAAGTTTGTTTCAGTGATTCTTCTTGATTCTTTTTTAGTTGAAATTAACCATATCGTATAATGTAAGTTGTATTTGTTATTTATTTATTTTCTATAAAAGTAAATAGCTGTTATATGGATAATTATTATAAATCCAAGTAAAAACTAAATCGTGTCACGGGCGCGGACATAAAATAGGCGATGACCTTTATTATTATTATAATCACGTAAAGAATTCACAGATCATTTGGATGTCCATTTTTTTTTTTAGTAATCTTAATATGAACCTGATAAATTAATTTAATAATATTCTCTCCTTGGAATCCATACCGTCAGTTAATCAGGTTTTTTGCAATAATTAAGTTAACATTTTTTTTGACAAATCGTGTAAGTCGCAATGCCTGGCTTCCCAGTAAGTCCCAACTTATGAAGAATATTTTTGTATAGGTAGAGACCGTAATAGTCACAGCTGAATCAAATGCCGTAGATTGTGCTACAATTAAATTAAATTAATAATTGAAATTTACGAATTTCCGCCAAGAGATTATATCTCAAGGTCGTATGGTAACTTTACTTTTGTACCAGGTTCGGGTTTTGGGAATCGTTACATAAAATCCCGGTTTGAAAAAATTATCCTTGCAATAAATTGATATCTAATATACGTGTCAGTGCCACAGCTATACTTAGGAATGTCGTTAAGTACAAAAAAAAAGTATTGGCACCACTTAATTTTAAACTGACTCTGTATATTAAGTTAACTTAGACAGTATTCCTCTAAAACCACGAAACTTTAGAAATACCATAATTCATTATATCAGGATAACCAATTATTGCAAGTAAACATACAAAAAAAAAGATTAAAGAGAGCATTCACGCCACACCAAATAATAGCCGCAAATAATATCTAATATGTAATTTAATAGAAAAGTTACTTGCAAAGGGAAATTGAATAAAATTATCAGAAATTTTTGTGAGTAGTGTATATAAGAAATTTTAATCAAAATGTGAAATAATGCAAAATATGTGATGTACCTATACATATAAGCAAAATACGTAAAATATCTTTGATAATAATATAAATTATCCCTAAACGTGATCACGCACGGTTCACAGAAACTTATAATATTTGTAATAATTTATATCCACATATATTAATAAGGCGAGTTTATAGACATTAACTAAGTAAATGATTGAAATTATATCATATATGTACATATGTCAATTATATAGAACATCTACGAGTTGCACATTAAAGATAATTCTAAGTACTTGTAATTAGATAAACTATACTAGAATTCGAACACAGCAATTTAAATTTAAGAAAAAGTTGCAATTTACCTCGTTTTCCTTTAAATATATGACAGTAAAATGTTAAGAACAATAATAATAAATTAAAGTAAGGTTTATTTGGCTTATCTGTTTGGTGGATGTGTGTAGTCTATATCGCAAAACACCAGCTGCTTGGACTGCAACACTAGGACTCCTATTTGAAACAAAAGAACACCCTTGGAAAATGTTTACCAAGCTTCTGATTGGGTGAATGGGCAAACATGTCTATTATCTGACTCCCATACACATTAATTAGATCGCAGTTAGGTTCCTCTTGTAGATAATAACAGAAAATAGTTGTATTTTCTACGAATAGTGAAATTCTTCTAACAAGTAGGTTAACATATAACCGGGAGATAAAACCCTAAAATAATATAAGAAAATTAAAGAAGATTATAACGACATACCTGATTACCTCACTTCTAGGATAAGAGGGTTTTAATTCCAAATAATTGAAAATAGCCAAATGGAAAGCTAACCAAAGAACAATTACAATAAATCCCAAAAACGGTAAATTTTCAATTCATCAAACCGAATATCTTCTCCAAACTGAAGAACTCGGCACCACAATTGAAAATTGTTAACTTTTAGATTTATGTAATAAATCCCTTCATGGATGTTTATAACTACAAATAAAACTTTATATGAACCCAATGTCACTCACCATTCTTTCAAAGAAAAAAAAGTTAATCATTCAAAAAAATGCAATATTTCTCAACAACTGCAACTGTCCAGTTTTAATGAGATATGCAACCAGGCGATCACAGAAATAAAGTAGTGTTGCTAACCTCGCTTAAAATTAAATTATCACACAAATTAGAACATTTGCTTACTGATAACATTTTAAAACCGCATTCGGCGACAAGAAATTCGAACCGTCGAACCGTTAATTAATTATTATGACCACATGTAATTTTTGTGTCACCTATTTTTTCCATTTTACAATGGAAATAAGTATAGGTATAAAATATTACTTATGTTTCAAAAATTATATCTCTTATCTTTATTTGCAGGTCTCAAGTAATGGTATTGAGGTTTTGACGTACCTAATTGATAGATTAGGGACAGACTTTAGGCCCTATCTACCTACAGTATTACCAAACGTAATTGACAGACTGGGAGATGCCAAAGACACTGTGAGGGAAAAGTCGCAGCTGCTCATTTTGAAATTATTAGAAAGGAACGTCCTTACGCCACAAACGCTTATAGAAAAGCTCCAACCTGGTTTCACACATAAGAATGCAAAAATTAGGGAAGAGGTGCTGAGGTGTCTCGTAAATACACTGAATGAGTAAGTTAAATTTTTTTTGCTATGTGGTGTGGTAAACAAACATGACAGAATCGATTCAGAATAGTTTTTCTTTTTTATCCTTTCTAAAAATGCATGGTTTTTGAAATATTTATAGAAAAAAAAAACGAACGAGTGCAAGTATAAACTATTGTTTCTGTGAGACCTTGAGAAGTATAAAATTTCAAACCAATCGTTTAAAAGTTAAACACTAGATTGTCGTAATTTTCACGCTGAAACTAAAAACACGTTTTTTGAATATAACCAGTTAAACGAGCGCAATTTACGCACGCTGTATACGCTCGAGCTGAACGTGAACGATCTCAGCGCCTCTAGCCACGATAAATACGTTGCGTTTATCATACGCTGGAAATACATAACATTAATTAGTATGGTGTAAACTATACGAGCGTGATATCGTAAAAAGTTTAAACCAAATTTTTCGCAGCGCGGAAAACGTCAGGCAAATTACGACCGTCTAAAACTCCGTTCATTCATGTGAGCACAAAAAAAATCGTTTACCTGTGTTCGCAGAGCAATACTTTGTCGACCTTCAGTCGTGCATAGTTCTTTAGCATATATGCACGGGACATTATAAATGCACAAAATGTATTTATACCGGGTGTAACAGGATCATGGTACCCCCTCCTTTTCTCCTTTAGTTTTGAAAATAATTGATTGAAATTTGGGATATCCTATATACCACTTTTTGACATACAGGTGATTTTTTTTACTTCCTGTTTTGCCGGAAGTAACACTAACTTTCGATTTTTCAATGGAACACCCTGTATATTATTGCATTTTTGAATTCTACATAAATTTCTGAATCCAACGATACCAAATAAATGTCATTTCAAACGTCAATATTTTTTTATAATATAATGTTTAGTTTTCAATTTAAGTGTGCCATGACGGTTCCGATTTATTCTAAATGATCCGTGTAATGCTAGAAAAGTCGAAATCCCGTCAAAAATACTAAATTACGTGATTTATGAGCAAATAAAGTTCATCAAAATGGTTTTTGGGACAAAACTCAATTTTTTCAAATGGAACCATATTGGTACCGTGGTACCATTTATTAGTACTATTAAAGAATTTATTCATATGTCGTATTAAAATGTGAGATAAACACAAACAAAATTACAGCTAAAAGAATATAGGAAAATACAATTTTATTCTAATTACCTTGTTATACATAAGGTGGCTTTGGAATACAAAAAATGAACACAAAATATTACAACAGTTGTTCAAAATGCTGTCCATTACATCAATGCACTTCTGAACTCGCATAGCTGTTTCTCGAAGAACGTTCGCCAATTGCTAGGCCGTTATGCTATTAATTGCGCGTCTTACTCGTAGCTTCAGGTCTTCACGGGTTGTAACGGCGGTTGCGTAGACAATATTTTTTAAATGACCCCAAACAAATAAATCAAGGGGTGTTAAAGGTGATCTTGGAGGCCACCTCACAGGACCATTCGTCGAAATTACGTTATCTCCGACTCTCCGTTGAAGGTAATCAATTACTATCCTTGAATTATGGGGAGGAGCGACATCTTGTTGGAAATACATTCCCTGTCGTAAATGAAGTAATTAGGCTAAACTGTCCTCAATTTCATTTTGCAGAAATTGCAAGTATCTGGCACCAGTCAGGGGTCCTTCAAATAATATTGGACCAATGATTCTACTACCGATTATTCCAAGCCAAACATTGAAATCAAACCGCACTTGAAAGTTATCCTCCCGTAATAAATTTTGATTTTCTTGTGAACAATATTTTGTATTTTGTCGGTGAAACAATCCCAAATTTGTAAACCTAGATACGTCCGAAAATAAAATCATTTCCAAAAAATCATTGTTTGGCTGCACGTTATTCCTTAAAATCCAATTACAATATTCCATCCTACGTTCGTAATCATTTTCGTACAAGTGCTGGTGCAATTAATATTTAAAAAATTTATAGTTGTATTTGTGCAAAATTTGGCTTATTGTTTGGTAACTGATTTCCAATTCAAACCCAATTTGCCTTAAAGAAACAGTCTCATCCACTTCTACTCGAGGCAAAACATTAATTTCCGTTCCTTCGTCAAGAATGAAATTTTCTTCGGGATCATTGTTGGGCTCACTTCGGAATTGATTTTCAAGACGATTAAAATAATTTCTCTCTGGACATTGTCTATCAGGATATCGTTCGGCATAAAGGTGTCTAGCTGCAACGGCATTTTTTCTACATTCCCCATAAATAATTAAAATGTTCACTTTTTCATCTCTTGTATAAATTTGCGGAAATTTGGACACAATTAACAAGAATTTTAAACAATTTTTAAAGACACAATAAAAACACCGGTAAACCAACAAATGTTTGACAAGCTACATATTTCATTGTTTTCAAAACCACCTTACTTAGTTACTTCTTAACATTTAATTAGAACAAAATTGGATTTTCATATTTTCTTTTAGCTGTAATTTTGTTTGTATTTATCGCACATTTTAATACGACATATGGTGAAACCGGAAGTGAAGAAAAATCACTTGTATGTCAAAAAGTGCTGCTTATTATGTATATAGGATATCCCAAATGTCACATCAATTATCTTCGAAACTAAAGGAGAAAACGGGGGTGTACCATGATCCTGTTACCCCCGGTATAATACTTGGCGCCTGTGCTACAATTTTTTTATGTGCTTATGTGAGATGAATAGACTGTAGTTTCTTTCTAAATCGTTTGGACGCGAGAGCGCGGATGAACAGATAGAATCGTTGTAAAAACTACTTTGGGGTATTAAAAAATCCTAAAGGTTAAACTTTGTTTTATCAAAGAGAGTAAAATACAAAATACACAATTTTTCCTGTTGCCTATGTTATAGTAATGAAGTTAATACCATTTTTTATCGTATTTCATGTTTTACCGTCCATAATCTTGGTAACCATTTTACAACCATACTTACCAGATTAAGAGAGAAACTAGACGGTTGCAATTTTCGTCGCGTATTGTACGCTGAAATTAAAATCATGTTTTTTAATGTAGCCAGTTAAACGAGCGCAATGTACGCACGCTGTACATGCTCGCACTGAACGTGAACAAGTTCAGCAATGATTTAATCTTTTTAAATATCAAAAACATTTACTTATCAAATAAAACTTTCAGAAATTGAGCTAATATATTTATCAAATAAAAATTCAGAAACTGAATGCATATGAAAAAAATGTTCATAACACAAAAAACACATTTTTCAAAAATCTAACAATTATTCAATTTTCGGTATTTAAAACCATTACACCCTGTATACCGTATGTAAAATGCCAAATGCGACCAAATGTTAACAAAGACTGATTGAACAAGCGAAATGGACGTAACTGTAATGGTGGGGTCACAATGTATAAGTGTATCATAAGTGGCTGACGGAACAAAGACTGCACATGTCCTTGCATTCGCTGTGCATATCTTATTCAATCTCATTTCATCCTAGTTTCAGCCATCGTTCGTATTCTTTTTCTAACTGGCCACATTTGACATTATATACAAGGTATACAGTTAAGCATCTTGATATATCTGACAAAATTACAAGCATTTTTTTTTTTGTAAGTTCAATATACTATTTTGTGGTTTTTATTTTGTGTCATTTTACAAAAGTTGCTTTTAATACTTATAATTGTAATTTAATTCACTAAATATGCATTTTGTTTAAAATAAGGTAACTGTTTTTGTTTTTGGTTGTGCACGGACAACTTTTTGCAAATTTCAATCGCAATTTTTTTCTTTGCAATACTTCATTTAATCTTGATGCCTTAAAATATCGCTTGGGTCCCAACTTCAATACTGACAGCCTAAATTTCATAAGCTGCTGCTGCACAGACAGAAAAAGTTAAATAACGCTTTACAGTTTTATGTTGGCCACCTGATGAAAGTCCTCCTTAAACAGTCATGTAGAATCGTAGATTATATTTTTTCCACCATAAAAATTTCGTAAAAAAATTTTTACATAAAATCGTTGGCAACACATCAATTTATTAAATAATGTTAATATAATAGCTTTAATATGTCACAAATTCAAATTATACATTCAATTTTTTTTAACAAAATTATCATGTGAAATAATTGTTTATTTTACATATATGCAAATAAAAAATTTTTCTTTTTTTCAGGCATGGGGCGCAATCATTGACGATAAGCAAATTCATTCCTGATGTCGTAAATTTACTTTCCGATCCCACAGTAACAGTCAGAGATACAGCATTTAACACATTAGTAGATCTCTATAAGCATGTTGGTGATAAGCTACGGATAGATTTACAAAGACGTAATATTGTACCACAGTCCAAGTGGCCTGTTTTAGCAGCAAGATTTGACGAGGCAAAAAATAGGGGGGAACTGTTGCTCACCGCCTCGAAAAGCAGCGAATGTAAGTTTTGTTTTTATTATTAAAACTGTTTAACGAAAACAACCAATTAGATGACAATATTATTAGTAGGGAAATTCTACTCATATGACTGGACCACGTAACCATTTCAAAAATATTGTTGCATCATTCATCAGAGATTAAATTTATTATATAAAAAAAAATAAATAAATAAATAAACACCACATATAGTACAATTACCTATACCCCTAAACTAACTTTTTGTGGGTGGGGGTACACATTTAGAGGCAATGAACACAAACCGAATATTCGTGTATAATGGAAGTAAACTCTCTCAGTTAATTCTACTGCTATGACCGAGAATCGAACCGGGAACTTTTTGGCGAGAGCTCAACTATGTTGCCTCTCGACCATCAGTCATATACAGGATGTCGTTTTCGATCTACCTCCTAGACATATCTCCGGATTGAATTGGAGTATCGTTTTGAAATTTTGGTCGAATGGGTTCTCGGAAAGGACCTACCATTCTAAAATAGTTTCGAACTTTTATTACTTCCCGTCATACCTGAAGTTGACATCATCTTTATTATTTTAAATATAACCCCCCTATTTTTCTTACATTTTTGGATTCCTCAACAAAATTAACGGTGTTTAATAATACAACCTTACGTTGATTTTCAACTGTTTTTGAGTTTTTACAATTTTTTTTTAAATTTGTTGCGTTTGCAGCGTCTCCCTTTATTGGGATTATCTTTAAAAATGATCGATATTAATTAATGATTTTTTGACATCTTAATGTTTTAATAAGTTATCAAACTGCCAAGAAAATTTTTGAAAAAGAAATTAAATATCGAGTTAAAAACATGTCTTGAATGTCATAAATTTAAAATCCAAAAACTTAATTTTAATAGCACCCCTTATTTTTTTACACCATTACATAAATCACACAATGCTTAGTAAAAAAAGTATAAGGCACTATGTGGCTAAATCAGTTCTTTTTATTTTATCACAAAATATCAATTTTACTAGCATGCTGCCTTATACTTTTTTACTAAGGATTAAGCGATTATTGTAATGGTTTTAAAAAAATATTGTTATTTAAAAAAATGAAGTTTTTTCAGATTTTAAATTTATGACGTTCGACATGTTTTTAATTCCATCTTTCAAAGATTTTTTTGACGGTTTGATAACTTATTGAAACGTTAAGATGTCAACAAATCATTAATTAATTACTATCCATTAGTTTTGAAATTATCCGCAATAAAGAAAGATGCTGTAAATGCAACAAATTTTAAAACAATTGTAATGACTCAAAAACAGTTGAGACTCAAGGTAGGGTTGTATTATCAAACTTACTCTTAATTTTGATGAGGAATCCAAAAATTTAAGAAAAATGGGGGGGGTTTTAATTAAAATAACAAAGTTGATGTCAGGTTCCGGTATAACCGGAAGTAATAAAAGTTGGAAAATATTTAAAAATAGTAGGTCTTTTCCGAAAACTCGTTCGACCCAAATTTCAAAACGATATTCCCTTTTAGTCCAGAAATACGTCTAGGGGGTAAGTTGAAAACGATATATTATGTAAATAAATATGTTTTTTCTTTTATTTTCGAAAATATTAATTAAAAACTACAATAATGGTATAAATGAACTAATGAAACATTAATAATCGGATAATTATAATTTTTGAATAAACCAGAAAAAAGGACTACAAAAAATTTAACACCGTTCATTGCCCAGATTTGACAAGATTTAACATCCGAGTTCCAAAATTAATAATATAGGTGCCACTATAAGGTTGAATCTTACAGGATATTTCTATGCTACAATTTCTGTAAAATTGAAACTAAAAATGTTTTTTTGTTTGTAGTGTATTCAGATGAAGTAGACAGAGCAGTAATGGCAAAACCCATGGTACCAATAAAAAAAACCTAATTTAGGGTCTGCTGTAAAACAACGAAATATAGCAACTCCAAGCAGCGCAAATGGTAAGTGCTTTTTCAACGAATACTCAAGTGTACATATGTCTTTTTGCTTATGATTTATCTAATTTTGCTTTTATTTTTTTCATATAATTATTAATAATCATAATTTCTGCATGAAAAGTTTTGGGTCGAGTTGGTTCCATAAGAAAGAATACCACTTCTTCAAGTAAGTTTACAACCTTTCTAATCGGTGGTGGTGTTATTATACAGGAAAGAAAACAATCTGTTTTTTTCATCAGTCCCAGAATGGTTGTGCTATATCTCATACCTACTATTTTGAAAATGTACATATCAGCATTTACATTACCTATTTTTGTTAATAAGAAGAATATTAATTACAGCCATTCTTGGATAAATTGGTTTTAGCTATTTGAAACGATTTATTGTCTACTTAAGCAATTGCAGTGAAGACAATATAGTTTTAAAACTTCTGCCATAATGTCCGCAGAAGTTGGTTTAGCTATTCACTGAGGTGAAATACTTTAGTGCACAATAGTGTGTAGTATGCTTACCACCATGGCATTAAATTGTATAATATCCGTTTTCTTTCGGCACTGATCATGAAATTAAAATTCATTATGATCAAGTAAAACAACCGATAGAAATAGAATAGCATACAAATACTTAATTTCCATTGATTCTAATCACGATCTGATTTCACAACTCAAAAGAAGGCACCTAATGCTTTGGTAATATTTTTCTAACAGTACCAGTGCAATCAAAATTGTTGGCTCTGATATAATGGGAATTTAAAACTGCTAGACACTGTGTTTAATTATATTGTTTCATCTATTTGCCAGAGATGCACCATTATGGATGTAAATTTAAAACTTTTTGTTGAAACCAAATATTGCAGTTTAGTGTAAATAAACAAAAATGCCGATTATACAAATAAGGAATATTGAAGTGGGACAATTCCACTATGTTGGTTAACACATTTTTTTGTGCCTTGATACACCGAGTGATTCTACAGATGTGTAGATTTGTTGAAATCATTAGATAATTCTGGGTACCTTACTAAAATAAATTCAATCTAACATGCTTATAATCATTCTTACTTCATAGACTGATTGATATAATATGATTACTATATTACCAGGTGTCACTGAGATATGGTTTAATTTCTAATTTTTTGACTAAAAGTGTTTATCATTTCCTGTTTCAACGGAAATGATAGCATCTTTCTTAATTTTGTCATGACCCCCTGTAACTGTATATTTTTACAGTGTTGGATAGAGCATTAAATTCTGAATTCGGCAATGTGACATACTCGTGTGTTTGACTTGTTTTTCGTTATTATTGGCGATATATTATTAAATGCAGGAAACACAATAGGCTTATAAAAATTTGAAATATACATTTGAAATTAAATTCTCTTGTTTATGTATTGACTCTATTGTGTATTGTTGTATTATATACAGAGATATTAAGTGCAATGCCTTGAAACTAGTTGTTTTTGTAAAAAAAAACCAGCTAGTTTAGACATTGCACTATAGATGTCCATGAAGCAACTTTTAAGGGTTGCAACTTCACAGTTGCGTTAAAACAGACAATCCAATAACATGTAACAAAATTTAAAACAAATACCTAATAATTAATAGTTTCTCTGATGATGGTGGAATAAACCGAAACGTTAGAAAAAAATAATAAAATTAGTTATACCTGACCGAAATCCCCACAAAAAAAACCTATCAGATATTATTTATGTATTGACTATATAATTTCATTTCTCCAAATTAAAAATTAAACCAAAAAAAAAAAGTGTCTCGCTAGTATGTACATGCACATATTAATTTTTATTTTTCAGTCCCTATTGTACTTTCATTATGTTATCATACATTTGTTTTGCTAGATGTTTTAAAACTTGCTTTTTTTTAATTATTATTATTTATCAACTAATAAAAGACGATTCTATTCTATTCTAAATTTAAATTACTGTAGAACAAATTTTTTTCATAGAACATTTTTTGTAAATAATGTAAATTATAATTTTTATCCTTTTCTATCCCTTTTTGTTCTTGTTGTTTTATTTTTTAATTAAAAAGTAAACGAGATAATAATTTTGCCACTCTCTTAACGCTTCAGTTGATGTCTGCTGTTAAGTTCATGTATGTTCCATGTACCTAACTGCTTGTAGGTAATTTTTTATGCAGTTGCATTCATTAAAGTGCAATTTGTTTACTGAAAGCAATTAATTAGTTTATTGGCGTCAAATTTGACTACTTAAAATCAATTCTGAACTGTTTGTAACATACATCAGTCAGGTGATGTGAATATGAGTTGTGGTTTTTATACCTACAATGCGATTTTAATTAAAATATTTTTTGAAAGCATTTAACTTTACAGTTAAGAGTTTCTCAAAACAGTGAGTCACATTATCACAATAGAATCACAGTGATATCAAAATATTATATAATAATAAAATTTTCATGGTGTGTCTTTAAAAAATCTGCTTTTTCCCCATGCTATATTACCATGGTAGTAAACTCATTGTTTTTCTTTTATATCTTCATAACTGTTAACCTCGCTATTAATATCAAGTTAAAAACAATAAAAATGTAAATCTTTCATTGATGCTTTTTTATATGCTTTATAATAATTTAAAAATGTTAATGCCGTGGATTTAAATTTTTTTAGGGCCATGGAAATTAAGGTATATTTTTAGTAATAACTTAGTAATATTCTAAATTTTATTTTCCCTTTTCCTTATTATGGATTTTACCAAAATGAGTATAAATATTTTATGATCTAAAATAATTCATGTTGTGATGTTTGGTCATACATGCATTGAATATGAATGCTTTTTTGCAGTATACGTGGTTTCCTTTATTCCTACTTAATAATTACTAAATTAGCCTTTACCAGATAGAAATCCTCGATTCATATGATGAATGCTCTAATTGTCTTACAGAAAACTATACTATATATAATCTCTTATCATCTGATTAATTAAATGCAGACGTACATGTAAGATGACATGACTACATTCAAACACATGCATGTACTCAGACATACTGATTCTGTTAAATCATATGGGTTCACTTCCAAAGTAATTTGGCATGATGTCAAATTATGGTGAATTGCACTGGCATGCATCTGGTGAAGAAGAGAGTGTTACATGGTAAAAGGGAAAGTCTTTAAGAAAGATTAATTATGATACCACAAAATGGTGTAAGGAATAAACAGTAGCAGTTGACATCACAATACCGCCATAACACCTGTGTTCTTAAAACAAAATTCAGTGGCAAATTCTCTAAATATCTAATTAATGCTGCTTTTGCAATCTGAAAATCTAATGGTTGACAGTATTTACATAAAATAATCATCCTTATGGTAGGTTGCAATAAAACTCAGATTTGCATAAACTTGTCAGTGTATCGTTCAAACTTTAGCAAATTATTACACAAAAATTAATATACAAAATAAATATCTCATTTAGAACTTTGTGTTTGCTTCTTTTTTGTAGAAAACCTCGTCTGTAATTATTTAATCTGCCCTGATACAAGTTTTATCGTACGCAGTAATAGTTTTAAACTTCATTTGTAAAAAAATATCTCCAGAATAAAATGAAAATTTTGTGATTTGTGTGTCATCTTTTAAATCAGTGGTTCTTAAACCTTTTTAGTAGTCCCTAAATATCCTAAAATATTTTCTCAGCCCTTTAGTTTGTAGTAAAATAATAATCATTAATCATTAAGATTTATTTTACAATAGTGGTTTTATTTATTGACTATAATGATTTGAATGACAAAAAAAATCAGAAAACAGAAACGAACTTAGATGCTTAAATATATTTAACGAGACTTCTGTTGTTGAACACTCCACTTACCCACACTTTAGTACGTAGTACGCAATAGTACATCTCTACAATCTGCACTGCTTTTACACTGCAGAATTCGAATTACTAATTGTAGAAATTGTTACAAAAATAAAGATTAAAGAATAATTTAAAAGATTTCAAAATTTTAAAAACAAAACGTTCTACAAAATTTTCGCGTCCTAAGAACTTCCACGGCTCCCCAGTTGAGAATCACTGTTTTAGATCTTAATGGAACCTATCGACTGACCATATCAGTCAGGGAAAAACTAAGAGAGTAGCTCAGAATTTACATTTAAAAAATGCCCATACAGGGGAAGCACAAGAGATGGGAAAACATCTGGTTTTTATTTTTTTATAGGTTTAAACCCGGGTTTGCACCTGTTTCTATAAAGGGTGCATTGTTTTTTTTATTATTTTTCTTTACGAACAAATTTATCTTAAAAAAATCATAAATTTTGATACCAGATAACCTTATATTAATTGATATAAAAGTCCACTAATTTACAAAAACACATTTATTGGTATATTTAACCTAAAATAACACTTTTTAATTTCTTGCACAAGTTAATAAGATGCAAATTCAAACACCATCATTTAATTATCTTATGACCAATATTTGATATCTAATGTAA
Organism: Rhamnusium bicolor; assembly: GCA_029963845.1. NCBI lineage: Eukaryota > Metazoa > Arthropoda > Insecta > Coleoptera > Cerambycidae > Rhamnusium > Rhamnusium bicolor. The sequence goes on along the minus strand of JANEYF010005321.1, from coordinate 141,918 downwards.
TTTTTACAACTTGTGGTTTTACCATGGTAAAATTTTGTTAATGTTAATGAACCGTTAATATTAGTGGCGGCTGGTGAAATTTATATTGTCATATCTTAGTATTGGAGCATGGAAACCTAGTGATACTTTAAGGTGTAACTACTAAAACTAAATGAAGAAATTTTGCAGAGAAACAATTGCGATTGAAATTTGCAAAAATTGTGTGAATCAAATGGAAATATATCAACAGATTTCAAAATTCATCAAAAAATATTGCTGTTTTATAAAGTTACGCTTTTTTTGAAATTTGCAGTAAAAATTAATTTAAAATGAAATTTTAAATTGATATAACTATAAAAATGAAATACTTTTTGATGACATTAAAAATCTGTAGATATATATTTTGCACCTGATTCTGAAAAAAAAAAGTTTTACAAATATTTACAAATTGTCTAAAAAAATAATTTGAACAACTTGCAACTTTTTTCGCAAATTTAAATCACAATTTTTTCTTTGCAGAATTTCTTCATTTAGTCTTGATAGTTTTACCTTTTTAGAGTATTGTTTGGGTCCTATGTGCCAATGCTAAGCTATGACACTGTTTAATATTTTATTGCTTGAATCAGAGGACTCCCCACATTGGGCCTTATTATGCTGCATTTCAATTTTTGCTGGAAAAAATTAAGAAATGATTGAAATTATATTAAATAAAATGTAGATAAATAACGAAATAGAGAATTCACATTATATACCTATTTTTTTTCTCTTTCAAGCTGAAAACATGCAAAAACTCAAAATGCCAAAAATGTACTTGGTTCCTTTTAATAATAATAAATTCAATTAATCAACGAGTAGATTTAATTTTATTTCCATCAAACACAAAACAAAAAAAATATATAGGCGTAAAATTTAAATTTTTCATTGCACCCAGTGCAATCATAAAAACCCAACCAGGAATAAACCCATCTCTATAGGAAGCACAAATAATTTTGTGATCTCATGAAAGAAATAATATTTATGTTTATATGTTGTTTTTTTATTTGTATTATTGCAAAATGTATTTCACTTTTGTACACATTCACTAAAATTCGTTTCATTTTCCTTACCTGTTTCTAATTTTACAGGGGAAAAGTGATGAATAAAGTCCAAGGATTTTTCTGCCTTTTCTCTAGGTTGAATGGTAGTTTTCGTATTTAAATTGCATTATGAATATAAATTTGCACAAAAAAAAAAATAATAGAATTTTAACCATAACATGATTCTTAGCCAGTATGCTTATAAAAGGTGACTTTTTTTGGTTTTTCCCCTGTGCCCTTCAAATAATATCAGATTTGTGTTTGGTGTACATCAAAAGAAAGCTTACTTTATTTATCTGTATACACATGCGAAATTTAAAATATTGCCAACTCAAGCTAATCAGCACGAAAATTAAAAGTTCTGTCGAATATCTTTAACCTAAGAACCGTTACAGAATATTGATCATTGTAAGTAAAATTAACAAAAAAATGTAGTTTCCTTTTTCTGAATAATCAATTACACACTGCTTTCTCACACAAAACAGACTGTAAATGTGAGGTTAGAATTATAACAGTTTTTAAAAACTGGTTGCAATCTTTATAATTCAAATTAAAAGCAAACTAAACATTTGCATGATTTTTTTGTAACTGAACTAATTGTACAAGCTCACATTTTTAGCCCTAGCTTACTTGGTTTGGACCGATATAATTAGTCAAAACCAACACCCTTATACATAATTGAACTAATGCGTGAATGTGTACTAGGTAATAAATAAACACACCTACACTAATGTGAATTTAAAAATACTCTGCTTAATTTTTTCAAATCGATCACGAAGTAACATCATATACTTTTATGAGAAATACCTCAATTTGCCCAATGATCAGCTGTTCAGGCAGCCATATTGTGACCTCACTGCTAGTACAGTCAATCCGGCATGAGACCGTGCATTTTGGGTAGGTAGCAATTTTTCTTTTGGATTAGGGGGGTCAGTCGTGAGTGTAAAACTGAGTTTTCGCGCTTGGGGATGCTTTCATTTGGAAGCAATTTTCAAAATAAGAGTGCAATTAATTTTTTTTGATTTATCTCCGTAACCGTGTGTCTGACAAAATATTGTTAAAGAGCATTTTTGTAGATAATGCAATTCTATACAATTTTTTTACTAACATTTAGCGTAACATAAATAATAAAAAAGTTATAAGCAGAAAAAGTAAAATTACGGGGCGAAAAAATTATTATTATTTTCATTTCTGTGATAAAAATTCTTCTTTGCTTTTTTTATAGAGCATTTTCTGATAAAAAATTTAACCTGTTTCCTTTTTTTATACAGTTTATTTATTATTTATTTATTTCTTTCAGCACTGCCAAGTTATTTTCAATACTGTGTTCTGTAGAAGACTGTACTTGGAAAATGTGCTGCAGATGAAAACTTTTTAATGGCAATGTGCTTTATAGTATTCCCCAATAGCGATTAGAGCAATAAAAGGTCTTGAAACCGACTTCGGAACCAGTGGCGGCTGGTGAAATTTAGGATTTGTCATATCTTAGTATTTCAGCATGGGACCCAAGCGATTGAAATTTGCGAAAATAAGTTGGAAAAATTGTGAGCCTTCAAGGTTATTTTTTAAACGATTTGTAAAATATTTGCGAAACTTTTTTTTTTTTCAGAATCAGGTGGAAAATGTAACGACATTTCAAATTTCGTAAAAAAAATTTCAATTTTGTTACAATGTTGCACCTTTTTGAAATTTGCACAGTGAAAAATAAATCTAAAATAAAATTTCAAAACGGTTTTAACTTTATAGAAAACCAATATATTTTGATGAATTTTGAAATCTGTCGTTATCCACTGATTCTGGAAAAAATGTTTCTCAAATATTTTACAAATCGTTTAAAAAATAACGTTGGAGGCTCGCAATTTTCCTAACTTTTTCGCAAATGCAACTAGCCCTTCCTAGTTTCATTTCACAGTTCGTCGTGTTTGGTATTTTGAAGTATCTAGTTTGTAAAAATGTGTGACTGTTTTATATATAAAAAGCCTCATAGTGAAGACGAATCTCTTACAGTTAAAACAAAAGGTGTGAAATCATTCCTCGATAGGAGTATTGCGAGGGGAGAAAAGGCTACGTTTCTCAGGTAAAAATTCATACCATATGCCGCAAACATTACTCTAATTGAAGAAAAGACACCGAAGTTATTCGCCGCCGGAGCAGGAGTGGTTTGTCACTGTCGATGTCATCTTCTTTGCACCGAACACCGTTCTCCCTAATAACTTTTTTTACCTGAGAAACGCAGCGCAAAAATTGCTCATGGTCCGCTTTAACTGTGAGAGAATCACCAAGAGGCTGGACACCTCAAAACACTCGGAATACCTAACACAACTAACTGTAATGAAACTAGAGAGGGCTGCTTTTGTTGCGACACTGGTTTCAAGGTCCTTTATTGATTTAAATTGCCGTTGGGGCTCATTACAAATTACATTGCCATCAAAAAAGTTTTCATTTGCAGTGCATTTTCCAAGTACAGTCTTCTACAGCACAGTATTTATAAAACAAAGCTTCCTTTTCAGCGCTGAAAAAAAAAATGTACTGAATAAAAAAAGTAAATAGATTAAATTGTTTATTAGTAAATGCTATAAAAAAGTTAAAAAGAATTTTTATTATTTATGTTACGCCAAAAGTTACTAATTAAATTTGTAGAGAATTGCATTATCCACAAAAATGTTCTTTAAAAATATGTTGTCAGTCACGGTTACAGAGATAAAAAATCAAAAAACTAATTGCACCCGTAAGTCACGGTTACAGAGATAAAAAATCAAAAAACTAATTACACCCTTATTTTGAGGATGCTGGCCGAATGACAACACCCTCAGGAAACTCAGTTTTACACTCTATGAAACCCGAAAGAAAATTCGTTACCTACCCAAAATGCATGGTTGCCCCCTTTTTAATGCTGGATTGATTGCACTATGCTATTAATTTATTTATTTTGATGTTAACTTACTGAATTTGGATTCCGATGTTGACACAATTATCTTAGATTAAAGTAGACACTAACTAAAATTTTTTGAATTTTGTGATTAGATCTCTAATAAAAATTAAATATGTTTTGAAATTCACATTAATAGTCCATGAACAGTCATTTGCCACCATTAGATTTTAGATTTTTGATAAGTGATAGAAGTAACCAAGTCTAAAAATGTTAGTATTTGTTACTAATAATTATCAAATTTTTGATGGCCATTGTTTAAACTTTTGTTTCCCACAAACAAGGATGACGTCTATACATTTCAATAAATTAAAAATATGCATGACAGATATCATATTATATAATGTGTTTTTTTAATAAATACATGCTTTTAGCTGGAGCAATGGATGAAGATTCGTTTATTAGATCCTTTGAGGATTGCCCAACTGTGCAAATTTTTTCTGCAAGGGAGGTTACAGAGCAATTAAAAAATATTCAAGATATTATTTCTGACCCCAATAAGGAATGGAATAAGAGAGTAGAAGCAGTAAGTTATTATTAATAGAAATTTTAATTCAGTCTATTAATAGGATCTATTTTCTATTTTTTTAACAAATATTGTTAACAGTGAAAATAACTTAATTTGTTCACCAATTAATGGTTTCCATAAAATTTAAGTGTGATTTGTTTTAGCTGAAGAAAATTCGTTCCCTGGTTATAGCCGGTGCAATAAATTTTGAAGAGTTCTATGCCTGTTTGAAAAATTTAGAAATACCATTGCAAGGAACAATTAAGGATTTAAGGTCGCAAGTTGTAAGGGAGGCATGCGTGACGTTATCATATTTGTCTCAAACGCTTGGGAATAAATTTGATAAAGCTGCCGAACTTCTATTGCAACATTTAATTAATTTAATTCAGAATTCTGCTAAGGTAAGTTATTCAGTGTATCTCCATAGCAAAAGTCCTAATTTTATGGTGCCTTTAAGTATCAGCTTAATCTTTTACAAACACTGCATAGTTCATTGCAGAGAAAAAAAATATATAAAAACGCCATAAAATCGCTGATAAGATGCCGCCAACATGTATCTTTTTTGGCATTGAACCATACATAAATATTTAGTAAAAGAAAATGAGTATTTAGCAGAGTCAGTAATAACTGAAATTTTATGGAATTGGAAGAAATTCTGAAAAATTACGTGGAATTCCCAGAAAAATTATGAATTTGTTGTAAAACTTTCTAGAAATGGGTAAATTCTAAAACATTAAAACTTCCTGGTAAATTATCTCCGATTACCTAAAATTTCTGTTTGTTTTTTTCTTGCTTCTATTGCATTCCTCGAAACGAGTTAATTTTGATTGGGTACCATTAACAATCTTGCAAAAGAGATGCCATTTTTTGGGCATTGTTTATCGAATTTTTTTCTCAAAATTAATTATTATAATTAACCGAGCCGATATACAGCACTGGGTAGCGCGGTGGGCTAAAGTGTTAAGTGACAAGAGTAACTGATTTTACTGCCTGCCGACTCCTGGGTTCGAATCCCAGCTTTGATCCTGACAAAGTCAAAGGGTAGTGTGTTCGCGTTTTTTCATAAGTGTAACCCCCCACCTGTGTATCTCCGGCTTTGGATTTGGCGTTGTCTAATTTATATTGTCTTTATATTTATTTAATTAACCGTAATTAGTGTGTGAAGTTTGCAAACTTAACACTTGTGCAGCAAAGAAGGGCTTTCCGCACTTCTATTACAATATATACTATTATCACATTCTTCTATTTTTGTTTGACCTTTAATAAATAAAACAAATGGGTTATTTATGAACCGATTTTAAATTTAAAAAAAGCTTATTTCTGAACAAAAGTTCAATGCATACTTTTTTCGATAAATTTTGTAGGATTTGTATTTTTAGTCAACAACTTTTGTTTATTGTTTATAATAATATCTATTATTCGGTAGAAAGTGCTTTTCACAAATCATTTATTTTTTAAATTGCCACATCGATAAGCAAATTTTTCGTATTGTACACAATTTTTTTTACAGGAAATTTTAAAAAATGAGTGTAAATTCTGTTAATTTTAAAACTTGATTTAACTCTCGGCATATTTTCTTATTGAAAATACCAAAAATGAAAATTATTTAGGCAGGACCTTTAACTGCGGACCAAAATAGACAGGTTTTTGAAGCGGGAAATTTAAAATGACTCACTAATGAAAGTTTCCAGAAATATTTCCAGTTTATGGAAACTTTCCCAGTAGCCAATGTTTCCAGTTTGTGAAAACTTTCCCAGTAGCCAATGTTTCCAATTTGTGGAAACTTTCCCCGTAGCCAATGTTTCCTTCGTAGAAAGATTCCATTTTGGAAATATTTCCAATTGAAAAGTTTCCAGGGTGCCCATCTCTAGATTACCGCATATTTTTTTCCATGTATTTCATATTTTTTCATCGCATTTTAATTAAATCAGAAAAAATATTTGATCTCATATTAAACACAATAGTTAATGCTGTTGAAAGTCAGGTGAAAAATTAAATCAATTTTGTGTTTAAGAATATTTTCAAAAAGGAATTAAATGTGTTTAATTGAAATATTGTGTTTATTGTTCTTAACACCAAACTCGTAACACTTTTTTTTTTGTAGGTTATGGCAACCTCGGGTGTAATTACAGTCAAATTTATAATAAGAAACACTCATAGTCCTAGACTAATACCAATCATAACAAGTAATGCCCAAAAATCCAAAAGTAAAGACATCAGGAGATCATGCTGCGAATTCCTAGAACTCATGTTAACCCATTGGCCTACTCATTCTTTAGAGCGACATGTTGCAGCATTACAAGAGGCAGTAAAAAAGGGAATTGCAGATGCAGATCCAGAAGCGAGAGTTAGCTCTAGAAAGTAAGTAACTTAAATTTAAACTTCTACTACTCTAATTCAGAAAGAAGAAAGAAATTTTTACTCATCTTTAGAAGTTTACACAGAATGTATAGAACTTATCAGACTAGTCATTAACTCACACACACATTACACATATATCTAAAACACAAAACAGCTAGGCACTCAAATAAATATAATTACGAGTACAAAAACTCAGCTATGGAATATGACTTACTGACTAAATAATTATACAATGTATGTTTAAAATCATTAACATTTTCTATTACACCATAAAGATTTACTACAAGCCTATTGAAACAGATTTTATCTCGATAAACAAGAAATTTTACCAACATTTAGTCTTGAGAATGGCTGATACAACATAATGCTGTTTCTTGTATTGTAGTTATGAACTGCATTATTTTTAAATTATAAATTTTCTTCAGTTTTTATTTTAAGAATAATTAAGTAGATATATAGACAAATGATTGTTAATATTGATGTGAATAAATATTTTTTTGCATGGTGTTTTCATGCATGCTCCCACCATATATTTAATGATTTTTTTCTGCATAACTAAAACTTTATGAATGTGTGCTGAGTGACCCCAAAAAATTAAGCCAAGTCCATAATAGGTTAGTTTGAGTACGTCCATAGAAACAGTTGTATGTAATTGCCTGATAATAAAAACATACCCTGCTTAATTTTGATGTTATATTATCAATATGTTTCTCCCATGTCAGTTTTTGATCTATTATAATGCCTAAAAATTTTATTGGGCTCACCTGTTCTATTGATTTGTGATTTATTCTAATAAGTGGATTAAAATTGCAGTTTATATTTTTTTGTTGATAAAGCAAGAAAAGTCTTACATTCATTAACTACTAGTCCATTATTCAGACACTATTGATGAAATTCATTAGCAGAAATGTTTGCTTTCATGACTGAGTTTGATAAATTATTTTCAGCTATTAATTGATTAGTGTCATCAGCATAGATTATTGTTTTGTATGAGGAAGTACATGAATAAAGTAAATCATTGATAAAAATAATAAAGAATGAAGGACCCAGAATTGAACCTTGAGTTACTCCTGCTGCAAGCTCAGTTATTAGTAATGCCACGTACTCCAATGCGATCCAGTTTTTCCAGAAGTACATTATGGGTGATAGTGTCAAAGGCTCTAGTTAAATCAAAATATAAAGCAACTGGATACTGTTTATTATTTAAACAGTCGTATACACTTGTGCATAAACCAGCTGTAGTCGTTGATGTAGATTTCTTAGACCTAAAGTCATTTTGACAACTTGATAAGAGATTATGCGCTTCTAAATACGTCTTGTATTTAAACTAATGTTGATGCCTTTGCTAGTTGACTTTGTAAACAGATATTCCGATAGTTACTTATCTCATTTCTGGATCCTTCATTTTTAAATACTGGGATTGACTTGGATATTTTTAATGCGTCTGAGTATTTCCCCTCACAGAATGACATTAATTATATGTGAAAGCGGAATACTTATATGTTATTGATTACTTTTAGAGCTTTACCAGAAATCTCGTCAATACCTGCTGCCGGTTTGAAAGTTGCTTTAATTAGTATTTGAGTGAGTTTTATACTATCAGTTATTGGCATAAGATTTGGCAAGGTCATAAACGACTCGTTAAATAAATTGCATGGTTTACTTATGTCTGTAATTTGTTTAACATTTTTGGTCAACTGACTGCAAATGTTTCTATGTGATGAACCCTTCATCACATTTATAATGTTTCAGCTCAACTTCATAATGTTTGTGGTGTTTTTTGGTCTAATAATTATTGTAATTTTCTGATGCATGCCTTATTTTCTCTATATATAAATTTTAATTGCTTATATCTAACTTTTATAATTGGTAGATTTACATATTTTTTTGGACAAATCACATAAAGTTTGGTGTAATTTCTTAACTTCTTATGTAAACCAATAGTTTTTTTTTTATTTATTATTTTTTTATACGGAAGGGCATTATTAAAATGAAATTTAAAAGTTAAGTAAAACATTAAATTTGTCATCTAAAGTGCATCTTTGTACATGTCTGACCAATTTTAATTTTTTAATAAGTTTTGGAATGTTATTAAATTCAATCTGAAAAGTCACGTCTAAAAATGGTTTCACATTTACAAGTTGTAAATATTGGTATCTGAAATGTACATAGTTGATAAGTATGATCTGGTATGTGTGTGTTTTTTACTAGAGTAGATTTTGTTATCATATTTGAAAATATCGCATCTATACAAATTTCAGTTGTATGTGTGATACGTGTGGTTCATTAATATGATTTATCATGTTAAATTCTTTAAAAAGATTAATGATGTCTTTAGATTCATTAGTACATGCAAGAAAGTTTATGTTAATATCGCCACATATAATATAATAATTTGTTTTATAAATCTCGCACATCAGCATACATTTCATTTATAAATATTTTAAAGTTGCTATTTGGTGTTCTGGAAACAGTTATAACAAATAATTTAGATCTATCATTTAAAATGTCTAGTATAGCTATAGTTTTTCAATACAAGTTTTGTTTAACGTTGGTCTTAAATTTAAAGTTTTCTTTGCAAATATGCATACACCACTATGAATAATCACTATAACAAAAACTGTTCACTAGTATATAGTCTGCTAATTTAAAATGGTTTATTTCACACAGCTTTAGCCAATGTTCTGTGATGCAAATAATGTCTGAGTTGTGAATATTAAATAGAATTTTCATGTCTAGCTTTTCCATAGATTCCTTCCTTGAATATTGAAATGCATAATATCGATAGTGTTTTGTTTGTAACTTTCTCACAGCAGACCTTGCATGTTTTTACCGTTGGTATTACTGGTATGTTGATTTTTTGCTGTAAGATTTCTGCACTAAAAAAAAGTTTGGACTGTTGGGAAACTTTTAGAGTGGGGAAAAACGTCAAATGATGTTGTGCTTTTGGCGTCTACTGCAATTATTTGGATTGAATCATTTTTTATATTTATTATAATGTGCCTTTTTATTTTTATAAATGTTTCTCATGTTATTAATAGTATCATGTAATTTATTTTGTTGCTGTTATGAATAACACTTTTTCAGGTTAACTATAAGAGTAATAATTTGTATTAAACATCGCCTAATAAAGTTGTTTTATTGTATCTAAACGGTATCATCGGAATCTGACATTTGCAGGGGCTTTATCCCATGAAATTCGTCTTCTTCCTCCTCATCCTCTTCAAAAGGTCTCTTCATCGGAAGAATCTGTAACTGTGAATCGTAGATTTGAATCACTAACTTCATCAAGTAGATGCTCCTTTTTCATGTACTCAATTTCCACCTTGTCTACGTATTTGCAAATATCTTCCCATTCTTTAGGGGTAATATTAGAAAATTTCTGTTCTGCTAAACTCCTCACATCTTCTAATTTAAATGTAATATTATGTGGGGTCACCCAATTTTTAAGTGTGGCCCATATTTTTTTCTATTGGGTTAAGTTCTGGATGATATGGAGGTACCTTATGACTTTGTGCCAATGTTCTTCCATTATAATATCTATTTCATATATTTTTGTTGTGTTTTTGTTCTGGTTTATGATATGCATATATTTCAGGTTTAGTCATACTGGGATCATATTGGATTTCTTTTTCTTGCATCCACAAAATTATATCTGCCTTTTCGGTGGCCATCGTTGGCGCCTTATTCAGTTCGATATTATGATATGATGCATTATCTGAGACAGGTACAGGCTTTGGAGGCAAATTAGGGATGAGTTGAGACTACAGCCAACGTATAAAATTTCTAGAATTCACCTGATTTTAATCCTAAAATTATTTAAAAAAAAAAATTACAAATGATATAAAAGAGGTGAATTAAAAATATACCTGATGTAAATATTAAAAGTCCGTTAGGTATAAATCCACTCTTATGCATGCAGAATTATGAGGCGATGTCCCTTACTAATCGGTTTGGTGAATGATTTCAACGAACTATCTGTCCATCCCTTTGGGGTTGTATGAGTACTATGGAGATAAGTCTCATCGGTGTAGATGATTGGCCTACCTTCTTCTTTGTATTTCTTAAGTTCTTTCAAGTATTCTGTTCGTTTGAGACGTATATCATATGATTCCACGAGTGTTTTTCTGTTGTTAGCAGTTTTCTTCCAACTAAAAAAATCCTCCGTTAAATTGCATATGTAGAATAAAAATAAAAACACTTGTTTCCCAATTTTAGAACAATTTTCCTTAATGTGGAAATTTTTCCGTCGAAATCTCCCAAATCCAATAGCTTTTGGTAAATGCCTGAAAAAAAATTAAATCATTGTCATTTTAAGATGTTCATTATAAACAGTAAAAAATTAGATCGTACCTCGTAATGTCGGCCGACGTTCTCGATGATATAGAAGTCTTGAATCATGTCTCTCACCGACTTTTCACAACTAACTCCAAGATCACACTTAGGTGAAGCTTTATGGTGCTTTTTATGAGGCATGGAAAATTGTGTAGCTGACCCCTGCTTAATTAATTTAGTTTCCTGAGTTATCCTCTGGTAGGTTTTTTTACTAATTTTTGTAGCAGCCAACACGTTGCCGAAAATTTTTTTAATGCCTCCATTTTCATGAAAGCAATTATATTTGCTATAATTTTGCGTGCCTGGGAATGTACTGTTTTGCCCTTAATGCCGATGCATCACTTTTTCGAAGGTCCGGGTTCAGGTGGACATTTTGCACTGTGTTTCGCACTTAATAGGTTGTCACTTAATTCAAGCTGACTGCAAGCTGACGCTGTCACGTCTCAACCTTGAATATGACGTAATTCACTCTCATTGGCTTAAACGAATGGCGTTTCTGCGCATTTTTAATGCCTGGCATCTTCTCATAGTAATAGTACTCTACATAGGTTAATGACATGTCCTTTAAACTTTAGGTTGCAATTGACATTTAGTCCTAGGAATTTTGTACATGGCCTACTTTCAAGTACAGGCATATCCAAAGGGATATCCATAAGATTTACATCGGAAGATCTTTATGTTTGTTTTATTAATATTAAATGTGAAAGCAAGTTAGAGGTCACACCAATCTTTGACCTTACTTTGTCCGAATAAATTGAATTCCTAACTATTTGGCTATAGTTTGACAAATAAAACCGAAACCAGTTCAAGGTAGTAATTCTGAAGCCATAATGTTCAAGCTTCTGCAACAATATTTCTTGCTGGACACAATCAAAGGCCTTCGACAGATCACAAAATATTGCTGCAGCAGATTTTCCACTGTTAATTTCAGTATAAACTGTCTAGAAATGAGAACATGGCATCATTTGTACTTTTATTTCCTTGAAAACCAAATTTGTGATTACCAAGCAACTTGCAGGAAGACAAGGAATTAACATCCCTTTTTTTAACTAATTTTTCAATAATTTTGGCCAATGTGGGTATTAGTGATATGGGACGAAAGTTAGATGGATCATCTAAATCGCCACCTTTGTGAAGCGGAATCACTATGGATGTTTTAAAAAAATGGAAATATTCCTGATTCAAAAGATTTATTAATTATCAACACTAAAACATGACGAGCAGAGTCTGGTAAATTTTCAGATCGATATTTTTAATTTCCTTAATAGTTTCTTCTTCTTCTCTAGTCATCCTATAGAGATACAACCATACTTTCGGTTTCTCTCCTTTAAATTTTCCATTAATATTTTCTGATTTGCCAACAACTTTTCTGGTATATGATTTTGTTCTCTTTATTACTTGTTAACTTTCTGTATCGTTACTTGTTTGTTCTTTAATATTTTCTTCTTTCTCATTTATTTCCACTGGTTCCAGATGTATAACATTATTCATTGTCCTTTGTTGTGTTTGTAAAATAGCCAGACTAGTTTGTTTGGGTGTTACTCTTGTTATATCTGCACATTGTTTTGGGGTCACTGGATTCTTGTTTATGTTTTGTTTTTGTGCAGATTGGGAATTTAGGTTTTTATCACACTGTTTATCAATTTTATTTTAATTTAGTTTTTTTATATCATATTTTAAATTATTTATTTCCCCCCTTACATATTTTAAATTGTTTTCAAGAGTAGATTTTAGTGCTTCGGTGATATTTTTTATTATGTCTCCATTATCTTCTGGTATTTTACTTGTATCTTGTCTTTTATTAATTATTTTGTTCAGGTTAGTATTTTCATTTTCCAAATTTTCAATTTTTTCTTTAAGATTTCATATTTTGCCAAAATTCTTCATTTAATTCTTTTAGGATTTTATTCTTCCACATTACTGATTTATCTGGTATATATCCATTTAAATCCTCATCTTCAACTTCCTCATCCACTGGTTGATTTTCTATTAGATAATTAGGCTTATCACAGCACTTCTTAGATTTTGATTTCTTATTATAACAGCCTACATGAAATACTGCAGAGCAGTTTACACAATTTTTTATTTACTGTAGATTTTTTTGCAAAAAACCACAGAACTCATCACTTGTACTTTCATTACCCACCATTTTGTTTGAAATTCTATAATAATTATTTTATTTCTAGTTAATATTTTTTTAATGAACAAATAAGGTTTAACTCAATTTTCTTAGTAGAGAATCACTAGCCACACACATTATTAGGTTGACTAACTATATGTATTATAAACAAACGTTTATACACTAAGGTGTGCTATATAACTCCAAATTAAACAGTGGCAAGATGTTAAGAAAAATCCATCCTGCATATATATCTAACAAATTTTAACTTTGTAGGGCATTCCGATGTTTTCGAGATCATTTTCCTGAACAAGCAGAAGCGCTATTACAATCTTTGGAACCAAGTTATAGAAGAGCTCTTCAAGGAGATGGAATGTCAGCCAGTTCTTCTAATAATAATATAGCTAGCGGATTTAAAACTCCGAGACAATACAGTCGAACAGCTACAGGTATTTTTTTCTTTTAAATTATAGTTCTTTTAATTTTTGCAATAATAAGAGCAAATATGTTTTTAATTGACATGACAATTGAAACAATCCACTGTGGTAAACATATCGAATAGATGAAACCTCATCCAAATTCAAAGTTTTTAAAAGAATGTGTTTACAACTTTAGTTTATACTTTTGTATCTTGTAAGGTCTTTCTCAAGGAGCTGTCTAATGTCTCCAGAGAATTTATTGTTTTAGATTATTAGGGCTGTTAAAAAAATATTGTTTTTTAATTAAATAGAACAGTTTTTTGTTTTATTGGATTTTGTTTATTTTTTTTTTTTTTTTTTAACTATGGTGAGCGATAGTAGGCTGGATAATACTAGTTACTGAATCAAGAAAATATGTCACTGCAGTTTCTACTTGGTTACCATGGTGAATCATAGAATAGCATTTTTATTATTGATTTCTGAACTATGAACCTAAACTTGTAAACGTAAGTTGTCAAAGCTGATAGAAAACATCTGGTATCTTCATCCTAAATTGTAACAGCTACATTGATAAACAAGTATTAGAAAAAAAAAAAGAAAAAGAAAAAAGAAACTGACAAATGCCACGATTTTCGAAATAACCCTACAGTACTGACATTGTAGGAAAATGCCGAACCAAGGTGATTTAACAGACTGGTATTATCCCAGGTAACTTGATTTAGCTGACTATGGCAAAAAGATGTTTTAAACAAATAAAACTAAGTTTACCTCATCCTCTGTTGGAGGAGAAAAAACCCTTTTTAAACCTTGTTTTAAGAGGAAGAAAAATCCAAGGAAGAGACATTCATACACTTATGTTCTTATCAAAAACTATACATTTTTTCAAAAAACTGAAGTGTGATACTTGTAGATAAGATATTAAACTAGGAGTTAATAATTTTTTATTACTAAATATGGTGTATTAATGAAGTTATAACGAATCAAAAAACAATAACAAATCAAAATGTTGTGTCACTGATCATTACCAAAATTTATCATCTCCTTCGAATGAAATTCAATAAACTATTTCTCGAAAATTAAACCGAAATACGCAGAATTAAAAGCAAAGAACAGAATTTTTTTAAAAATTATTATTGGTGGGCCATTGTTGCCTCAATATGTCGCCGTTATTAGCGAAGATATGTACCATACAGAAGAATTTGAAATTTGGGTATTTTGATGTAGATGGCGCCAGTGACAGTTTTCAAACTTTATTTTATAGAAATCTGCATCACTTGAAATGCTGGATTTTATACGGTGAGGCAAAAAACAAAACTGGTCTAAAGAGAATTGAAAGTAACCACAAGCATACTTCAATTCATTTCATAGTATGTGATATCATATGAAATGGAATCTCATGGATATTTACCATTTACCGGTAGGAAGTCGTCATATTTTAATATTTTGCGAAAAAAATCGTTTGTTAATAATGACAAAAAACTTAATATGTGATAAATCGCATTTTTTTAAATGTTTTATTAAAGTCTGTGGCCTGATCGCTGCCACTTTATCCAACTTTTTAATATTATTTTGTATAACGTGGGGAATTTTCAAGATACAGATTTACAGGGTGGATTTTCTAAAGTAAACGACCTTGCCTCTAAGTCTGAAAAAAACTAAATAAAATTTATCGAACAAGAGTCATAAGGTAACTTTTGGAATTGAAATGTAGTGTAAAATATCAGAAGCAAAAAAAAAGGTATTTGAAAAACAGACTGTTCATCTTTCAGGTAAGCTTATTTCAGACGGTCATATTTTTTTGCGTCAGGATTAAAACTTAATTTAAAAATTTGTCAATTCAGTTTGTTTAAATAATGTATATTTTGTGTTGGAACACTGTTTTTTTTTTCTTAATCTAGCATTTTATTTGCTTCATGTTTATGTAATTCTAGAAAAAAATAATTAAATAATTAATGGGTATTACATAAGTATCCTTTCAAAACTAACATAACAATCATAGTTTTTATATGTTATTTTTATCTGAATGCACTAGTATAAAAGTTTTAGGTAGATAGTGATATTGAATCAAATACAATACTTCCAATATATTTTTTCGTAGAAACTAACTCAACTATTCACTATCTACAAAGATTATAATAATGTTTGCTATCTACCTAAAACTTTAGTACTGGCGCATTCAGATAAGAATGACAGTATAAACTATAAAAAACTATAGGTTTTTATTATTGTTATCATGTTAGGTTTGAAAGGATGCTTATATAATACCCAATAATTATTTCTTTATTTTTTTCTAAAAATACCCTTTTTTTTAAACAAATTTGTAATCATATAAAACAGATTTTGGTTATCAAACTTGCAAATGCAAATGTATGAAAAAAGCCGTTATAAGTATATTATCTTTATTCATCACAATAAACAGATTTAATGTATACCCATCAGTCCATCATAATGCAAACATTGTGAACACCTCATATGTGAAAAAATACCAATGGACGCTTGTTCGTCTAAGGCATTATTGCCATGCGCTGATTGTAGGCCGAGAGAGATGTACAGGCCAGCAGAAGCCTGTACTTACAGCTTTTTTAAGTCTATTTATCCAACTTAATTTAATTTTAAACTGTCATCTACTTGCATGGCAATAGAACATGCATTTGGGTTATTAAAGGGTCGATTTCTGCGGATATGAAATTTTAAAAAGTGTGATTGTTAAACTAATAATGCATTTTGCATAATTTGTGCATTCTGAAAAATGATATGCTAGATGAAAATGCCATAGATGGAAAACCCGATGTTCCAGATTATCTTTTACCATTTGATAATGTTCAACCTGATAACAAAGATCGACCGACGTCAAGAAATCTTCGAATTGTTAATAATGAATAATTAAATTAATAAAATTATATTTTGAGTTACCTGGAATTGTTATTGCCCTTGTATCATTATTTCAGAGAGCCTCAATGTAATAATATTGTTTTTACTGATACATTAAAATTCTCACATTAAACAGCAAAGTTTACCACAATGCTATTCACATTATTTTAACATAGGTTTGAGGAAGCACACTAAATGTGCTAACAAATTTTCTGATCTACTTGTTCAAATAAGTCAAGTTTTATTATAATATAGGTAATCACAACCAAACAAAATTATTAGTCTTAAAAACTTGAAATACTCTGTAAAAATAGTAAATTTATACAAAACATAACAGCAAATCCATTTCCACATACATTTTCCTAGTGTTTTAAATTTACCAGCTAATTTTCGTTTTCGGCAGTTTTAACCGATTTTTAGCCAGTAAAAAAATCCGGACAAAAACAGTAAAAGAAAATTGAACTCTAATATATACCAGTACATTATTCTTGGTATGATTTTTAATTTGCTATCAAACATGTATATATCAAAGTAATGTTTAATTGCATTTATTCAGCTGAATAAAAATCGGTTAAAAATGCTAAAAATAAAATTAACCGTTAAATTTACATCACTATTTTTTTGTACTCCTACATGGTCCAACCATTACAATTTTTTTTTTAAATAAATTTGGAATAGGAGATATGTCTAGGAATCTTCGTTTTCCTCTTTTTTTTTTTTAGGTACTTTTTTAGTAGATCAATTTTTTTGTTTCGATCTCCATCTTCATTTTTTCAATTTCTACCCATTCCTGGTGTCTCTTATTTTTGTCATCTTAATATTCTTTCTTGTAGTCTTCTTTAACCCTCTTTCTCTTTTCATCCACTTTGTGTAGAACCTCTAATTGTTCTTTTGTAAATTATTCAAGTTATCTGTATCTATATTATTTTCCAAATTAATATTATCGGAGTTATCGATTTTTAATATTGATGTGCATATATTAGTATTGTCTAAAGTATGGAGACATTTAGAAGTTGGCTTCGTTCCTATAATACCGTCCATTTCATTTAAAAAAACTGGAATCTACTTGGACCTCTGCCAGTCATATTCTGGTTATCTTTGGCCTGAGTGTAACTACGCACAAGTGATTTCCATTTTACCTGGCAGGGGTTGGCATTACAACTGATACCGTCACTCAATAAATCATTTTCAATATTTTCAAAAACGTTTCTTCTTTTTAGCATGGCTTAAATTTTCATGATGATTTGCCATAGAGAGCTACTGTTTCAGAATATTTCCAAATATGTTTGCCACCTACATCCAGTAGTTCATGTGATGTATCTACTTCTTTACAAGTAGATGAGTCCTGAGATCTATTTACGTTTGTAGAAGTAGATGGTTCCAATTGGAACGAATTGTTTTCTTTTGTTGCCTCAGTCTCACTCTATAGCATGTTGCAATAGAATTGTTGCAAATTGCACATTTGAAATAGGTGTTATATAGGTAAATAATGATAGGTACGTATGATCCAATAGTTCAAGATGAGTTCTTTATCTTCATGTGCTTTAATATAATCAGTTTCACAAACTGTTAATTGATATGAGATATTGGTTTCAGAACCGTCAATGGTCAAAATTTCGTCTTCCATGTTATTATTATAAATATAGTTGGACAATATACTTCTGCGTAAACGTAACACCATTACATAACCTGAAAATGTTTGACATTTAAGATTTTTGAGCACCACATGCCAGTAAATTTCCTGGCGCTTGAGGGGACGGGGGTAGGAATAAATTGAGCATTTCAGATGCACCAAACTCTATGATGTAGAACACTTAGGTACAGATCTGGAGCGCACTGGAGTGCCTCAGGTGTAGAGCTGGGAAGTGCCTCATAATTTAAACGAATCAATGAATCTTGCATGATTCTTGCCTTTTTTTTCCGCAATGGAAATATTATTCCTTTGACAGTTAGTGTGATTTATTGTGTTCATTTCTGAATATTATTATTTATGATACAAGGTGATTTATAAAGACTTTGTTTGCTAAATTTTTTAATGTACATGAGATGAACAGACTACTGTGTATATTTTATTTATGTCATTATTTAGTCTCGTATCTTAATTATGCACTGTTTTTTTTTATATTTTTTTCTAACTTTATTTGTGCTAAAGAGATGATTTTTTTTATATTTGTCATTTTGTATAATAAATATAACAAGCCTTTGGTAATAAATCAAGGTTGTGACAAGTGTCATTGTATTAATAGGTGCATTCTTTCCAACTGATATCTAAAGAGATTTCAGTATGTCTCATTTTCGACAGGAATATTGCTGTGTTCTTTATCTCATTTTGATATTAGCCGAGAATATTCAGTACCCCCGTTACCGATCTGAACAACCTATTTTATATTTCAGTATCTCATCTCATTTCACATGAATGGAAGGGGAAAAATTTATCTTTAGTTTTCCCAAGCAGCACATTTAGTAGTCTCTACGTAGTAGCTACCATCAGTGGAATTTTAAAGGTTTTCGCAACTAACGACTGTTACGTAATGGGAACGATCCTTTTAATTTCATTAACTAAAATGGGGAATAGTTATTACGGAGCAATTACTATTCCGGAACCATCCCTGTTATGTATTGACAACTAGATTATTACATAAATGGAACGTAACCAAGTAGTAGAAATGACTATTTTTGTAACAGCTCTATCAGTGGTATGAGAGCAAACTATGTTTTGCTTTCTATCAGAAACAACTTCAGCAATTTGAATGATATTTAGATTGTGAAAAGTACATAAAATACTACAAATTTTAGTATTAAAATGGTGTGGATTACTTGATCAGGGGCCTGCACATGGTCTTGTAACTTAATAATTTTGTTAAAATAATATGTATGCACCAACTTTTTTACTTTTTGATTTCGGCTTCGTTTAGGAGATAATTACAATTTTTAATCTCTATTAAATATCAAGCTTTACATAAATTCTTAAAAAGAAAAATCTTAGAAAAATCCTTTCCCTTGTTAACCAAACCACATCTAAATTAAGTTTTTCTTATTAACTACTTTTACTAACATATTAAACTGACTTTTGTACTGTATAAATTTGTCCCTATAAAAAAAAATGTAACAAATATAATTTCTTTTGGTAAAAAAACCGTAATGTAGTAAACCTAACCTTAGAAAATTATTAAACATTTAATACTAACCAATAAAATTTATATTTCCAATATTTCAAATATGTCCAAGGTCATTGGAAATGTCATGGGAAACTTCCATGAAAATTTCCTTGAGCAATAATACCGAAAATTTTACAACACTACTTTTAATACTTTACAACGGTAATGTGAATGAAAGAATAACAAAAATAAACAATAAATATAGCAGCCTTAAACTATGGCGCGTCTAGTACGGAACGTATTAAAAATTAGTTAGAATCTTTATGGGATGAGGGAATGTGAATTTAGTAGGACTAGTGACGTTTCATATTTTTCAAATGTAAAGCATAGATCTAGTTTAGTACAGTTCAATGCAATACTTTATAGCAAATAGAAAGCAGGTATTGATTCAGTTGTAACTCAGCTGCTAACTTTACTGCACCCTAACAAAAATGAAAATCCTAAAAAACGTTTATACAGTAAACTGAAAATGCTTAGTTTTTTCTAAATGTGTGTGCACAGTTTATTACATATATAGTAATCCATTATATCAGCTTTTGTATGTCATTTAAAAGCAACTTTCAACGATAATAAGAACAAGAAAAATATAATACTAAAAAACTTTCATTACTTAAACCATCAGAACTAAAACAAATGTACCATAAAATAACGAAATAATGCAAGACGAGCCGGGTTGTTCGAAGCAATGGTGACCATGTATCATGTAAACAAGGTTGAACAAGCATGTGATGCGATACCAATTAATTGTTCCTTAGTTTATATACAGAATTAACACATTGATTTGATTTTGAGTTGGTACTTTATGACATCAGCATATTTACAGTGATAATGTTCAAAGGCTGATGTAATGGGACTGGACTACTATAGTGGATTGTTTCATGTCAGTATATTTTATTTAAAATGTAAGATTAACAATATGGTACTCTGATTTGTATAAAAACTTAAGTTTTAAATATTGCTAAATATGTGTATTTTGCTTATGCTGCTAATGATGGACAATTAAGGCAGTACAGAAAATTTATCTGGCACTGGTAGTGGGCTGCATAGGGCACCTTCACTACCTCGAAGTTATAGACAACGTAGTGGTATTCCAGTACTTACTAAAGAGAGTATGTACCTATAGATTAAGTAGAAGCCTGTTTATTTTATGTATATTATGTTTTATTCAATTTTTGTGTAGATATATGCTAAATATGTGATATAAAAAAAATTGCTTTTGCAAAAATTCAGATGGGTGAATAAAATCTCTTATTTATTGACCTTGACAAAAACGCTCCACTATTTTTGATTTTAATGAAATGTAGTATGTTTACGAGTAGTACCCAGATCTCTAAACAAAAATATTTTTTGTAATAAAAAAAACCATGTGAAACAGATATAGATATATTCTGATATACACCAAAAAATGATATTTCATACTAGAGTTGGGCAACGGGAAAGTTTCCTAACACATTTCCATTTGAAAATATTTCCAACTGGAAAGTTTGCCAGTTACCCAATCCTGATTATTTTTATTTATAAACAACCTGTAAATTCGGCTAGCATGTAACTTTAGCTGTCAATTGAATTGTTTTTTAATGCTGGGTACTGTTTATTAATTAAGGCTGATCGAAAAAATTTCTCCTCAAGTTGGCCATGGAAATTCAGTGATATCATTCTTAGCTTTGATAGCACTAGCGTTTCGTTGTTATCAGTAAACAAAAATCCCAGTAAAATTCTGCAAAATTGAACACAATAAAACCAACAACAATTATAATAATTTGACACACTAAATATTTCCAAAAGCTAATACAATCGAACGAATATAAAATTGAAATGATTGACAGTTCAAAAATTAATACAAATTAGTGGCAGTTCAATCAATCGATGCCCCAGTGAGTCAATACAAAACACAATTTATTTCCATGGATATGTTCAAGTACAATTTTTTTCAGTTGTACGTTTAAACCTAAAGCTTTCGGATTAAGTGTAGAAATCCAAAAGATTTTGATAAATGTTTTGAAATATTTACCTTTAAATATTTATTTTTAGTAAGCATTATAAGAATCTGAAAAATTATGTAAATCTAGGTATTTCTGTTTCCGCTTTTTAATTAAAAATAAATTATATTATTAAATTGACTATATATGTGTATGAAGTTTGTTGGCCACAATTGCTAAGAACTAACTAGTGTCTGGTTTTTTTAGTAAAATAAAGATAAGCTGTTATACTTTTTGAAGGTAAAACGATAATTTATTGTCTTGAATTACTTAGAAGTTTCATAAATTAATGGAGTTCCAATAGACGAGTGAACAACAAATAAAATTACAAAAAATAGTGATTTGTTTATTTATTTGTTTTTTTATTTATTTAAAAAAGTACAGATTACACTTGTAAACATGCAGATCCTCATCTCATACGTGTTCTGAAAGTTATAGGCAATGATCTTTATGCTAATGCAAGTTTAAATACCCTGTACATTGTGTTTTGTAGGTTTTAGGTTCTTTGCAAAGTTCTGTGTAAGGCTGAGAAAATAAAACTAGTTATATGGTTTTAGTACATATGCAGCTGTATTCTGTAATTATCCGCTAAATTTTAACAGACTGTTAAAATATTAATTTTAGTGGACCGTTAAAAATGTTTTTTAGAGTTCTGTATTCTGTTGTGTAAAATTTTATTGGAATTGTTATCTGTTGAATTTTAACGGGCCCGCGAATTCAGTTTTATAAAGATAGCATTTTATGCATGTCTGTGATAGGTTCTTATATACAGTGGCCCTATCAGAAGGAAGAAGATATGAATAAAGTTAATCACATGTTAGGTGACAAGGTTAGAATTGCTAGAAATTTTGTCAGTTCCGTCATTGTTCGGTTCTGTGTTTAGAAAGCAAAACAATATTTTAGAAAGAACACAATAGTAATACTGGACAAAGGAGATTATTTTAGACAAAATCATTATTTTTTTATAAATACAACATTTTAAGCGTATATCGTCGGCCAAATTCCCAATTCACACAAGTCCACCGTTGGTCAAATTGATATTTTTGCATCATCTGGTAGTAGAAATATAAAGCTTTTTTGTAGTAATTTCACGTAACTCCAAAAACATTCCAGGATGTATTAAAATGAAGAAAACATTTCACATAAGTCCAGGAATTTTGACACCAACACTCAATTCACAAAACTCCGTTTAATCACCTGTGAAATGACGCTGAAGGAAGGGTTTCACAATAGCTGTATGTTATTAAAACATTTACAAACATTATAAACAGTTGAAATTGTGCTAAATTAAAAGATGGAAGTTTAAATATTTTTATAATTGTTTTTGGTGTCTCCTGTAAAATAACGTTTTCGGACCTATGTGATTTGCAAATTAGGCCGACGTTATAGTATTAGTTAAGCTGTTTCGATTTTTGACTGAAAATACGTCAATTTGTTATTGTTAATTGCAACAAAAATACTTAAATTTTTTTAATTTAGCATCTACTATTCCCCCAAGGAGTAATTATAATAGATGAAACTCCTGTAATGTAATTGGCCACACTACAAGGTTATTATGGACATGTTGCAGATGTTTACAATTCAAATTGTCCAAATTTCGCAAAAAAAATTCTGTCATTTAACCAAGATATTAAATGACCGAGTTATCATAGGTTCAAAATCACCTGTAAATTCAAGACAAAAAAAAAAAACATTATTTCCAAAAATAAATATATTAACAAGTAAAAATTGAAAAATTGCACAAGAACCTCAAAAGACATTTGTAATATAAATAAAAACATTTTTTGATAGCTTGTGACGTATAAATAGCTCCATATTATCTGCTGGATCTTGGATTATGTGCTCACTGCTTGGACCAGAACTTTCCTCTGGTGTTTATAGCACATATGAATCAACGAGTCAATGGTTTTCTTTATTTTCTAAATTAAGCTTCTGCAATTTTCGCACATCGTGCTTCTTCTAGAAATTTGTAAAATTCAACTAGGAGAATCCTAATTGATTTGGATCCAGACACTATTACTTTTATACTTTTAGATTTGGAGAAATGTTTTTTGGAGAACTAATTTTAACATATTTATGTCATATAATATTCGTTTTTTTTAAGATATGTACATTTGAAGCATTTCTGAAAAAGTTCTTTTGTAACCACTACTAACCACAGCTTTTTTCCTGCTGTATCCATTATTAGAAAGCAAATTGTATGTTATTAGTTACAACATATAATAAATAAGAATTATACATAGTATTCTAGTTGCATTTGTTACCTTCTGTTTTGTTCATATATAAAATATACCAAATTTTCCATTTTAACCTTGTCGGTTTTTACAAGTCTGACGTCTGTTAAAATTTTAAAAGTGTATGCTACTAATGCTGGTTCCTAATACTAATTGTAAGGCTGTAATCTACTGATAATAAAATATGAATAAACAAATTAAACAACTTACTAAAATCCATTTGGATCCAGTAAAAAATGTTTTATGTTCTATAATCAGATGGTTATGGGAATTTGGTACAAAGGGGAAAAGGAGGTCTGATTAAATACATACAATAATACTAATCACTTCACTAAAGAACAAAACTAGTAAAAAATAATATTCAGAATTTATACTGTTCCTAAATTTTCTATAGAGATTCACACTATATGAAAATCTATCTATCTGCCAAGAAGAAACATTCTAGAGATTTTTCTCATTCCCCACAAAAACACACCAACAAATTATTTACAAGTTAACACTACCAGGGCTATCTATATGCATATAACGAACTCTAATGATTATAGCAGAGATTCGACCTATTTATTAACATACACCCGTTTCAAATTTAAAATAATGTCTAATAAAAATGTACAAACTTACTAAAATAATTAAAACAACAAAATACCAAATATGGCGTAAACAAAAAGTATGTCACTAGGTCCGGCTAAATTTAAACAGTTAATTAAAAATTTAACTGATTTCTGTTATATTAGAGCACAGAATACCATTGACGGTTAAAATAATCCCGCTAAAATTTTACCGGTAATCCAGTCTACTGAAATTTAACGGACAATTACAGAAAACAGCTGATAATGAACTAAAAGGAAATTTTAATGAAAGTAATAAGGTTGTATTAAATATTTTGTAATTAGAAGAAAATATTTATTTAAGCTAATATTTGTTCACAAATATTCTAACTGATATTATCAATCGACGTACTGAAAGTTAAATTTAAATTTTTGTAGAGTTATCACACAAATAACACTAATAATTCAGTCAAATCGGGAAAATTAGAGGGAGATAACTGATAAAGTTTTTAAACATGACAAGATGTTCATTCAGGCATATTATTAAACATGCTAAAAGTCTAAAGCTCAATGTGTTGTGCTCGAGCCGCCATTTTGGAAAATTATGCTCCAATTCCATTTTTTTTGCTTATATCTCGCGAACCGTTAACAATATCGGAATTATGTTTCAGATAAAGAAATAAAGCTTATAAAATTTATTATTAAAATAGTACAAGCAACTCAAAAAATATGTATAAATGAACATGGGTAAAAATAGAGATATGCCCAGCTTCCACCTGAGCTCAACTTTGGGTATTGGCTCAAGTATTTGTCTCGCACTGTATTAGGCATGACGGAGGGGTTGGACGATAGATGTTTCTATGGCTCTTTCTCTTAAAACTGCATTTGTTGCTCAGGAAATTTCTGAAAATCTTAAAAAAGTCACACATTATAAAGGACATAAAAAAAGTATTGTTTACTCAAATTATGCAAGTTTGGTTACTCTTACCATTTAAAATACGTGACTCCCGTTTGGCGTAGCATCCGATAACGTATTCTCATCAGCCAATTCAGATAGTGAGTCGTTCTCATGGAGATCTCAGTCCAATGAACTGTCCTCAATTTCAATGATCACATTTGAGTTTGTGCAAGAGGTTTCGTAGGAATACACATATTCCTGCTTTTTGTATCTACAAGATGAAGTGCGTGCAATCCTTTTTGTAATTATAGGAAGTCAGTGTTAGCAAAGAGTCTCAAGCAGGAGTGTGGAGTGTCGGTACAGGGGTGATGAAGTTGTTCACTTTTTTTCTAACCCCAAAGGTCGCGATTTATGTCATATCCATGCTATTTTGAATCAGATATGGTATACACGTAAAGAGTGCTGTTGTACTGCTACAGCAGTGGGGGGTAATAAAGCTGAATTTGACTTATTTTTTCAACTGCAGATATACCATATGCAGATAGAGAAAAGCGTTCTCCAACTCAAGTTACTTTGTTGTGCCTTGCCTAATACAGTGCAAGATAAATACCTGATCCAATACCCAGAATTGAGCTCAGGTAGGAAGCTACGCATGTCTCGTATTTTTATCCATGTTCATGTGTACAGTTGGGCCAGCGATTCTTTTCACACACATCCTCAATGTATGACATGATCAACAACAGTGCTCTTAAAATGATTATCATAACATTTTCTAAGGTTAGAAAGGGCAAATGATGTATTTAATGTATTATCATGTTGATATTAATTTAGACATATGTTGTCAGCTGTAAAAGTAAATAAAAAAAAGGACACATCAAAGTTTGTTCTTTTGTGTTTTTATTTCAGTTTTGCGATATCTTAACAGTGCCTAAAAGTACTTGTATTAAAACAGTTCCTGTCAAAGCTTGGATTTTGTTTACAAATACAAATACAAATAGTTGAATCAGTAATTGTTTTTATTTAGCGAATGAACTGCGTTACAGATTTGAACTCGTTTTTTTCATTTTAGTTCATACGAATTGATGACATCTGAAAAAAAATTGCTATCCCAACTGTATGTATTTTTTTAGTTGCTTATACTATTTTAGTAATAACAATAGATACAGAAAAAATGTATATAACTTTTTTTGTAGTGAATTTTATAAGCTTTATTTTTTATGTGAAACATAATTTCAATGTCGCTAAAGGCTAGCGAGATACATGCAAAAAACTGAATCGGAGCACTATTTTTCCAAGATGGTGGCTTGAGCGTAACATATCGAGTTCAGGAATTTTAGAATATTTAATAGTATGCCTAGATGAACATCTTTACTAAGATTTAAAAGTTTTATCAGTTATTTCCGTCAAATGTTGAAATTTGTTCGTATTTGACTGAAATATAAATGAAACTTCGATATCAGGAATTGAACCCGAGTCTCCTAGTTAGGAAACCAGGCATTCTGACCACTAAACGATATAAGAGAGCCTCCAGGATAAAGCTGTGGACCTCAGTTCTCCCACTATTATCTTCATATTCTTGAGGCTACATATGTCAGGGAGTTTAATAACCCCTATTTGTGTTCGAAGTGGGACAACATTTTGTTTTGGGTAGCCCATACTGCGCTATGTACAGTTTATGCACATAGTAGAATATGTACGTTAGTCGGTTGACCTTAAGACAGCCATACCCAGGACAGTCACAGAATTTTATCCTGCAGCAGGATAATGATAATAATACAAAGTAGAATTTAAATAAATCCCTTGTAAGGATTATGTGATAGTCCTGGAGAGGATAATAATTCAAAATAATAAAATATGAGCATTACATTCATTGTAATTCCCATGGATAAGCATGACTTTCCCTATTTGACGGACTTCAACAGCATAGTTTGATAGTGGTGTTCCAGGTGGAGAGTCATGTTTCTCAAATTCATTTCTTGATTATCTGCTCGATGTATCCAGGCACCGCCCAAGAATAGTAAACTAAGAAGGATAGTTTATAAGCGCTATTTTATCGGCGAGGGGGCGTGGCTATGATGACGTAGACGACTGGCCAGAATTTGATTTCAGAGTAATATAATATATAGGCTAATAACTGCAATTTTTGGTTTACACACTGCAGCAGAAGGATATTAACATAATATAAAAATCAAAGGTAATAAGTGTTATGAATATTATAAAAATATGAGCCCGAATATAAATATTATTGTTTAAAACACGTATTTAGGTGTAAGGAATAATCAGTTTAAATATACTAGCGTGGGATCTGGTAAATCTGAAAGTCGGGGAATTTTGTAATTGTTAAAGTTTCAGGAAGACACTAAAAGTTCATAAAAGTCAGAACTACTCATCTTACAAATTTGATGAAAATATTAGTCGATAAAGACCTGATAAAATTAGGGATACGACCATTATTCGTAGCAAGTTGATTTGTACTTTGTAATACCGATTTTTTTAAATTTAGCTACTTATAAAATCATAACTAAAATATTTACCACCCTTGGTAAGCTTTGAATTTAAAGGCAATAATGATATTTCTTTGGCAAAACTATAACTTTATAGTGAGTATGGAAAAATATCTGTTTAGTCAGATGAGAAATAAATTGGTCCCCCACCACAGCTAATAAGAAAGGTAACTAAAAAAAGCAAATATTTTTTAAAAATAATTTATTAAACTAATTAACAACAAATAAAATAATAAAATGTTCTTTAATTAACAATCTTTTTTATTTTTTTTACGTGTTCTGCGGTTTTCATCGTTGGAAAGGATCATAATTTTTGTGTAAAACGAACAGAACAAATCACACTTGAACTGGGATTAAATTTATCTGCATGTTTACAGCAATTAATCCATTCTTTAAGCATAGTCGTAGAAACAAAATCTTTTTCTTTCGGGAAAGAATGATAAACAATTTTTGTATCGCCGGCTTTTGTAACCACACTCCTATTATTGCATCCATACATCGCACATCTATAGCCAGGCATAATTTTAATCTAGTCTCTGAAATAATTAATTACTTTTATACACATATCTATGAAGTTTAAAGCAAAATAAAATAACTTACAATAAACAGCAGAAAATACCTAAACACAAACTTACAGTTGATTTATTTTAGTTACTTATTTTAAAGTCTTATTTATTTTATAGTCTATTTAAAACAAAAAAACACTTAAAATTAGTTTTAAAACACAGTAAACACATGCAGAATCACAAAGTAGAGTCAATTTTGTCTTTAAAAGTTCTAAAACACGGCTAAACAGTAGTAAACACACGTATAAGCAAGCATAAACAATGCCGGTACGCCAGACGGTGACGTCACCAACTAGATCGCAAGCCGATCGGAGAGCCAACATACGTTCTTATGGGAATAAACTATCCTTCTTAGTTTACTATTCTTGGGCACCGCCTTCCCTATTGGAATATATTTCCTGTAGTAAAGGATAGAAGCATGTGTGCACAGCGGCCAGCGAGACTGTAATCCCTAATTTAGATGCAGTTTTCAACAAACGTCATAATGTGCAGATATGTAGCTGGCACGAGGATAAAAATAAATAGTAACAACTATTGGCAATATCATGGACGAGAAAAATTAGTACATGTAGATTTGTGTTGACAAAGCCATGCATTTTAAGGAACATGTAATCATTAATGTTATTATGCATATTTTAAGTGTTAATTAGAGTACATATACTCTGTTAATGTAGTAAACGGATTTTGCAAACTAATGCATGAACAGTTGAGGAAATAGTGGTAAATGTTTTGTGTAATGTTGGTGTTAAAAGTGAAAATGTTGTACTGCTTGTATCAGATGCAGTGGCATACACTGTTCCCCACTATATATATGTAACAAGTGTAATGGACAAAAATTTTTATAATTTTGGAATGACATTTTGGGTAGGAATGATACCCAAAATGTCATTCCAAAATTATAAAAATTTTTGTCCATTACACTTGTTACATATATATAGTGGGGAACAGTGTATGCCACTGCATCTGATACAAGCAGTACAACATTTTCACTTTTAACACCAACATTACACAAAACATTTACCACTATTTCCTCAACTGTTCATGCATTAGTTTGCAAAATCCGTTTACTACATTAACAGAGTATATGTACTCTAATTAACACTTAAAATATGCATAATAACATTAATGATTACATGTTCCTTAAAATGCATGGCTTTGTCAACACAAATCTACATGTACTAATTTTTCTCGTCCATGATATTGCCAATAGTTGTTACTATTTATTTTTATCCTCGTGCTTGGTGTAAAACTTTGATATATCAAAAATGAGTAGAATTATAAAAATCGTCACTAATAAATTACCTTTATTTTTCAATGTATGATAAAATCACATTAAAAAAAGTTGTTGCGAATGCAATTTGTGCCTACTTAACAAATTTTAGAAATATAAATTTTTTTGTTGAAAATAAGGCGTTAAGAACAAAAGTTATGCATAATACTGATTTATTTTAGAAAAGATTTGCGATTTTAGGGCACTCTCAATTTGCAAAATGATTTTTAAAAATTCAGAATAGAATACTAATTCATTGATAAAACGGGCAATTACAACAAAATAAATTTAGTAAGCAGACACAAATTGCTTTCTAAACAACTTTCTTAATAGAATTTTTTCATATCTTGAAAAATTAGGGTAGTTTATTAGTAACGATTTTTATAAATCGATTTATAAAATATCCTGTATAACACCGATCAACTCATTTCTGTACATTTTAATTTCATATCAAGCAGGACGGAGTATCTAAGTGCCATTCCAAAATTCGACAATTTGTTGTCCATTACACCGCTTGTTACATCTATCCTGGGACACAGTGTATGTGTAAAGTTGCCAGGCTTTTACGATCCACGTATCCCAATATAATTTATGTCACTTGTCTAGTCCATGCCTTGTAATCTATACTAATGCCTTGATTACAAGACAGGAGATTTCATGAAATGTTAACATGTTGAGCCCCGGTGTAGAAACGATTTTAGGGTTCTGGACCAGCATTTCTTTTTGGCAACTATTGTTAAATCGAAAATATATATTTAGCGCCATTTTGTTTGCAATACTTTGTTTTTTACCATTTTATTGAAATTTTCATTTGAGATACATGGAAATACCTCGTGAGTTGGAGTGGTTTGGGACCACAGAACAAGAACGGGCTGATGCTGACACGTCCAGAAAAAGGTGTGCACAATGCTATAAGCGCATGAAAGACCATGACTGTAGAAAACCACTCGGTACAAATGCTCAAGAACCAAGTATATGTGTTCTGTCTACAAGATACTTTATCCAATAAATCCGTACAAAAAATAGTTTTATTTATTAGTTACAATAATATGTTCATATAAACTATTTTTATAATTTAAATGTAAAAATTAATAAATTTGTTTGTGAGCATTTGTTCCCAATTTTTGATACTGAAAAAGTGTACCACCTATACGTAAAGATTTTCATAACTCGCTAATATCAGCCAGTTCTCCGGAACCGGCTTTGTACACTTCATATGCATTTAACATCTAAACATGGGTATCTCAATTTAAATTGAGGCCTGATGAATGCATGGAGTTCGCGTGGGCAGTATATGTACCTCGCGGTCCAGTGGAACTTCTGGAGTGTGGGTCAAATTCTACACTACGGGGGCTTAACGTGTGAAGACACTTGAGATATGTATTTTAATTGTTCTGTACAAATGATGTTATTATCGTACCAGCCCTGCATGTATGGAAATTGTCAGGTGTCTAATAATAATATAATATATTCTTTATTAGCCATATCTATTATAACACAGAAATACATTTTGTTTTTAATTCAACTTTGTTACTTGATTTTAACATTTAAGTACACATTTTCTAAAATTGTCCTGACAATTTTTTATTTTATTTGACGGAGCGTTAAACATATTTAAATCTTTATATGTAGTGATGTTTTTGCTGTTTCTATTAAAAGAGTCATTATTTCTTGTATTATGTGAATGAATATTATTTATTTCATTTTTTTACATAAATACAGAGCATAGGAACATTGGCATAGACATTTTTGTATAAATTTATGAATCGGTAGAGATCATTTTTATAATTGGTTTGGTAATAGTGACCATTTGTCAGTATTGCCAATAAATTAAATTCATTAATTCATTTTAAGGTGATGATTAATACTATTTGAAATGCCTTTATTCACAGCAATTCATCACTTTCTGCAGCAACGAAACTGAGCAAATCCATGTGTTTTCGTAAAAGAGTTGCATTGGCATCAATTCAATTAGTGTACCAAATGAACATTAAAGTGACCAGTGTACTTCGACCCAGGCTGTGATACAAATACAGTGTTCTCTTTGCTGTTCTATAAAATTTATTCCCTTTATTTCATTGAACAAATGTATCTTATTGACCATGAAAATAAATGGCATAAGTGAATTTCCTTCTTCCAACTCATTTTTGATGTAATTTTTGTTCTTTCCCCTTTCTCTTATTTTACTTCAATTTATAATTTTGTATGTACTTTTTTCTGTTATAATTCAACATCCTTTAATAACTTGCTACTATAGAATAAAATAGAATAGAAGATACTTTATTTCAAAAAAATTAGTTACAAAGATTATAGATGAAGGAGCGTCACAAATTTGACTGTCGCTAGTTAAAAACAATAATAATTATTATAATACAATACGAATTGGATTACACTGACATTAAAAAAGACAAAAAAAAAAAAACAATTTACATTAAAATGACAAACTCATTTACAGAGTATAATGTTTCAATGTTCACAATACATATAGTTAAAAACAGATTTTTTATATTTATCTAAAACTTTCACATCATTGGGTAATTTGTTATAAAACTTAATACACCGAAAGCAGCAATTTTTTCATACAGTGTAAGTTTGTGCTATAGAAACTTGTAAACTTAAAAATTCTCGTTCTCTAACTTCTGCTCTCGCACAACAACTATAGTATTTTCATAAATTCTGTAGAGTAAAGGAATGCGGATTCAATGGTGTGCATGGGTAGGAAATAATAAAATAATAAAGATGAAATAATTTGATTAAGAATACCAATGATGATGATTAATATTTTCTCTTATAAATCGATACATTTTAGTTTAGGTATGAAAAACAATCACTAGGGAAAGTTATGTTGTCATTAAATACAATTATTTATATAATCTGAATTTTATAAACATTATATTATTTATTATTACTTACAAATATAGGTATTGGTTAAAGTTGTAATTGAAAAAAAGTCACAAGATTATTTATGATTTTCCTTATAAAAAATTGTATTTACGACACCCAAATAACAACAGTGAATATCTTACTCGCTGGTCTGTGTTACTCCAGACGTTTTCTCCCACTGCTCGAAAGTATTTCCTGCATATTAGGTTAGGTTAGGTTAGGTTTGTTGTGAGTGGGTCTCAGTAGACCCTCCACTGCGGCCATCAGCAGGCCTATTGTGGCTCACGCCTAATTATATTTCACCCAATAAGTTCAGTCTCCTAATGAAACTGATAACTTTATTGAGTGAGAATGTGTCCAGATCCTCTGGCAGCAGTTGCCCTTTGCCAAATATTGAGAATCGGATCCTCTCCACAGCGGGACAGGTGCATAAGATGTGGTCTGCCTTCTCATCATCCTCCAAGCGTAGACGGCACTCGGCGTTTTCCGCTAGGCCGAGTTTATGCAGATGATAGTTTAGTCGGCAGTGTCCGGTATATAGGCCTGTTAAGAGTTTTTAGGTTTACCCTGTTTAACTCTAAAATTTTCTTAGCTTTTGATTTCAAAGGATATTTTATAAACGCCTTCGAATGAACTAATCCTGGTAACTCTTGCCAATATTGGAGAGTTTTCCTTTCAGCCCAGGTTGAGATAGCCATCTTGGCAGTACTTGAGGATATGCCAAGTATTGGTTCTGGTCTGATGAATCGTGATCCCGCTCCTTCTCTGGCTAAGGAGTCCGCTATTTCGTTACCTTCCATACCAGAGTGGCCGGGTATCCAGACCAGAGTCACTTTGTTGTTTTTGCTTAAATGATTTAGAGATTTTTGACAATTTCATACCGTTTTGGAGTTACACCGGTAGGAGCCAAGAGCTTTTATAGCAGCTTGGCTATCTGAGAAAATTTTTATTGATCTGCGTGTAAGATGCATATATTCCAGCCTTCATACGCACAGTTCAATGGCATGAACCTCAGCCTGAATAACAGTTGCATGAGTACCTAGGCTTGAGAATATCCTCACCCTTGGTCTGTAGCTATGTACTCCGGCTCCTGTTCCCTCGGGAGTTTTGGAGCCGTCTGTAAACCAACAACTGTCTGCCTTCAGTAGGTCGGCTTTATTCCGATCCCACTCATCTCTTTTTGGAGAAAGGATGTTGAAGGTCAGCTCGTGGTTGGTCATGGTTGGCATAGTATCCGAGGACATTCCCAGGATGCTGTGTCATCCAGCAACCTGTTCCGCTCCATGATACTAGTCTACGGCATATTAATGGCCGCTTGTTGCAGTCTGTAAGTTACCCACCTGGCCTCTCTCTCCAAATATATATCGACGGTGTTCCGACAAAAAGGCGTAAGCGACAATAATCTGCAAATGAGATTATTATCGAAAACATATCGTAAGATATAAGCCTTTCCGCTAACACTATGGTTGATTCCACCAAAAGTTCGAGAATCGTTAAAATTGAAGTTAAATAAGCGTAATCGATAATTTCCATTGTGAATAAAGTGAGATTATAAATTAATAAACGCCGAAATCCCATAGTGGCATGGGTTGAAATGCTCACCTGGGATTATTTCGACACCCAGAACAAGGTATTTTTTGTTTAACTATTTATAATTTTATTAAAACAAAATTAAACTTGGAATAACACATTTTACATGTTCATCAATTTTTGGCTCTCCTGTAAAATTTGGTAAAAGTCGCTTACGCCTTTTTGTCGAAACACCGTCGATATGAAGAGGGGATAAATCCAGGAGGATTTCCAATGCAGCTGACGGTGTGGTGCTAATTGCTCCCGTTATGGTCATGCATGCTAATCTCTGCAGTCCAGAGAGTTTGGATTTGGCCGTCCGTTGTGATCCTTTCGGCCCCCAAACGATGGATCCGTATGTTATCATTGGTCTGATGACCGTGATATAGATCCAGTAAATTTGTTGGGGGACCCATACCCCAGGATTTGCCACAAATACGACGGCATGTCCATAAGGACAGCTTTGCGGATTACTTTTTTTCAGATGGGAGTTCCAATTAAGTGATATATCCAGAGTGAATCCTAGATATTTCACCTTCTCCGCAAAATGGAGTAGTTTCACCCATTAAGGTGGGAGGTCTTAAGTCCTCCAGCTTCCTTTTCCGGGTGAATGGTGCTATTACTGTTTTTTGAGGGTTTACAGACATCTATTCCCTGTCACACCAGTTACTCACTGCAACCAGTGTCTCTTGAAGGGTATTTGATATTACTCCTTCAGAGTTTCCTCTGACTAGTATGACTAGATCATCTGCATATGCTAGAACCTCAACCTCCCACAGTGTGAGAATAGCCAGTAGGTCGTCCACAATAAGTGACCACAAAAGGGGGGAGAGAACCCCCACCCTGCGGGCATCCTCTCGTGGCTCTAAACCTAACTGTTTCTCCTTGTAGAGACGTTGTTATGGTTCTGTTTGATAGCATAGCACGAATCCAGTTGCCTATAGTAGGCTCAATTCCTCTGGCAGCCACTACTGCATATAAGGAGTCGGGCAGTGCATTATTAAATGCTCCCTCAATGTCGAGAAAGGCTCCCAACGCAATTTCCTTCATTTGAAGGGATTGGGTGATCTTCTCGACTAGGTTATTGAGTGCTAGTTCTGTTGATTTTCCTGTCTGATAGGCGTACTGATGGATATTGAGGGGGTGATGATTCCAGGATGTTCCCCCTGATATATCCGTCCAGCACCTTCTCCAAGCCTTTTAACAGAAAAGATGTCAGGCTAATTGGTCTAAGTGATTTAGGGCTTGGTTCTTTCCTACCCATTTTTGGTATATTCCTGCATATTATGCGCGTTATACCATGTTTATAGGAGTAATAAGATAAGTGGATGGTCCAAGATCAATTGCATCAACTGCTCTAGCTGCATTAAATGAAGTGAAAGCAGAAAATTGGATTAAGTGTATAGATCATGTTAGAAAGATCTAATTACAGATGTGGGACCTTGATACCAAGATGGATAATCCCGTTAAATCACTCATAATAAGAGTAGGTGAAAGTGAAAAAATGTTTTCTTCAGACAATGAATGGTGCCATATTATATATGTATAGTCAATAATAAGTCAGTGATCGTGTATAAATAGTTTTCGTCCACAACTTAAGTGTTCAAGTTTTTTTTGTGTGTATAACGTGTTACGTATATCCTATATAATGTATTATTAGTATGTATTGTGTTCGTGAATTTTGTGTAGTTAAATTTACATTGTTTTGGTGAGTTATTTTTTCATCCAAAGTTTATTGTTGATTTTAATAACTATCCTACCTATACTAATATGTCCCTCTACCCATTCCCCTCCTGGAAAGGGATACTTTTACCTCCCTGTGATCCTTGCTGGGCAAAATCAATTTTCTAATGAGGTATCGTATTTTTTTGCTATAAATAACAGTTTTATTTCTTTAATTTGTTATCGGAGAAATAAAGCAACATATATTCTAAAATATCTTCAATTGCAGGTATATATTTTAGAGAACTAAATTTAATTATTCTGCTCCGATTACTAATTACAGTAATTCAAATTTTATTTGTATAAAGCTTTTAAATGTTGCAAAATATTTAATGCAAAAATATGTATCTAAATCACATATATACAATTTTAAAAACAAATTCATTTTCAGATCTATCTATACTATGTCCAACGTTACGTTACGCCCCTGACTACACCGCTCACTAGGGTTTATGTCTATTTACTTTATTCGTATCGTATACGTTAACAACTATTTTAATTATATGGTCCACTGCAGCGATTTCCAGCAAGGTTTTTATTTTTATACAAGGTGGCCTTCTGATCACTAAAACGAAAGAGACGGGTGTATATAAATTGCTTGAGACGAGTGTACAGATTTTATGTTTTACATGTGCTCCCCTGTATTTAAATAAATGCTCTTTCACTTTGACAAATAGCCAACAAATTTTTTGTTCCACTCTACAGAATTTACGAAAACATTATAGTCAGAATTTACGAGCCAAAATGTCACTACTTTCCGAATATTTCCTATTATAATTTTCTGTTTAAAGTCGTCACTCTTTCGAGATCTCATGTTTTTTTTTCATGACCTTTTCATAATGTTGTTTCATGTTTTATTTATCAAATTTGTTAATCCGATACTACTAAACCAGATACTTTTTAGTCCATAGTATTTTCTGACATGTTTCTTAAAATTAGTTCCGTCTTTATTCTGGGAAGCTTCCAGTAAAGTTTGACGAATACTATAATTTCACATTAAATCTGCAATAAGTTGTTAGTACATTATTGTTAAATTGCGAAAATGCAGACCACTCAATATCTTTTCTAATTGTAGGCATATTTTACTTACACAGAGCAAAGCAACCTAAAACCATATCTCTCACAATGCATTAAATTCTAAATACAATAACAAACATGTTTATACATGCAGTAGAACTTTCCTATTAGTTTTTGCATATAACGTGTGTTACCAGTAGTACTTAGTACTAGACTGGAACAACCACCATACATCACATATTGTGTTATAATTCTCAAGTTTCACCTCTAAATAAAGTTTGATCGAGTTCAAATTTTACACAGCTTTTTAACTCAACAATGTACAACTTTTTCATATACAAACATTTTAAATTTCAACAATGCTTTTTTGCTCCACCCTAATGGGTAGTATATGTAAAAGATATTGACTTGCTACTGGTAGTTAACTCTGAAAATGAAATCTAAAAATCACATTTAGAAGAATTGGTACCTTTTGGGTTCGATTTAGTATATGGGGCAGTCTTTAAAAATATGCATTTTTAATAAATATCAAATGCCCGTATATTTGAGACTGCCCCTTTTAATAGTTTTTTCCATTACCTCTCTTTCCAGTAAATTGCAATAGTGTGTTAATACCCTTCTGGTAATATTTCAGATTCTGGCAGGAAAGGATTTAGAAGCAACTCGGCTATTGATCTACAAGCAGCCCAAAGAGCTAAAGCAAGAGCTCAGTATTCTGCATTGGCTCGGACCAAAATCCAGTCGGGCACAGCAAGTCTTCGTATGTTTATATTAAAACATCGCATGGTGTTTGCTTCTAAAACTAAATGTTATAGTAGAGTAACAGTCATTTAATTAATAATATTAGTAAAATTAATAAAATATAATTTTTGAGATAAATTTTGGCACCATCTAAAAATTATTAATTTTAATTTAGAAATTTGAAATATGTCAACATTTTCAGTATTTTCATACCTTTTAAAGTTGCAGGAATAAGATTTTTTTTGCATCAAACCAAAGTATAACAGAAGTGATCATTATTTATTTATTTTGTATGTTATAATACTTATAATAAGAGCACACTCCATTGATATCAATTTTGTGCCCAGAAGTTATATTCGGCAATTATTAATTTGCATTTCTTAATTCTTAAATATTCTCTATATTACAAGCATTTATAAATATCTATAGTAAATTTTATCAAAAATGCATTGAAGTACTGGTATGGTGCCAATATTCGAAGTCTAAATTCTAATATGTTTTATATAGATAGAACTGCATTTTTACATCAGCTTATATTATTAGTACTTTATAGAAATACTGAAAAATAAAAAATAATTATAATTCTGAATAGATTATATAATAATATGAATTGCCACACCAAGAGCCCCAAATTACATTCAACAATATCTATTCTATAAGTAATGGGAATGGGGATGTCCTATTACGTTGAAAGTTGATTTTTTTTTATGTATATGATTCTGCATTATACAGGGTGAGTTTTAAATGCGTAGGTTATATTTTAACTCGCAATATATTTCGATCGAGTACAATAGTCTCTATTAGTTGTGACGTCACAATTATGCAACCTACGTATCACTGACATAATACACTGATTGCCTATACGTCACACTGGAACTTAACCCTTAATACATATGTCTATAAGGGCGACATTTTCGATGCTTAAATATAGCGTAGAAATTTTGATGTTCGATTATGTCCAATGTTCAACACATTAGAAAAACTCCAATAAATAAAATTAAACATTTTACATCCACTTTTATTAGTATGATCACACACTGCAAATCATTAACCAATAGTTCAAAATAAACACAGAAACGTTTGTTATGTTCTCAACTTATGTAATACATATCATGAAAATAAATTAAGTTAATGCATTTCTAAAATGCATACATCTTGTCTGCTGCATTTTCAACATGGACACGCAAATCTTCCAATGTATTCACAGAAGTAGCATATACTGTCAATGTTTAATTTGAATAATTAGCCGTTTCTACACAATACGATAACTAAATGGTCACTAACAAGTACGATTCATAAAATTAATCACAAAAATTAGTTAGAAATTACACAAATGTTTTACTCTGTTAATAAAATGTAGTTCAAGACATCTAATTGTACTTAGTGTGACAACACTGCTTTAAACTAGTAAATCACTAGTAGATATGTTAGACTGTTTCAGGTAACAAGTACTTCCAAAATATTTCCATCTTATTTTTTTTTGAAAATCAAAAATAAAATAAAATTATACATGGAAATTAAAACAAAAAAGTTTCAATGATTTTCTATAGATGTCAAGAATCGGTTTAAATATAACTGCATATTTAAGACACCCTGTATATATATAATTAATATAAATAAATGGTTGATGTTTTAAATTTCTTTGCATTAACAGAAATTATGTAATTTCTGAATAATTTATAATTCCTCTGAATTAAACAACCAATGAAATAATAATCTTTAACTGTCTTCAGCTACCAAAACATAGAAAATATGATATGAAAACACCAATTCGGCAATAGAATAATATTGCCGAACTGGTGTCATATATTTCTCATGTTTTGGTACTGTGTTTTGATGGCTGAAGACAGTTAAAGAGATGTTTGTGATTTCGAATTATTTTTGGGAATTTGTACATTATTTTCTGAACTGTAGTAAACAGTTACAAGACTGTTAATTTTCATACAATTTGATTAGGTTTTCAACTATCGAAAAAAAAAATTTTTTTTTGAAATTCCCGTTTTAATTATGCAAATTTTTATAACTGAACCAAGAGAAAGATATATTTTTAAATTATATAAATTTTAATTAAGTATTTTGTTCCCTGTTAACAAAGAGCGTGATGTGTGATACAAACACCTGCACGAGTTTTAAAAGGCATAAGTTGCTTTTTGTACAGGGTTATTCAACGAAAGGGCCCACCCCTATATTTTGTTTATTTTTCGAATTAGAAAAACTGTTAAATAAAAGTTGTAGTGAAACAAATGGAGTCTTTTAGAATCCCTGCAAAGAATATACAGATGATCCCTTAAAAAGTTGGACAAACCAAAGTTAAATTTTTTTAAATGGAGCACCAGAGATTTCAAAAAATGTAAAAAATAGGGTGTTCCATTTAAAAATATGTAAGTTTGGTTTGTCCCGCTGTATATTCTTTGCAGAGATTCTAAAAGACCGCATTTGATTCACTACAACTTTTATTTGAAAAAATTTTTTCTGACTTGAAAAATAAACAAAACGTAGGGATGGCTCTTTTTGTTCGATAACCCTGTACAGGCAAAATGTTATGTTATAGCAGATAAACAAAAACAAATATATCATATATTTTATTTTCCTGTAAAGAACTTTTTTTACAGGTTTTCAACATCGATTACAAATTGTATTAAAAATATCTACATTTTCACCCATTTTAATATAAAAAAATCAACTCGGAAATAAACGTGAAAAATGATGAGCATTTGAAGAATCATGGCTAATAAAGGACAAACAGTTTTAATGGGAATGTCACTTTTTAATATGATGTATTTTCTATTATGGGATTTTATTGTTGAAAAAAATATAATAGATATTTTTTGTTTTTCTGTATTGTGTATTTCAGTAATTTTTGTGCATGTAAAAGCATATCAAATTTTTGTTCATTTTGTAGTATATTCTTGTTTTCCATATTTAACCTTAATAAATAATAGATGTCCAATTGTTTAATCTTTAACAATTTTAACTACGATAAAAAACACTAATTTCTAATTTATAATATAATTGAACAAATTTTTGATGCTTTTTAATATATTTTTTATATTTAGTTTATTAATCGCCATGTTGCTTTTTTCCATGTATGCCTTTAGAGGGAGAGGTTGCTCAGCAAGGTACACAACATTTTAACATAGTTTGAAAACTTTAATAAAATATTAACATTTCATAACATATTTATAATAAATTAATTGTGTGGAAGAAGGAAGAAATGTAAGAAAAAACAAAAGTTTTAATTTTGTTTTTTTTTTAATACTAACTTTATTTTGAACTCTATTATGCCCATTTCAAAATTACTGAAAGGCAAATAGTAAATGTAGATTATTTTTGTGACTTTTTTTTTTATAAGTACCACTGAATAAATTATAGATAACTTCATAATTTTAAATATCTTTCAAAATTCTAATTAAAGTTCTGAAAAAGTTACGAAGACAAATTATTGGATTTGTTTTTACTCGATCTTTTTCCCAACAGTTACATTTTAAAAGTATTCGTAAAGTGCATTAATATGCAAAACAGAACATTTTCTGTTTTGCATTCTTGAAAAGAATAATATTAAATGATTTTACTTCCATAGCTCGACCAAGAAAATCCCCAGACACGGTGGTTACCGCTTCCCCAGAAAGAGTGAGCAGAACAAGGAATAGAACCTCACAATCTCAACGTAAGTAAACATTTTGTGAGTCTGTGTGTCGTGACTGTTATTGCAAAAAGAGCCAAATAATTTTTATTTTTTTCTTCAGCTACTAGTAGATCCGGATCGCCTAGCTCCCGTTTGGCCTATATCTACCAAAGAGCAACTGATCATGACTCACCTAGACCAAGAAGGTTATCTTCAGGCATACCAAGATCTACGCAAGGATCTCGAGATACTTCGAGAGAAACTAGTCCCAACAGAGGTTCTAGTCTTAGTAGATTTAGAAGAGGTAGCGATAGGCCTCCTTTGAGTCCGGCTTCTAGACCTGTCTTAGCGCAAAAGATACTGCAACAAAGTCGAGAAGCAGAAAATGCTTTAGCAGATGCATTTGTAAGTAAAATTTTCTCAGAATTTTTTCCCACAAGTGTTTAATAATTATAAAGTAATTATTTTACTAATTCTCTTTTTTTTCAAACACCAAATGAATAATGATGTTGGAAATGTTGTTCCCCAGTTTTATTTTTGTGTAAAATATTTTAATTGGTCTGATTTAGAAAAAACCTGTTTTATATTTTATTACAGAACGATTCTACAGAACACTATAGAAGTCCAAGGAAGAGCGGCATGAGGTCGTTAGACAATCATTCAGATGAATCTGAAACTTCGAGTGTTTGCTCTGAGCGTTCATTTGATTCCTTCAAGAGGCCTAGTGATGTAAGTGTATTTTTAAGGAACTCATTACTTTCTACTACTTTGCATACTAGTCACCGAGCATGTTTGGCAATAAATCATGCTTTTGGCATAGCTCAGTGTATAATTAATTCAAAGTTAAAAATAATTATAGGACAGTATGTTTTCCTGATTGAGATGTATTTTTTATTTTATAATAATGATTGAGATAATTGCTTAAACATTTTTTTTTTTTTTTGTGTCGAGAATTATCACAAATAATTAATGCAATAGAAATAAACTTATCGTAGTAAATTAAGTGTAAGATTTTTCTGTAAACAAAATTTACTTAAGCTGTCCTAAATGGAGTAAGACAAAAATCAAATAAGAAGAAACTATATTTCAGTTACCAAATGTATGAAATTTTTTAAATTGGAAGTATCAACGTGCGTGATTTTCTCATGACTTCATCAGAGCAGTATCACACATACAGGTAATGATCTTGAGTATCTTAATATAGGAAATTGCAAAGTACTGTGTAAGGTGCCGCTTTGTAGTGATAATGAGCGTTTCACACAATTTCGCCTTTAAATGCTGTGTGTTCATGCCTCCAGGTTTTGATGCATGACTGCTGTTTGATTTTAAATTCAGCGATGTTAACAATGCAATGTTGATGTTAAGTGTTAGTCCACAAGGACCCGCTCACAAAAACCTAACACCTAATGTTGATGTATACAACTGAAGGAAAAGTCCAGTTAATTCGAAGGTATCTCTCTGGAAATTCCACCCATGATACTGTAAATTTATTCATACTGGTCTTTTAGAATTTACCAACTCCGTCAACTCAAAGGAGATTAATGTTGGTAATTCATTATTTAAAAAATACGAATGTGTGAGAGAAAATTGTAGAACATGCCAAAATATGAATAACGAACCTCAAGTTCCTCTAATGCAAATGTCTCATGATAGGGAAGACAGAGAGAGAATGTTTTTTCATTTGTTGAAATTAATGGACCTTGTTCTAGTCAACAAAGTGAGATGGTCTTTCTCTGATAAACTACGAGGGAGGTATTTTCGAACCGCTTGTAAAATAATGTTATTGCGTTGTTTTTGTTGTTTTTTCTGGGAGCGATTTTTTTTTATTTTGCTATCAGAGTTTCAATTAAGTTTTCTGTTAAGATATGTTTATTAGATTTTTTTTCTTAAGATTTTGTTGTAAGACATTTATTTTGTTTTTGTCCCAGTTGATAAAACTATTACACTAATTTTGACCAAGCCTGGAGAAGCACCTCTGCATTGGCAAAATCTGACTAAATTCAATATGTATGGACAAAATCATGATTATGTTAATAACTCTCCCAACACTAGTCAGCGTTAGTTTGTATAAATAACAAGAGAGTGACACTTCAAACCTATACCAAGATCATCAACTTTGTTATCTGTATATGTGCGTGTTTTTATATTATATTTCAATTCACACATATAAATAAACTCCATACATTTTCTAACTGCAGAATGGCTGGTTGTTTACTAAATACGCACACCAGTTTTGGTATTATTTTCTTAATGTGCCACATGC
This sequence comes from Rhamnusium bicolor, assembly GCA_029963845.1. Classification (NCBI taxonomy): domain Eukaryota; kingdom Metazoa; phylum Arthropoda; class Insecta; order Coleoptera; family Cerambycidae; genus Rhamnusium; species Rhamnusium bicolor. The sequence continues at coordinate 98,344 of JANEYF010005321.1, read as the reverse complement.
TTAAGCTAATGGTATCATTTTATGTATCAGTCATACTCATGGAGTGGTTCGCAGCAAAGATTATCAAGCAGGGACTTGTGGGAACCGTCCCGAGTAAGTAAAGTTCATACAAAAGATTGCTTATGCTTAATCTAAATGCTTGCCTAGTACAAACTGCTATATTTCACTAATTGCTATGCACATTTTTTGATGTCTGAGATACCACAATGTCATATTGTATCACTTAGGAATTAATTATGATCTATTTAATAATAATTCTTGTTTAGGTATATGTTAAATACACACATTTTACTATACTTTAGTTGTTAAGACTAATTATTTCATAGGGTGATTAACTGGGGGCATTTATAAATTAATCTGAAATTACAATTTTACCTCGAAATTCTAAACAATTTAAAATGTCAACATAGCTATTGTTTACATATACAGTGTGTTCATTTCAAAACTAGCCACCTAGAATAACTAGATTTCTGAAACTTAACAAAAACAGGAAACTAGAAACCGCTTGGCTGATTTTACAGAAGTTGAGTTTTCCATAATAGTGAGACAAATGATTGATGTTATTATTTATGAATCACCAATTTTATTTTTTTATAGAAACAGCCAAATTAAATAAAAAAAATCATTCAATTGTAATTATTATTTTTCACCTATTTGTAAATCCTTTTAAACAATTAATATCAATATTATTAGGAATGAATAAAGTTTAATCAATGTCATATTTTGTATTCAAATACTTACATGGTTTTTCACAAAACACCAAAACACCATATACTAATACTATATTAAAACTATTTTAATCATCTTCACATGATGCCAACTTGGTTGGTGAAACGCGCTTAAGTGGAGTATGTGGTGTTTCGTGGAAAACCACGTCAGTGTTAGCTTTACATCAGAGATTCCAACTCACTTCAGGAGTATCTTGTATTTCCTGTGGAAAATAATTCTGTTCAATATTGCAGTAGACGCCTATTTTATATATGCTAGCAGACAAATATCCCCTGCTTTGTTTGATTTATATTGCTCTCCGCAAATAGGGCAAAATATATGACAACACTAGATTTAAAATCCGGCTACCATCAACTTCCGGTAAACCCATCTAATAATAATAAAATAACTTTTCATTATGCCATTTTCACTATAATAGAATGCCCCTTCTAGCTTTCAATGGTTGATCAATCGATGTAGATGAATTGTCATACTGATATATCTCAACAATTTTATCATCCTTTCATACGAAAAGCACCTTTGAGACCTATAGAGCATCTCATTTACAGAATTCGTCTGGTCAAGATACACATGAATAGATCAAAATGCACATATGCTTGTATGTCTCTTTAGGATATCTTATGTATAAAAGATAAAGCCTGCTTAAAGTCTCAGCTGTATGAGAAATGTGATCATCGCAGAATGTTAAACAAGTTTTGGAATTCCTTCAGACATTCTTGGTGCCTCATGTTCATGGAACTTTGTTGACATTTAACCATTCTAACTCTAACTCAGAAAAATGCAAAATGGCAAGAATGACGAGAGAAAACTACCATGCAATGGAGCGTAAAACACTTGCAGTCTTATATGCAGTAAAAAGACCAACAGTTGTTGAAATGGTTGCTTTTCTAAAAATTTCCAAGTAGAAGATTAGCGAGGTGGGCTTCATCAATAAAAAAGTCTGGGAGTTTGATTAGCTGTTTGACAGATTTACCTTATGATGTCAAATCGTCAGTACTGTATTTGAATTGTAATTAGTTACTCATGTTACTAATTATTAAAGAGTGAACTAGTAAAGTGTTATTTTATTTTGCTAGAAAAGATGACCAGTTTACAAAATAAACCAACTATAAAATGTAAATTCTACAGGCGCAGTGTTGAGCATGTTGTAAATCTGATTCCCCACAGCCATACAAATTTATTAAATAATTTAATAATTGATATAAACTATACATAAATTCGGCTAGAACACAAAAAGCTTTGACAAGCTTTGACAACTTCTTAAGGAACAAAATCATTGAAATAAAACACTCGTATACGTAACTACTGATTAATTAAAGTTAATAACCTTGTTATTTACCAAAGTGGTGAATTAAGCTGTCCAACATTTTATTATGTAAATAAATGTAAATTATTTTATTTTGCATGCAATATTACAAATTTTCAGCAGTCTTACTAAGTAAAACTTGTTTGTAAATAAAATGTTATAAGAAATGCTTCCATTGAATGATAAATAACACCTTTTTAGATTCCAAATTATTTCTCCCATATTTCTAAAAATTAGCAGCATGTAGGAAAGGCTGACAGTAACGTGATTTTAGTATTTCATAAATGCATCTATCACTTCAGGTGAAACAGATTATACTACTTGATGTTTTTTTGGTATGATTATGCACCTTTAATATTCTTTCACTATTATTGATAGAACATGCAATTTATGAAAAAATAATTACAACTAATAATCAAAGGTGTCTGGATAATCAGATTAAGATTAATATACTAATACTGTATTAACACTATTTTAATCATCTCCAGATGATGGTAACTTGGTTGGTGAAACGCGCGTTAGGTGCAGTATATGGCGTTTTGTGGAAAACCACATCAGTGTTAACTTCACATCAAAGGTTCCAATCTACTTCAGAAGTATTTCGTATTTCCTGTGGAAAATAATTCATTTTAATAAGGCAATAGAAGCGTATTTTATATAATTGTGATAACACTAGCAGACAAATATCCACTTCTTCGTTTCAATGATATAATATTGCTCTCCGCAAAAAGGACAAAATAAATGGCAACACTACATTTAAAATCTGGCTACCAACAACTTACGGTAAACCGATCTGATCAGAATAAAATAGCTTTTCATTACACCATTTGACACATTACATTATAATAGAATGCTGTTTGGGTTGAAGAGTGCCCCTTCCACCTTTCAATGGTTGATTGATCGATGTAGATGAATTGTCATACTGATATATCTCAATAATTTTATTCTTTCATATGATCAGCATCTTTGAGACCTATAGAGCATGTCTCATTTGCAGATTTCGTCTATTCAAGCTACACATGAGCTGGTCAAAACGCACACATGCTTGTATGTCTCTTCAGAACATCTTATGTATAAAAGAATAAAGCCTGTCTAAAGTCTCTGCAGAAACGTTATCGTCGTAAAATGTTAAACAAGTTTCGAGATTCCTTCAAACATTCTTAGTTCTTCATGTTTATGGACCTTTGTTGACATTTAACTATTCTAACTCTAACTCAGAAAAATGCAAAATGCAAGAATGAAAAGAGAGAACTACCATGCAATAGAGCGTGAGGCACTTGCAGTCGTATATGCGGTAAAAAAGTTCCGCCGTTATTTAAAAGGTGCAGCTATCTTAATCTAGACTACCAGTTGTTGAAATGATTAGTCATCTGACAGATATTCTTTTAATATCAAATCATCTCATTTAAATTATTTGAATTGTAATTAATTACTCGTGTTATTAATAATTAAAGAGTGACCTAGTGAAGTGTTCATTTTATTTTGCTAGGAAAGGTGACCAATTTACAGAATAAACATCAAGTATAAAATCTAAATTCTACAGGCGCAGTGTTGAACATCTTGTAAATCTGGTTCGCTACAGCCATACAAATTCATTAAATAATTTAATAATTGATATAAACTAAACATAGATTCAGATAGAGCATAAAAAGCTTTGGCAACAATTACTTCATAGGGAAGAAAATCATTAAAAATATAACATTCATATACTTAACCATTTATTATAACTAATAACCTTGTTATTTACCAAAGTGGTGAATTAAGCTGTCCACCAATTTAATGATGTAAATAAATGTAAATTATTTTATTTTTAATAATGAATGCAGTGTTGCAAATTTCCAGTCAGTCTTACTAAGTAAAACTTGTTTGTAAATAAAATGTTAAGATGTGCTTCCATTGAATGATAAATAACACCTTTTTTAGATTACACATTATTTCTCCCATATTTCTAAAAATTAACAGCATGTAGGAAAGACTGACAATAGCGTGATTTTAGTATTTCACAAATGCATCTATCACTTCAGGTAAAAGAGGTTATACTGTTTTATGTTTTAATTTGTTATGATATTCTTAATACGCTTTTATTATTATTGATAAAACACGCGATTTATGAAGAAACAATTACAACTAATAATCAGGGGTGTCTGTTTGGACAATCAGATTAATATGACAACATGATTGATCAAGAAGGATACTTGTTTCTCATTCCGGGTTCAATCCTGACCGAGTGGTTTTTTCCAGAAACAAATTAAATGTAAAATACTTGGATATAGGGTGTGTGCCCGTTGTCTCCAAAATATGTAGCTCCCTGCTTTACAAGTTTACGTTATTGGGGGATTGTATTATCTGTGGTGTTTAATATAATATATTCAGCCTAGTAGTTAAAAGAGCATTACATTTAGTAAAAACAAATCCAGTTAGATCAACGATTCTTTGTGTACAAATCTTATCAATTGCTTACACTCAAACATATACAGAAAGAATTTAAAAAATATTTAGCTTAATTTTCATTTACAAAATTTTACAGCTAGTAGCATGAAATGAAATTAAACTAAAATCTAGTATACAAAAAGCAAACTTGGCTGTAAAAAAAATATATAAAAAAAAATGTGAGAAATGTGAGGAGTTAGTGCTGTAACTTATTTAATATGTTATATCTTTTCACTTATAGTTTTGTTGGTCTTAGCTTAGAAAGACTTTCTCTTTGTTCTTGTTGTCATTGCTCAGTATAGCCACTGATGATGTGAACACAAAGAATCAATTAATTGTATGTGTATTTTATAAAATATTATTTTTACAGGACATAAACGAAATTATAGCTTTGTGCGCAAGTACAAATTGGCAAGAAAGAAAAGATGGCCTGCTTTCTCTTCAATACTACTTAAGTAGCGAAATAAAATTAACTCCAGGTGAATTGAAACACCTAACAGAAATATTCACGAGAATGTTTATGGACTCTCATACCAAAGGTTTGAGTGTATTCCTTGACACCTTGCATGAAGTAATTAAAATACACAAACATGAGCTTCATTTCTGGATATACGTGTTACTTCAGAGAGTGTTTTTGAAAATAGGTACCGAAACCCTAAACTCCATACAAAGCAAGTTAATGACAACATTAGATATCATAAGAAACAGTTTTCCTATAAACTTACTCATTTCAAATGTGTATAGATTTTTAATAGATGCTACACAAACACCAAATGCTCGGGTGAAAACGGTAGTTCTTACATTTCTAACTTCACTTTGTAATAACGCTGATGCGGTTCAATTTGTCTCTCAACCACCAGCGAATCAGGCTCTACAGAAAATTATTACTTATGCTCAGGACACCAAATCAGTAGAAATCAGGAATGCCGCAAAAATGTGTATTGTTGCCATGTGGAACTGTAATACTCCACAGGTCACCATGATGTTAGCGGAGTTGCCAAAAGAACAACAAGATTTGGCATCAAATGTTGTACATAGTCATATGAGAAAGAGTTCTACAGGAAGTGAACCAGGGAGTCCATTGGTATTGGGAAGTCCCAAACCTCTGTCACCTGGTACGTCTCCTCTTAGAGATGGACTTGACCAAGAGGAAATATATAGAAGCTTAAGAAAAACGACTGCAGAAATACAGAATTATAGTTTTGAAACTTTAGGTGAGACTAAATAAAATCAGAATTTTCGATAATAAATTATATTTATTGGAAAAAAGGGGCAAATAATAAATTGAGCCATTTTATTATTTCCTTTTTAGGTTCTAAATTAGATAGGGATAGAGATACGACATCTCAAGACTCAGGCATATCTCAAATGTCAATAGGTAACGATATTAAGAATGATATTGGAATTTTGGAAGAGCGGTTGGAAGATCTTTCAATAAAGCCACACTTTAATATTAGATCTGGTGCCAGATCATTACCTTACACCACTGTTAATGGTGTCACAGAGACTGACTCAAATGGTTGTAGAAGTTTAGGTAGGAAATATGTGTCAAAATAACCTCTTTTCTTTAATGCTGACACAATCTTTTTGCATTTTAGACAGCTATGGTTATTTTTCATCATTTGAGTTGGTATTACTCATTTCAAATATTCACTCACTTGCACAGTAACAGTAAGCAGTAAAATGTTTACATTAGGAGTAGACCTTCTTCGATTTGTGATTCGTGAATATCCACTGCTTTAAAATAGAAGCTTCTCCTTTTCCTTCATTACTGTTTCATTGCCTACTATTACTGTGCATCGAATTGAGGGGTTAGGTTTAATACCAGTTTAATGAACTGAGGTTATGTTTGTTTTAATTTGATGGTTAAAGTTAGGTTTTGACAGCAAGAAATATTGCCAGTGAATATGGATCGAAATGTAGCTTCGGTCACTTCCATGTTTTTAAAAAAAATTGCTTGAATAGTGCCGAAGTAATTCGTTTGATTACAGAATTGTTTAGTTTTGACCTCTGAAAATAACATCAAATTAGTTCATTAGTTCAAGGTTAAATGTATGTAATATAAAAATATTTAATTTTAGAAATAGAAAAAGGGAGAAATAGAATTACAAAAGCTTTATCCTGGTTTCATATGTAGTAAGAAATACAGAAAATTGTATATGACCAGAGTGAAGTAGTGAGACCACTGTTTATTATCAGTAGAAGTCTGATCCTTTAGTAAATGTCGGGTTAACTTCAGGGTATGTAATCGTAAACATATTTTTTAAACAACATATTCTATTTCGTTAGTAGAGTCATTGGAAAAATGTGCATGAATATATACAGAAGTTTTGATTTCTTGGTTTGCTATTCAGCAGGTATTCACCTCTATAGTGGCATTTCTTCATATGCTTGTATATGATGTAAACAAGACAATGGGCACATTTAATGAATTTTATTTAGCAGTTGCCTCTTCATGTGGTCAAAGTAGTACTTAAAATTAGGCGATACTGAAAATTTCGTAAGTCTGATATGCGGTTTTCAAAATAAATAATAATAATAATAATAACAAGTTAATTAATATAAAAAGAACATAGTACTTACAAGCTATAACAAATAAACTAGAGAACCCACAAAAAACAAACTTTGCACATGGGCTAAGAAAATAATAATAATAAACATTCAGATAAGCCGGCAAATAATGTGTATATGTGTGTATCTAAACATACATTTATATACACACCCATCTATAAATATGTATACACGTAAACATGTATGTGCGGCAATGTTAAATGTACAAAATAGAATAGAGGGACTTCCATATACCTCAAAAAAAAAAAAACTGCCTTGAGTTTCAAGGTATAGTTTTGGTCACCTCTATATGACTTTAGTTTGCGAATTTGAGGCACGGTGCGGCCAGCACCATGACATCACCAAATAGGAAATAAAATGAGAGTACGAAAATGGTTTGGCTCTTACGAAATGCTCTGTGATGTTCTAAACTATTAAATTTTTTTGACAATTACAAATATATGGCATAACATTGTCTCATTTTTATTGGCACATTGTCTATTGATTTAAAATACATGTTATACAAAAATTCCACCCATTATTACTATATAAGCACATCATAGTAGCATATCCAACTACAATAGATAAAAACCTCATATTCAGTTATATCAAATTTAGTTTCACTTCACATTTTATCAAGCATGGTCCACTGACGCTGCATCATCACTTTCCTTTGTTCACACAGTTTATACCAATGACTTCCTGAAGTCATTGGTTTATACATTAGATGCTGCTGACAGTTCATCCTAAAAAGTTATAAAGGCACTGTTTGGCCTATAATACCTCGGTTTCAACTCATTTAGCTTTAGTCTTTATTAATTGTGAATTACAGTATAATGCATCCTCTATATAATAAATAAAAGTGTTTTTTAAAAGGTCAACAGTGAATTCAGTTATTTAACATACATGAAATTTCTATGTCGGTTTTGAGCTAAAAATGAAATAAAAGAGTATCAAAAACTTAAGAGATTTTAACAACAGTGTATAAAAGAAATTTGGAATTTTTTTCTTACAAATTTAATAATTATTTATAACATATTTGCACATGCGCATTTGCAACTATGTATGTACGAAATAGCGAATTGTCCCTGTTTTTCTCAAAAATGTTCAGACCAAAATAAAAAAAAATCTAATTGTTTCAATTAAAAAATTTAACATATAGATACTTACATCGAAATGATCCTCAGAAACGTAATATGTTGACGTTTTTCGCCTTTTTAAATATCTAGAAACAGTAATAGTAATAAATGTTTGAGTGAATATTTTCACCGTAGTGCTTTGACATTTAGAAACAATACAATATTTATAAATCTTTTTGACCTCGCTATTGTTATATAAATCCATGAAAGTAGTTTTAAAAACCTAAATTCTTCACAAATACACTGCGCTTGCTACTAATTTTGGTATAAAATATTATCAATAAATATTCTTTACCTCTATCCCGTAAATAACGCTAGCTGGCCAGCTGGCTGGTTCCCATTCGGTGATTTCGCGCTCGAGTTTCGACAAGGCGGGTGCGGCCCATGTTTATGATTTTTTTTTTGACGATTTATAGGTCACAGAATTCTGCTTTTTCACACAGGACCTTAGAATTTTCATTTTAAGATATTTCCGATGATCAAATAAAAGAAAAGTGCTAAATGAGCCTATTAGGAACCGAGTTTCTATGAGCCTACTTGAAATTATGTATCAGATGTCAAACCTGTCAACTATGCAAATCAAAACCATAGCGGCCTAAATTGCAAAAAGAACATTGATCTTGAATTAACATTACTGATAGTCAATATTATTTAAAATTTTAGGGGAAATAAAAGACTCGGAACATATAGTAACAAGTATTATTGAGAATTGTGTGGTAGACGTACCGACACCTAAGGAAGAAAAAAGAAAGTTACTAGCTCAACTGATAGACTTAATTAAGTTGGGTCAGACGGAACACATCAAGCAAAATTTCAAGTAAGTTCTTATGCAGTTACATTTGAGGAAACAGTCTTATTTAGATAAATTTCTAGGAAAATTCTTCGTATATTAATCGACAATTTAAACGAAATAGACACACCTACTCAAGTCATAGTATTACAAATTCTTACAGCAATATTTCAGAGTCCAGATATGAAGCAATGTTGGTGTAATTTTGTAGAGCTCTTGACCTTGAGAGTACTGAAAGCCCACTGTGATGAAAAACGAGAGGTTAGTTTTTGTAAATAATATTAATAACATAAATTTTGTTTTTTATTTAACAAGTTTCTTTATTATTGCTGTATTAGGTTGTGAAAGAAGCAGAAACTACAGCAGCAGCAATGAGTGTCTGTCCATTTAACACAATTGTGAGTACTTTAGCACCGTTAATACGAACGAGTCCCTATCCATCAATACTTGGAGCCATTAAAATGTTGACAAAAATGATAGAGACAAATCCTACAGAAGTTACTGATGAACATTTAATACAAATAATGCCTGGATTAATAAAGGTGAGTTTAATATAAATTAAGTATGACAATGGTTTATTTTTTTGTTTGGAATAATTTTGCATTTTGTGGTGACTATGTCTGAAGCTATTCCATTCCTTTTTGTTGATAAGGTATTATACTTTTTACAAATGATTGATACATGTCCTTAATCTGTGTGTTACAAATATAACTGGTTAATACTACATCTTTGCAGACAATACAATTTTAGTTTATAGTAGTGTTGGCAGTCATTCAGTCACGGTCACCATGACCGGTTATTTACCGGTCAAGTCACGATTAAGTTGACTGGTCAAATAGCAACGTGTCCAAGATGGTCTTGAGCACGGTCAACTTGACCGGCCAGTGGTAATGGTAATAGTAGGGGAGGCTAATGCCTGGCAAGTAGACTGCAGAACCGCAGACGGGCCCTTTATACCAACCCCTAGCTGTCCCCTCAGCCATATTCTTCTTTTGCTCCCCCGTCAAATCTTTCCGATCTTCTAATTAAGGTCAGAATGTCACTCAATGCGAGATAGCTCGTCTTCTCTCTTAGAAGCACCTCAGAACCGTAGATACTATGTCTCACGCGCCCAAACGCCTCACACTGTCCCAGGAAGTGGTAAGATGTTTCTTCACCTTCTCCCGCATCCTAGACATGTAGGGTCTTCCTCAATACCTATTTGCTGTTTAATACTAAATTGTGCCATTTGCACTCTTCTCATTCTCTGGGATTTCGTGTATCATTCTCACAAAATAGGGTCAACATCTGCAATTAAACATCATTTATTAATATAATTATTGTGTACAATCATAGAAACAAAATAATATAATTGTTAATTTAATGTAGAAAATACATAAAATAACCTCATTTCCGTATTGATTGGATTGGAAATTCAACTTTTTTTGTCACTAGTGTAATTATATCTTACCTTAATAAAAAGGAATATTTAATATATTGATATACTTATTATTATTACACAATTTTCACTATTTAGCACCTTTCATATTTTAAAATAGTTAAATGTCAAAATACTGTAGCAGAAAGCACGATTTTTTTGCAGCGACTAGTTCAAATATGAAACCTAATGATTCACAAGGCAATAATAGAATTCTTTTTGCTGTGATGCCAAAAACCCTTGTGGCTCAATTTTTCTCTGTGACATCATCAAAGTAGAATTCTATACGGCATAATTCCACTACTGGAATCAGTTATTGATGATAAATTGACCTGGCACAAACATATAGCACATATCACTTCTAAAATAATATCAATGATTTGGACACTTTAAATGTAGAGAATATCTGGTTACCCGAAATCATCTCTTGATATATAATTCATATTTCTTGTCTGCATTTATTTAGATATTTGATTACATAACAAATTTCAAAAAAATTCAGATATCGCAAAATAGAGTAATAGGAACACTATTTGGCTATACATATGAAACAACTCAGTGTTGCCAGATGCCTGGTAATTATCAGAATCTATGATAATTTGAGATTTGGTATATATATAATGTACGTTGATTTCCTGGAAACATTTTTTTCTATAAACTTATTTACACCTTGAAAAATAACTAATTTGTTTCATATATGAATATTGTTCCATTTTACAAACCGTGATGAACATTTGAGGGCATCGTTACTAGTAGGCGACAATACGAGATTTTGTTTATACAGCTATGCTCATTTATTTTATATTATAAAATAAATGCTACGCTGCACAAAAAATGAGTGCTCTGACTGTTTCTGCATTGAGTGCAAGTCGACCTTGATTTGAAAAGTTTACTTGTAAATATAGATTTGTCTTTCATTTATTGTTTTTTTTTTATAATAAATTGTTTGGATATTGGCGTATTGTTTGAAATGTCTGGTAATTTTTTTCTAAAATCTGATAATATCCTACTTATTTTTTGACAATCACATTTTCCTAATCTGACAACACTGCATCAATCGAACTAATTTATAGTGAAACAAAAATCACACCACTGAAAACAATTCTAGAACTGGAACATAGTATATTGAAGGAAGACTGAAAATTTGCAACGCTTGCGGGTATTGTACACTGTTGACTGCATGACAGCTAGATGGAAAATTAATTCTCTGGCTGCAACCAGATACAAAATAACGAATTCGTTATAACGAGGTTTTTTCTGACCTGTTATTTATAATAATAAGCACAAAATTTATTTACCGAAATGATACAAGATATACCAACAAATACATATATTAAATTTTGACAAATTAAGACTCTGTATTTCAGGGCCAAGGAAGCGAGCGGTTTTTTAGAACAAAATAAGAAGGATACTTAAAACTAAACAAGTTCATGAACAGTTAAATTCTTAAATATAGTCCAATATAATTAATCTATCTATCTATAAGGAATGTTGTTAGGCGCCACCCGCTTTTTAATTTTGATTTCAATAAAGTTCAGACTATCCTAAATTCACTGTTACCGTTAAAAAGGGGAAAAACGGTTAACTATTTATAATCGTCTCTCATAACGTGGATCACTAGTTAAAATAAAGTCAAGTATCTTCTATATTTAAAGTTCGTAACCTCGGACAGGTTTGCAAATCCGAAAAGTTAATATTATGCATTACACCTTTTCAGCAACTCCAACTGACAGTTGTAAGTGGCTAGGTACCTAGGCATAATTTAATTTATGAGGCCTTACCATCTGGTATGGCACAGCTCTTGAATCCAATTCATTGCTTCTCACAAGCCCCCCATAAGACTGCAAAGCACAGATCATCTTCAATGCAGGAAAAGGCAAAGTAACATATTTTCAACATAGCACTGTCACAGAACCAGTTTACATCCACTCTCCTTCGTGGCTCGGCATTGTCTGTTCGCCGCTCACCAAAAAGCCATGCTCCCCTGCACTTCGCGCAAAACATCCGACTGGCGCGCTAGTTTAAATTGTTCTAGCCCTGGGCCATTCGCACAATAGCATAACTACATAGGGGAATACAGTAATTTTACTAAAATTATTTTTAGCGAGTCTGGAGGTTAATGTATAATTCAAACCATTTTAGTTAATCAATAACGAATGTGGTACAAATTTACTAATTCAAAAAAATGGACCGTTACATCCTAACATTCGGTCATCGTACCTAATCTTGGTCCCTCAAGATTACAATACATTTCCTATCTATAACCATTATCTTTATTAATATCTAAGAAATGACAGAAACTAATATGTGACAGTCTACAAGTTTTTTCGGAACTTGTCTCCTTTTTGTCGTTAGCTGAGCTTCGATTACTCCTTCTGTTTTCATTTTCATGTTTTCTCCACTATCAGATGTATCTTCTTCGTCATAGTTTTTTCACAATTTTAACTGACTTTCATGTGCAGTAGTGAAATATTTATTTTCTCCCTTTTCAACTAGTCTTGTTATTTTATGTGTCACACGGTAATACTTCTACAATCATCATAGGTCCTTTATATCTGGCTTGTAATTTTGTAGATTTGCCAGTGGCTTTTGCTGTACCTTTAACGTATACAATATCACCTGTGTGATTATAACGCCTTTATATCTATGTTTATCAAATCTCATTTTATATCTCTGTTCTTCTTCTATCTTTCTTCTAATCTCATTTCTCAATTCTGTTGATATTCTGTAAGTTTCATTTTCCACAGTTAACGTTCGTACTGTCTCATCGTCAAATCTAGGTATATAGCCATACAATAGTTTGAAAGAGGTTTTTCCTGTTGTTTTGTTTTTAGTGGTATTTATTTCCATTTCTATTTTTGTAATATATTTATCCCAGTCTCATCATTCACTTTCTTCTACACTGGCTTGCAATAAGGGTAAAAGAGTTGAGTTTAGTCTTTCACCCAACCCATTTGCTTGTGGATGTCTGCTCGAATTTAGGGTGTGTTGTATGCCATATTTTGTGCAAAACTTTTCAAAGCATTTGCCCGTAAAGATTGTGCCTCGGTCACTAATTATTCTCTGTGGAGCTCCATATTTTTTTACAAAATTTTCCATTTTCCTTATAATCACTGCATATAACTGAATAAATTTAGTCAAATTATCGATGATCAATAGCACATATTTATTTCCTTTACTGGAAGTTATAAATTGGCCTCAAATGGTCTATATGGATTATTTCAAATGGTCTCTTGTGAGGTACTTCGTTGCTCTACGCAAGAGCAGAAGTGTCACTTTGATGCCCAACACTACGGCGGTGCACACGGTACGGATATCTCGGGCGCAGAAACACCACTTTACTCTATCGGCGGGACGATAGAGGCCGGGCAACTACAGTGAAGAAACGGCTAAGCCAGGGGTCGAGAAAAAGGCAACTTACACACTACAGTTAATGAAACGGCTCTTATTCAATATATTTACATTTATTCTACACACTAATTATTATTTACACTTTATATACACCTTAGTAACTACAACGTATGGCTAACGGTTCTTACATTACTAGGTTATTTACAACTTATACTACAACGGTCTTAACTACGGGCGAGCGGGGGCAGTAAGCGGGCGGTCAAGCGGTGCGATACGGTAATCCGGTGACTCAAGCGGTGAAAAGGTAACCAGCAATAATTAATCGGCCATAAGCAGACGGTTGCGGATTCCACGGATGGGGCGGTCGCGTTTTACCAACTCTAAACAATTTCCGGAAAATACATACCAGCCAAGTAGTACCTTTTATTTACCAAACCTTTATTAAACCTTGCTACCTACTTCCGTGTCCTGGGCTGCTTCCTCTCTGGAGCGGTCGGGGTCGGCACGTCTGGTCGGTACGGGCGACAGCAACGGACTGTTCTCGGATGCTTATGCTGGTCGGCGTGGTTCTTCAGTCAGCAGCTAAACGGCAACTGACTTGCTCGAAAAATCCTCAAGCTACTAAACTCTGCCAAAGGCAGAAGTAGGAGGAGATGCGGTAGTCATGCGCGGAATATAGCAACTACGTCACCTTTTACTGACTTAGAAAAATCCGCAATTACATTTGTATACCTATGTACCTCTATACTCACAAGTTTACTTACGATCCTAGGCGGCGTGATGCTTCGGGTGGCGGTCAGACGGAGACTAACTTGTCTGCAAAATCCTCATGCTACTAAACACTGCCAAAAGCAGAAGTAGAATGAGACACGGTAGTCATGCGCTGTATATTACAACTACGTCACCCGTTTATTGAATAATTCCGCATGAAATTTAAATACCAATATATCCTTATACTCACGAGTTTACTTACTGTGTTGATCGGCGTGGTTCTTCGGTTGGCGGTCGGACGGGAACTAATTTGATTGTTTTCAGTCTCGGCCTCCTTCATGTTAGCGCGGGCACAAGGGTGCCGGGGCACAATGCGCGCTTCGCGTTTCGCGATTCACGTACTGCCGGTCACTTGGCATATGTGGAATGTTCATAAAAACATATCAATACTACCTATCTATAATTAACACTTAAACTGTTATTAATTAAAAGCGCAGTACTACAATGGTTAAAATATTTTTCAAAACAGCCAAATAGCACCTAGTTACCTAACTTAATTCTATACAATAAAATCACTTCGTTACACTCTTACCAGAAGGAATTGGATTTAAGAACCTTGCTTGCCTTCCTGTTCGATTTTCAGACAGTATGCACTCTACACACATTTTAATATATTGATCTACATATTTTCTCATTTTGGGAAATTAAATATACTCTCTTATCTTGTTCATTGTTTTCTTGGTTCCTCTTAAATAGTGATATTTAATCAATATTGATTTTCTCTTACTTTTTGGTACAATGTATAATTGATTTTTCATATCGCCAATCTTTTCTACTTTATATAATAAACCATTTTTAAATTTCAAGTCCTGTATCTCACCTTTCTCATCACCGGTTAGTTGTTCCATATTCTTCTTCAGTATTTCTATTTTTCTTTTCAAGTTAGGAGGGTCTGTTCTTTGAAATAGCAAAATTTCTTCTTCACGATTTGTGACTGAGTATACTCCTATTTTATCCATAATTTCTTCTTCGGAAATCTTCGCTAGGGTTTCCAATAGGTGCTTGGGATAGGGCATCTACGTGTTTCATCGTTTCTCCTTCATTATTATTTTATACAGTCACAGTGAAATACCTTGGCATCATATTGGATCAAAAATTAAACTTCAACAGCCATACTAAAGAAATGAAGAAAAGGATGATAACTAGAGCGAAACATTTTAGATCCCTAACCTATAACAATCAAGGCATTAACATCATAACAGCAAGTGAAATTTACAAAATGATATGTCGACCTATCATAGAATACGGCTTCATCCTTTTTAACACTTGCAGAAGACCAGCATTGAATAATATAGAAATTGCAGAAAGAAGTAGTCTACGTAAAATAACAAAACTTCGTCATCCAAATAACCCTCTTTATAACATATCCAATAACTCACTCTACGAAAAAACTGGTATTCAACCCATACTCACTCGCTTTAAGGAGCTCACCAAGAAATATACACAGTCTCAAAATCTTCTTACCCTAATACAACACTTTACACTCCAGTTACGAGAAGATGTTACCCGAAGAAGAAGAAATCCAGAAAAAACACTGCTGGAAGTAATTACTGCTGACAACGAACAATAGAACAATGACATACCTAATTGTTGTGCATTTATATGTGATTTTGATTTTTTCTTTTTTTTTTTTTTTTTTGTACATGTTCAACTCTACAGAAATGTTATATTATCTTAAATTAATACGTTGTAATAATTAAATCTGTAAGACAGGCTGAAAGACTTCGGTCGCTGGCCTTTTGGTACTTATCCAATAAATACTATTCTCTCTCTCTCTCAAAATCATATTCTGCTAGCATGTTACACCATCGTATTATTTGTGAATTTTTGGTTTTATTCTTATTGAGGTATATCAAGGTTTGACAGTCTGTATATATAGTGAATTTCTTATCAATTAAAAATACTCGTAGTCTCTCTGCAGCCCATACAATAGTAAGCAGTTTTAACTTACTCGAGTGAGTTCTTCTGCTTATCGCATATACTAAATGCATCTTATCACCTAGGCCTTTCTGTATTAGCATGGCTGCCAGTCCTTTGGAGCACGCATCCGTGTGTAGTTGTGTTTCGTAATTAGGATTGTAGATTTGCAACACTGGTCGGTTTGTCAATTTTGCTTTTATTTCTTCAAAGGCATTCTGTTCGTTTGTTCCCCATGTAAACCTGTTATTCTTCTTGAGCAAACTGTACAAGGGTCGTGCCTTTGGTGCAAAATGACATATAAATCTTTGAAAGAAACTGGCCATTCCTAAAAATCTTTGAAGTTCATATATATCTTTTGCTACAGGGTACTCTATTATGGCTCCAACTTTCTTTTCACCAGGTTCCCTTTTTTAGAAACCCAAATAATTTACTTTTCTTTTCAAAAACTCACATTTGCTAAGTTTAATTGTAAGCCTGCTTTACGCAATGCTTCCAGCACTAAAACCAATTTTTCTTTTAGGTCTGTCCAACTTTGGCCAGGTAGTAAAATATCATCAAGTTAAAATAGCAATACTTTGTTCTTAAGGGGCCTAGTCGGGAAAAAGCTTCGGATAGCTGTGTCACTCTCTAGAAAGTTTTTATACATGTGCCGCTGAATAATTTTGCTCTTGACTATACCTTCACTGGACGTTTTATTCACCGACTTCATTGAGGTGCGATTCCCGATAGAGGTAACATTTCCTTGCTCCATTTGTAGTGACAAAGATACTTATTTAGAAAATTCTTTTTAACCAAATAGTACGGAATAAAAGTTTGAAACTTGCTGAGGATAATTATGAAGATTCATTCTAGACGACATGTATGAATTTTACCTCGAATTTTACCGATTGATATCATAATTCAGGAGCTAATCACGTTCAAATTTCACATATTTACAGTATAAATTTTCCCTACATAAAGTGAAAATTAATTAAAATAGATATACATGTACCCTCTAGTACACTTTCAACTACTCTTCCTCCAAATTTGGTGTAATTTGACCAAACTGTATGGGAGAAATAAATTTTGAAAAATTACCTTACAAACACTGGCTTGATTAGCCCTCTTAAATGATCCTAACACTATCTGCATCAATTTTGAGAAATAAAATGGAGCATTCATTAATCCAAATACCATTCTCGTGAATTCTCCTGTCTCGTCAGGGGTAATAAAAGCGGTTTTCAGTCTTGCTTTCTTTGACAAGGGAACTTGTAGATAACGATGTGCTAAATCTAGAGTAATGTACAGTTGACTTCCACTTAAGAGGGCCACATGATCATCTATGTTAGGCAATGGAAAGTTCATCTTTACTGTTTGTGTGTTCAGTTTTCTAAAATATATTACGTCTATTGTCTCGGGTCTTCTTTTTTACGAGTAGTACAAGACTTGCATATGGCGAGGTAGTTTCTTGTATAATGCCTTTTTCCTACCATTCTTTTATAATCTCTGCAATTTCATGTCTTTCAACATTACTGACTTTATAGGGTTTGCTCTGAACAGGAGCTGATCCAGGTTTTTCTTCAATGTCCATTTCGACTAAATGAGTATATCCTAATTCTGTAATATTAGTCGCAATGCATCTCGATAATCATTTAAAACTGTTAACAATTCTTCTACTATTTCTGCGGGTTGTTCTTCACCGATCTTAATATCTTTTTGTGTCATCTCTGTACCATTTTCTTGAGTTTCTTTTACATTGTGACATATTTCTAACTTTTCTATTTCTTTTTCAACATTTATAGTAATTTGTTCCTTGTTTAAGTTAAAATATGGTAGCTTATATTCATTTTCATTGTCTGTTACTGTTATGAAGTTCATACTTAATGGTTCTATATCTAGCACTTCATCTGTAGTTTTCGGTTTGTTATTAATTAATTGTGGCAAGACATCAGTAATTAAATGTTCATCCCGATACTTAAAGATTAGCTCTTGATCAATTTTCAAATATATTATATGTGGTAACTCTGTAAAGGTTCTTCCAATTATTACATCAGTGGGTTGAACATCATCAGGTACTACGCGAGTTCTTACGTAGTCTGCGATTACGCCATTAACATTTATACCTGGAAAAATATCGCCACATGATTTGACCACATTACCAAAATGACCAAATCCTTTTAACACAGTGTTGTTTTGATTTATATCGAAATTTCCTAGAAGTGCCAGTGAAGCTTTGATAGTACATTCGCTGCTCCCTGTGTCAATCATAGCGACGTATTGACTGTTATTTAGTTTTATGTGTTTAATGTACTTTGCAAATTGTTTGGCTTGATTTTCTGTACTTTTATGTTTATGTTACCCCATTCCATACTTCTCGGTTTTTAACAGTATCTTGGTGTATGTCCAATTTCTCCCCATCTATAGCACTTTATTTCTCATTTTTCTGCACTACACTTCTTTGCTATATGACTAAATTCATTGCAATTGTAACATTTGTATTTGCCTCGGATCATCATTTGTTCCTAGTCTTAGTTGTGGATATGATAGGGCGTTCCTGGTTTCCTCAAAGTCCATTCCTAAATTCTTACACAAGGCTATCTTCTCCATAAAGTAGGCACTGACAATATCTTTGTTTCTTTGTACACATGCTTCCATACTTTTCCAGGCTTCTCGTTTACTTCTTCTAAAAATGAAAGTTAAATGCACGTTTCAATGTCTGCCAATCTTTAACTTCTGTTTGCTTACTTGCCAACCAGAATTTTGCAGCACCACCAAATAAGTGAGTTCTGGCCGTTTCATAGGTAAAAGCATCTGGCCATGTGAAAGGTGGCTGTATTTTATAACTTTTTTTCTGTATTTTCACCGTTAAAATGTTCAATTGATTTTGACGAATCAGGCATTACATTAAAATTTTTAACTTCTTCAGAAGTCATAGGGGATCGATTATCTTTTATTAAATTCAACATCTGTGAGTTTTGTTGTAAAAGTGCTGTCACAGTTTGCAAAAGTACATTCAAACTTGGTTCATTTGGTCCTGTAGTAACTTGGGTTTGATTTTGATTGATGACTATACTAGCCGTATGATTTACTCCTTGATTACCAAGTTTGTCTCCTATCTGTTGTTGCACAAAATTTTCGAAATCATCGGCGTGAATATTCTCCAATATATTTGAACTCCCTCCTCTACATTCCATATGTCATTGGTAAAGTTACAAGTATTTAGGATAATTATCGAATTAAGTCTATTTAACAATCCTTTAGCTTTTACACATTTTTTTCAGTTTATAACTCACTTGGCAAATGTTCATAGTCAATTTTCGTACAGGTGTACTAAATATCAGTCAAAATACACTTAACCGGATTGTTCGTGAAAAATCACCTAACCAACGATTCAAGATGTCCTCCTTAAATTAACACAAGTTTCTTAACTCTTTATTCCTTGTGGGAAGGTGTTCTCATATTCCACTTCTGAAATGTTGTAATACATACACCTTCGTACTTCTCTGTTATAACTTTTCAGTTAAATAATCAACAATACCATAAATGAACAATTTATTTTGCACCTGTTCATACATAACTTTCTCTGACGTACTCCATAGATCTCCTTGACCAACCTAAACATATGTCAATGCAAAACACATAGAATATAACCAGATACAAAATAACGATTTCCTAACAAATGTATAATACTCACAATGCATTGTGGGCAAGTTAGCAAAATCCATTACACGATGTGACGACGAAAATCGATCATATACGAATTTCATCGCGTTATTTGTAACGTATAATATCCACGATGTAAATCACATATCGAATGACGACGTGATTTGTAAAATTGACTTCCGAAAATTGTGCCTAATTCAAATAATGTAAAATTATTCCAAAATGGAAAACTTTTCGACTAACCGCCACATACATATTTCTTATATTTTCAGAATTTTTAAAAAAATATATATTTTTAGGGCACAGACCATGCCGAAAGTCCTGTTAGGAAAAGTTCCATATTCTGTATGGTAGCGATATACAAGGCTGTGGGCGAAGAAAGGCTTTCCACTTACATTAACCATCTATCTGGAAGTAAAGTTAAGTTATTAAGATTGTACATTAGTAGGTCCGAATTAAATACATCAGTACCGACGAGTCCAAGAAATAGTAGCTAGTCCTTAATAGAAAAAGAAGTAAATAATCATCTTCCAAATACAGATTAAGCTGTATTACAATGATATATCACTAAATCTTAAATATTGTTCATTTTATTTTTGTTCTTTGAAAGTATTTTGATGTCGATGCCTTTTTAATATAGTTTTGCTTATAAAAACCTAATTAACTGTTATTAAGTTTTTACTGATATACTTAATATATTATTATTAGCTTTGTGTTCTAATTCTATAAAGCTAAATAAGTGAAAGGGAACATTTTATTGTTGTTCATCACATTTTTACATAGATCTTTTAAGATATTAACTAATTTATTATTATTGTATGTAACATTTTATTGTTTCTCTCATTTTATTCAATATTATATGCTGTAAATATTTAAATAATATACTTATTGATTGCTTTTTCTACTGAATTTCTCTTTTAAAGATTATAAATGTTGAATTTGATGTTATAATAGCACTTATTCTTTTGTGCCATTTCATAGGAAATGAAATACATTTTTTGTGTTACGTTTTTGCACCTTTTTTTAAGTAGTATATGTACCGCCGAAGCGAGTAAAATTGTTTATTATTAAAATTAAAAACGTTTGAAATATGTGAATCAATCAAATCTTACTTTGTTTCATGGGATTGTAAAAGAAGTACTATTACTGATATTAAAAATAAGGTATTAAGTACTAGAGCGATGTTAACTTTGCCTTTTGACATAGAAGTTTTAATGGTGGATTGTACGAACTAGTAATTATTTGATTCCCCAATAGAAATGGACCATTATACCATCAACTGTGATGATGAACTAAAGGTGTAGTTTTATTGTTCCAAGAAAGATCAGCTTTTTATGTGTGGAAATTGGACATTTTAGGAGAAAAAAATTAATGTTTTGAAATTTTAGTGGCAAGCTCAAAATATAGGTAAAAATTAAAAACCAAAAAGTTCCCACCCCTAAAGAACGAGCCTCACCCCATACCCTCTCAAAAAGTGCATTTTTGAAGTTTTGGAATTTTTTTAGCAAAACATCCTATACGAAAAAAGTAGATGGAGAAAATGTTACCCATAACATTTTCTATAAAAAAAAGGTTCTTATCATATTTTCGATAAATTTAATAGATTACGAATTGGAAGCTCACAATTTTCATGCTAGATTTTCTCGAAAATGATTTTCTTATGCTTACAATGCATAGAACTAAATGTATAGAGCAGTTTCTTTTTTTCCATAAAATGGTTGTACCCTTTCTTTGCATTTTTATTTTTATTTATATATTTTTTTATTAATTGGCCTCTTAATTGTGATTGTGTTGTGAATTCTTTTTTTAATTCTATAATTTTATTTTTAGAAAATATACCATCTTTAATTTTAGTGACATTTACAAAGTAAAATTTAAAAATCATAGTTCCCATCCCCAAGCGGTGAGCTTTAACACTGCTCTTATATAAAGGGGAATTTTTGCTATTTTTCGAATTTTTAAGTGAACTGAAGTATACTTTTATCATTTGCAAAAATAATTTCAAAAGAAAAAATAATACTTAAAAAAATGTCCTGTACAAATTTGTTTGTTATGGGCTACACTCATCTGCAAAATGTTTCAATAGTAAAGGCAAAGTCTTCATTTACCCGAATAAAAAATAGAAAAATAATAGAATGAAAATACTCTTGCTTTCGATACCTAATAATCGACAAATTAATTTTAAACATACTCCTACTTCAGCAACATGTAACTCAAATGTATTAAAATATGATAAGGTCCTATTCTCTCATGTTTTCTTTTTGCACTTTGCGTATAGGACACTTCGCTAAAAATTTCAAAAAGCTAAAAAGCTTTTGAGAGGATAGGGCTGAGGCTTGTCATTTAGGGGTGAAAAATCCGCTATCTCTCAAGATTTACTTTGGAAATATGTTCCTAAAGTTTTAAAAGAATATTAATTTTATGAAGTAGAAATTATAGAATTAAAAGGTGCTCTTTGCGTTCACTACGCTTTAAGAAGTAAATAGTAATCCATAAAAAGGGTAGCATCATCTTATAGAAAAAACTGCTCTATAAATTTTATTTTATGCATGCATTGTAAGTGTAGAAAAAGCCGGTTTTGAGAAAATCTAGCGCGAATTACAAATTTTAGTTGTGAGTTGAGATCTTACTTTTTTATAGATTTTTTTTTTGTATACAATACCTTTTTGCTAAAAAATTCGAAAAGCCGCAAAATGCAGGAGGGAAGAGGTGAATCCACCTTTTAGAAGGGGGGAACTTTTTTAGTTTTCAATTTTTACCTACATTCTAAACATGCCACCTAAATTTCAAAACATTATTTTATTCTTCTATACCCTATTTTTTCAGCCTAATTTCAGTACACTATTAATGTGAAAAGATAATCTCTCATAGAGGACAAATATGTATATCATCAATATACATAGGATATTTGAATAGCCATTACTTTACATTTACTATAGAACTGGTGCCTTACATGATTTACGAGTACATAATATTTGCGGTTTGTTTCAGTTGATTCTTCATTACACAATATCTGTGAGAATTGAAATTTGTTGTTACTAAAATGTTGGTTGGAAAATCGATTAAAGAGAAGACTTTTTTAAATAATCAAAAGTATTAACATGTTTTTTATTGTTTTAAACTAAACAAATTTATAAAAATAATAAAAATAAGGAGGACGAACTTATATAAAGCTATAAATCTGAAATGTGTCATTTGATGCACCAGCTCTATAAAAACAATTTCATTCCATTTTGAAGTGTTTAAATGACGAGAGGTATTCTAAATCATATCTAGAATTATAAAATCTTGTTGGCAGGATTGACAACATATTCCCATAACATATACATTACAACTTTTATTTGCCACCAGTAAATCCCCCGACATCATGGAATGACCGGAGTTGTCAAAAATTGACGATAGAGTGAAATTACACATTTTTGCAGAAGTTTAATTATTACATCATTATAAATTATTTATACACTTTTCGTTTAACCAACTTAGAAGGTTTCACTTATATTGCCCACAGAGCAAGACTAATCCAGCAGTAATTTCCATTCATTAAAAAATTTCAAAAACTGATGCCAGGCATGAGTTCAGTGTTTTTGTATTAACTGGAGTTGCTTCTTGGACATCTTCATCTGTACACCTTTCTTTGTGCCAAATTGCATAGGAAGAGCACCATTTCTTCAAAATGCAAGAATGCAAAAATAGTTGTTAAATACAAATTTAATTACTTTATTCTTATGCCACCCTATTTTCCTAAGATTCTCAAACTGCTTGTAAGAAAAACATTTTTTGAGGACTCTTGGCTATAATTTATTCAGGAATTATTATTGCCTGATCACTTTGTACCTGTTAACAAAAAAGTAACTATTGTCAATTACTTCTGCGAGATTCCACTGAAAAATTTCTATCTAAAACCACAGAATTACAAGTTATTGGTCCTCGATATTTGACATTTATATGATAATACTGTAGGTAATCTTCATCTTGTGATAGTTTTCTTTTTGGTTGACAGGAAAGGAATTATCTGTACTTCCATCACTCGAACTCTATTAAATGGCAGCCCTCTGTATATTTTTTTTATTTTTACAATAATGTTTCGTGTCTTTAGTTAGCTATTTATTATTATTCAATAAACAATTCCCTATTTTATAACATTAAATATTAGAGTAATACACTGATACAATCCTCAGCCACATAAACTTTACAAAATACAAAAAAATTACGTATTTACTGGGCACCACATACCCTGCAGTAATATATTAGATAAGCAACTTGTGATCAACAAAAATAAGATATATCATTTAATAAAACATAATTGAGAGCGTCTTTTATTTGGAGATTTTTTTAGTGGAATAAGAAAATCTGTAAAAGAATAACAAAGAATAATATACGTAAATAAAAAATTATCGTCTTCAATATGTAAGTTTGTGCTTTGCTTGTTTTTAACATTATTTCGAAAAATAAATTAAGCAAAAATTTTACTGAGATCCTTCCTAGTCAGCTTGAAACATCATTATAATCTATTTTATAAAAAAAATTGGTAATTATGAGTATGCGTGATGGTTATTAGTTGTTTAAATGTGTATATATATATTTCGATTTCTTGATGTTTTATAGTTGTAAGTTGTATTTCCTTGTTTAAATTATTTAATAAAAATGTTAAAATTGTCCAAGTTCTATCTATCTGTTTTCACTAAATTTTTGTCATTACAAGGATCGAAATCCATTTTATTAAAAAAATGTGATTGATAGAATTTTTCACATTATTTAAATGCACAGTTTTGGCAAAATATTGATATAGTTTTACAAATATACAAAATCTGCAGGTTTTTTATAGAAAATTTAATATAGCTTAAAAAAGAATATTTTATATGCCAAATATAATGTATTAATTGAAATGATGTGCTATATTATTACATTTTTTAAAAATTGATATAGATTGTATATAAATGTAGTTTGTAATTAGGATTTTAGTGCTATATATCACAACCCAATTGAGAGCTTCTCCAGTGTAAGTTATTTTTTGCTGTTTCTAATTATTATTAACTGCCGTTTATGTAATTAATAAATAATGTAAAGTGACATGATTTTCAAATACCAATTACCTATCCTTTCCTGTTAAAACAAACGAAAATTGCCTGATTAATAAACACGACTCGGACATTAGTAAACTGAAGTTAGGCACTTCTACTATTGAAAATAGTGAATTTGAAAGCTGCATTTATTTGATGACATTAGAGTCATTGTGATGTACTTGAATCATGAGAACAATTCCCCATGCGAATATAGCCCTTGCCTCTTCTTCATTTATGTGTATTTTTATCTCGAATAGGGAAATATAGAAAGAGGACCCAAAAGCTCTAATTTTCTCATGGTTCAAGAATCGAGCCCTAGTGGAAGTGACACTCTAATGATCCTGTATTAACATACAGCTAAACAGAATACATTGATTTTCACTATTTAAATTATATTCCCACCTCACCAGTGTAATGAATGTATTATTGGGGCAATTAAACCAATAGGTTTATCACCAAGCAGTACTTTGGCACAAGTCAAAATAAATGCCTTTTGCAATGCTATGGTGCAAGAAGAAATCTAAAATAGCAGAACCTAACAATTTATAAACAGGAGTAAAGCATTATTCAATATGTTATTAATACGGACCATGAGTAAATAGCAGATGATGTAAAAATCAGGGGTTGATTCAGGACACTGCGCTGACATACACATACATATACAGATATATTAACTTTTAATTGTCAATTTTGTAGTATCCAAAATAACAGAAGCAATAAACAATTCACTGAACAGACAACACTAGTAATCTCTATAGTTCCAGTAAATTAGCAGGATCTGTTCTAGATATTCAGAAGTTAACTTTTGACGCCTGTTCAAAATAATAATTATAATAAAAGTATTTTATTGGTTTCACCAAAAGGCCATTGACAGAGGTCCTTCAGCCTGTTGCAACTGTTTAAAATAATTTACATACCATTTCATTTCATTACAGTATAAATCTGTATTAAAAAAAAAACATTTGTTTCATTGTATATTATTCAATGTGGTGAATGTGTTCCCATAGGTTTAGCTCTGGAAATTTATTTATTTCCTTAGCAAATTTTGTGGTTAGGGATTGTAATCTTTGGTTGATTGGTGTTATTTGCGTAATCTCATGGGGAAGGTTGTTGAGAGGGTTATGGAGAGGACTTCTGGGGTGTCTGATTTTGGTAATGGATTGCAATGTTGATGTTTCTGCTATTTCTAGGCTTTTTATGACTGGTCTTCTTGTATTAAGGTATAGTGGGTGGCTATATTCTAATAATGGACAGCATATTGTACTATAGATATGGGCAGCAGTTTTTTTGTTGATTCCTTGGTTTTTATATGTTAGGCTGCAGAAGTGTTTGCTTCTCGCAATGCACTTCTTAATTAATTTGACATGTTTGTTAAAATTAAGCTTATTGTCTATTGTGACTCCAAGATATTTTACTGCCAATTGAAAATATATTGTGCTATTGTCAACAGTTATTGTTGGAGTGTACACTTGATCGCCTCTAAAGTTTTAGAAGCTACAAATTCTCGCACTGGAGGTAGTGAATTCAAGTCTACAAGTTTTGGGGTGACAAATATGCAAAAAATAAGGATGTTATTATTTCTTACTGGTTGAGTGAATTACATGAAGGATCAGAATATACTTCATGTAACATGTTTAGCACATGGGCTTCATAGGATTGCTGAGACTATTAGGGGTGCTACCCTAATGTTGATAATTTGATATCTAGTGTAAAGAAAGGTTTTCTTAAAGCACCAAGTCATGTACGGTTATTTAATGAAATTCTACCAAATACTCCGTTACCTCCAGAGTACTGTCATTTTGAAAATGTGATACCTAATACAGCAGTTAAATCCAAATGACACGGTTGCTATTTCACAGGCAACAGGCATTTATGGATCCAACTGTTCAAGAAAGTCCGGAGACTATACACGGAAGTTTATCATAAATTCTTCTGCCATACGGGACCTATAATATCAGCGAACCTCAGAATTTACTACAGTTGATGCAATAAACATTTTCGATCTTTGACAATAAATTTTTCAATTACAGGGAGAAATTGCTGCAATGGTATAAACAAAATTCCACTGTTTTTAAAAAAAATCCTGGATTTGTTACGATGACAGGTGTAATAAACCTTTTAAACAGCAACGAAGTAAACTTTGCTACACCGGGAATGAATGTGGTGAGTTTGTGAAAGTTTACATACTTTAAGTATGCCCCTACATCTGTCAACGTCGAGTGGTTCATCTCGCAATATAAATGGATTTTTAATGAAAGGTGCCAAGTTTAACTCTAAAACATTTAAAACAGATTAATAATATACTTTTATTCTTGTAACCAGCAGTGAAAATACTTGTGTGTGTTAATTTAGTGTTAAGTGCATCCCCCTATACCTTCAGTTCTCTTCAAGTGAGTGTTTATAATAAATTGACTTTATCAACATTGGATAATACGGAATTCGCAAAAAAAAATTTTCAAGATATCGTTTCATAGCTACATGCAAATCTGACACAACCACCTAAAGCCAACCCTGGTTTTACGTCATATCCAATTGATAAATTCGACCTCTGTTTTTAACAATATTATAAATAATAGGATTGAAATTATTTGATAACAGAGTACAAGACTGATTTATTCAAAATGATTGTGGTAGAGAAATCAGAAATATTTAATTATTTTTGTTCATTATCTTCCTTTACAATCCTATCAATTCTATCACATAATAGAATAATTAGCTAATTTCATGAAAACTTACATCAGTAATCTTCATATTAAAACCTTTGAAAGTCATAATTACAGATAATATATAAAACTGGTTATGTGAATTGTCACCAAAATCTTTGTTTAGCTCCCTTTTTAACCAGCAAAAAATTCATTTAAAGTAAATAAATAAAAAATAAATATTCTGAAATTCTTAATAGTTTCTTTTTTATTATGGATAATAATATAAGGGATTTTCAAGGATGAATTGTGCTTAAAAACCTAATATTAAAGAATAAAGAATAATAAATTAAATTCAGGGAAACAAAAAAATATATATGACAGAGGTAACCAAAACAAGGTGCTTTTATTTTTTATATAAAAATTTGACATCTTAGATATACATAACACTTTTTATCACAATCATCAGATTGCTACCACTTAGTTTTATCAAAAACTTCATATTTTAAATAGCAAATTAATATTTAAACTATATAACAATTTTGGTTGACCAAAAGTATGCAAAATGTTTGACCAAGTCACTGGTCATAATCAAAAGTGACCAGTCGTTGTCATTGTCAAAATAACCAGTTTTAGCCACTTTTTCTATATTTTTTAACTTCAAAATATTTTCTGGCAGCCTATAAAATTATTGTTGTTGTGTTTGTCACTGTTAATTAACTTTTGTTACGTTTTTTCAAAATAATAAATAGTGAATTGGATACACCTAATGGAATAGTTTGAATCCGTTTTAGAAAATACAAAAAAAAACAAAAAATCGTGCAGAATTGAAATAAAAAAAGTTATAGGCAAAATATAAACTTTCTGATCTTTTTTACGATTGGAATTTTTTTTTACAGATTCTTATCCTTTACACAAATGTGCAAAAAAAATTAAATTTAAACTCACCCTCATCTCTTCCGACAAGTGGGCTACTAATGGTGGACCTCGGAACATATGAGGAATTTATTTTCAAAACACAATTTCTGCAAAACACTATTTTAGGAGTAATTGCATAATTTTTTATAACTAAAAAAATATGTCCTTTATATTTCTCATGTATTTTAAATTACAGAAACTGTATTTTACTAAAAATAAATATAGGGTTTTTAAAAAAAGTTCATTAAAACGAGTTAAATGCCATCTATATCTCAATAAACGTTTTGTCAGAAATTGCGTTTTGAAAATAAGCTCCTTAAATGTGGCCCTAAAATTTTAAAATTTTGTGTCAAAAAAAATAAAGGCAAGTAGGGTGCAGCCAGTTTCAAGGTCGCCTGGTATAGTTTGAAATAAAATTTACATAAAAATGAATAAAATAAACAATGAATACAATTCAGTAAAACGCCACTGGCCAGGCACTTCAGCGCATATTTAAAAAATATCTTTTTAGAATAAATAACACAAATCTTCTAAGGTTTGCAAAGTTAAACCCTTTTAAAAATAGTAGTTGCATTCTCATTTTTTTTTCCAAGTAGTTACTGGATACTTCGAAATAAATACATGCCTACTGTGATACAAGTATAAGAATTTGAATTATATCTAACAAATAATTAACGAAGATTTTAAATTATTTTAACCAGTCTCAATATGTTGTGACCAAATTGGATTTATCAGAAAATGGCAAAGCTTAGGCAAATAATTAGAGATGATATCGAGAATAGTCGTAGTATGTTAGAAGGTAGTGTCAACTATGACCAATTCAACACTTGGTGGCATTTATATTTAAATTCTTTTTCCTAATAATTTGAAACTCAGGAAAAACATTTCAAAATTTATCGTAGCATAACTAGTAACAGAATGATTTAATTTTATGCAAAAAGTTTCCAGATATTAATAACGACGGAAATCACTATAAAATTTTTATATGCCATTGAATAATACTGCATACAAAATTTATGTTACTACTTTAGTAAATTTTTATACATTTTTGAGTTATTTAATTACAAGTTATTTACGTTACAAGTCCGGTAAGTGATGTGTTATGTATGAGTTAGATGTTTACGACGAGGCGATGCAGGTGCCGAGTCTGGAATTTTTAAGCGAATGCTGTAATAATACACAACAGATGTATAACCTACATTTTGTTTCATATCGTGCATTTGATATTACACGATTTAACTAAAGCTCTATCACATTTCATTCATTTTGTCCATTCGATATTCCGCGATTTAATTAAAGTCGCATTACTGCTTTTCTTGCATAGCAACAATACATGTGCTCTATTTGTTGATTTATCTGTTTAAATTTGTCATCTGAAATGTTGAAAATGGAGGGTAACCAAGATTATGACCTTGCTAATTAAATTTTATTGAAATCTGTGGCAGCAACGGCAAAAGTAATTCCCACGAAATCTGCTGGAATGTACAATAAGTAGTATTTTATTTTAATTAAATTTGCCAAAAAAGTTATGTTTTGATGTTTTATTCTGCTAATAAGAGTCTGGTAAATTGCCGGCTCTGATACTGTAATAACACACTTACCGAACTGAAATTAATAACGTAAACAAGAACTTACCGTACAGTATGAAATAAAATAGTTGTAATTATTAAAACTTTCATTCTATATAAATGAGAAACTAATGATGATAAACAATATATTACCTACTATACAAAAATCTACCGATAATATAAAGTGCATTTGAGTATAGTAAAAAAAGGTGTTATAGAAAACTAAATGATAATTAATGTTAACTCTTAAAAGGTCATAATTGGCACCGTCTAACTTACTGTGATTATTTTCAATCAGTTTTCATTAGGTGCCTTAGGTGTCAAAAATACTGTAAAGGGGTTTTACACGAGATTTGCTCTCCTCCCTCTAATTTATTTTTCGAGTTAAAGAAAAATGTTTAATAAAAGCTATAGAGAATTTTATGATCTTCTTCACAGTGACCTCTTTGAATATACAGGATTTTCAATAAAAGCGGGCCATAGCTAACTTGAATTTTTTTGAAATTTATGCATTTATTAGATTCCAATGATACATAATGTTTTACGTTTGCTTCATTAATTTGGATGATACAGTTTGTTAAATTATCGAATTCTACAACTGTAAATAAATGTCTATACATTACTGGTCTCAATTTCAAGCAAAACCTGCATTTAATGTGATAAAATGTAAAGAGAATTAGATTTTAAATATGCGGGAGATGATATAGTACCTACTGTTTTTGAAAAAACCCAAATGCATCCATTCCAGAAGCAGTGATTATTAGAATTTTCATATGGGCAAATTCAAGGTGTATTAAGAAATAATTATTTCCTTATAAGATTCAACCTGTGCAAGTACTTAGAGAAACTCACATTAAAAATAGATTTGATTATACCACATAATATATGACAAATAGGTTAGGAAGAAATCAAAACTTTTTTAATATTATGGATAGATGAACCCACCTTTACCATGGTAGGATGGGACAGGACAAAATACTGTCTAGCCTATGAAAGAAGGCCGGTGCAGTAAGGGATAAGTCGCCAGCTTTCTGGGAAACCATATACTATATTCGGCATATATCTCTCCCAATGAGTAGGTGCAAAAGATCACAAATATTTCTCATGCACTAATTCATTTATTTCATTTACGCTTAATTGTGAATGGAATGCAGAAATCATATTTTTTTTGGGGTATTTTTTTCCCAACCAGACAGTACGAGATATTGGTTTTTGGGAAATCCACACCAAATAAAGGAAATACAATTCCAAGGGAGCACTTCTATCCATGTTTGGTGTGGTATTTTACGTAACAAAGTTTTAGGTCCCATTTTTTTAAGACACTTTAAATGGTCATTGACTTTCTCATCAACCAAACTGAGGACCTTTTAGACAAGCTGTCTCTAGCTCAACGAAGAGAAAATATATGGCATATAGCTTAACAAGTTGCAATATAATTTTTTTTTATTTTTGCATGGTAACCTCGACTCGTATTACTATGAGATGCCAGGCAATAAAAATGCACAGAAACGAGTTTGTGTATGCCATTCGATTAAGCTAATGAGAGCGAATTACGTCATATTCAAGGATGAAACCAGTGACAGTATCAGCCTGCTGTAGAGTTTTGTTGAATTAAGTGACATAACCTGTTAAGTGCGAAACGCAGTGCAGAATGTCTTCACCTGAACAATCTGGACCTTCGAAAAAGCGATGCATCGGCATTAAGGGCAAAACAGTACATTCCCAGGCACGCGAAACTATAGCAAATGTTATTGCTCTCATGAAAATGGAGGCAGAGGGCGATGGGCCGTTAATTCCATTAAAAAAATGTTCGGTAACATTTGTTCTGCTACAAAAATTATTAAAAAACCTACCAAAGGTTAATTCAGCAAACTAAATTAATCGAACAGGGGTCGGCTACACAATTTTCCATGCCTCATAAAAAGCGCCCTAAAGCTTCACCCAAGTGTGATCTTGGAGTTAGTTGTGAAAAGTCAGTGAGACACATGATTCATGAATCATGACTTCTATATCATCGAGAAACGTCGGCCGATATTACTAGGAAAGATCTAATTTTTTTACTGTTTATAATGAACTTCTTAAAATGACAATGATTTAATTTTTTTTCAGGCATTTACCAAAAGTTATTGGATTTGGGAGATTTTGACGGAAAAATTTCCACACAAGGAAAATTGTTCTAAAATTGAGATTCAGGTATGATTTTGTTTTTATTTCAACATATGCAATTTAACGGAGGATTTTTTTAGTTGGAAGAAAACTGCTGACAACAGAAAAACACTTGTGGAATCATATGACATACGTCTCAAATGGACAGAATACTTAAAAGAATTTAAGAAATACAAAGAAGGTAGGCCAATCATCTACACCGATGAGATTTATCTCCATAGTACTCATACAGCCCAAAAGAGATGGACAGATAGTTCGTCGAAATCATACACCAAACAGATTAGCAAGGGACATCCCCTCATAATTTCGCATGCAGGAAGTAAGAGTGGATTTTTAATATTTAAATCAGGTATATTTTTAATTCACCTTTTTTATATTAATTGTATTTTTTTTTTAAATAATTTTAGGATTAAAATCAGGTGATTATTATGACGAAATGAATTCTACAAATTTTAAACGTTGGCTGGAGTCTCAACTCATCCTTAATTTGCCTCCAAAGTCTGTACTTATCTTAGATAATGCATCATATCATAATGTTGACCTGAATAAGGTGTCAAACACGGCCACCAAAAAGGCAGATATGATTTTGTGGCTGCAAGAAAAAGAAATCCCAGTATGACTAAACCTGAATTATATGCCATCATAAAACAGAACAAAAACACAATAAAAAGATATGAAATAGATATTATAATGGAAGAACATGGGCACAAAGTCCTAAGGTTACCCCCGTATCATCCAGAACTCAACCCAATAAAGAAAATATGAGCTACACTTAAAAGTTGGGTGGCCCAACATAATATTACATTTAAATTAAAAGATGGGAGGAGTTTAGCAGAACAGAAATTTTCTAATATTACCCCTAAAGAATGGGAAGATATTTGCAAACATGTAGACAAGGTGGAAATTGAGCACATGAAAAAGAAGCATCTACTTGATGAAGTTAGTGATTCAAATCTACGATTCACAGTTACAGTTTCTTCCGATGAAGAGAGTTTTGAAGAGGATGAGGAGGAAGACGACGAATTTCATAGGATAAAGCCCCTGGAAGTGTCAGATTCCGATCAGACTGTTTAGATATAATAAAATTTTATGTTACGGAATTAGTTATTTTTACCTACTTTTATAATTATACAATAAAACAACTTATTAGGCGAAGTTTAATACAAATTATTACTCTTACAGTTAACCAGAACATTCATAACAGCAACAAAATAAATTACATGATACTAATAACATGAGAAACATTTATAAAAATAAAAAAGCACATTACAATAAATGTAAAAAATACTTCAATCCGAATAATTACAGTAGACACCAAAAGCACGACGTCATTTGACGTTTTTTCCCACTCCAAAAGTTTCCATATTCTGATAATGATAATCCTTATTGTCCCTTTACATGAGGCTACATAAAATTATATTTTGAATTTTCTAGCTGAATTATTAACTATTGAAATGTATTTTTTAACGACAAGCAATTAAGTCAACATTTTACCAAAAAGTTCCTTTTTATTATTATTTTTTTTGACATTAGAACATTTTTTTATTATAGGACTACATAGACTAATTACAATTTCATTCCCATAAAGTTTTAATAGTTAAATATGAATAATAACGTCAAAATATAAGAAATTAAAAGTATCTTTGATTTTGATCCCTAAAGCACAAGTAGATACATAAGGGTCACTGTAAAATGACATTGGAAATCAAATAAAATTTTACCGAGCGACGTGACGTCACGACTTTTGGCGTCTATTACTCATCCCAAAATACCCTAGACAACGCTACTCCACTGGTAAAAATTGTGCGCGCACGTTAGCTCCGCCTCGGGCATCTTCTCATAATAACTACTCTATGCATTATAGTTATAAAATTCAATAATTTAACATTTTGTATCTTTCAAAGGAATGATGCAAATATACAACATATATATCATATACATCATTGGAATCGAATAAATGGTAAATTTCAAAAATCTGAAAATA
The DNA here is from genome assembly GCA_029963845.1 of Rhamnusium bicolor. Classification (NCBI taxonomy): domain Eukaryota; kingdom Metazoa; phylum Arthropoda; class Insecta; order Coleoptera; family Cerambycidae; genus Rhamnusium; species Rhamnusium bicolor. Next base: position 63,958 of record JANEYF010005321.1, on the reverse strand, counting down.
TATATATATCCAATAAAAAAATGCAAGTTTGTTATGTCCCACTTTTATGAGACACCCTGTATAATCAATGAGATCGCCATAAAGAAAATCATAAAATTCTATACAACTTTTATTTGAATAATTTTTCTTTAACTCGAAAAATAAAAAAGTTACAAGGGGTCAATACTCCTGTGATACTTCTGTACATCACAATTCTTAAATACATCGCCCCAAGTTCAACAGTTTTTTTTTATAGATAAATTAATTTAGACCCACTACCTTGTTATAAGGGATAATCAATACAGGTAATATAAAACAATATAATATTTACTTTCATTTAAAATTCACAAATATATCCGATTTTACATCAATACATCAATCAATACCGTGTTGATATCAATATAAACAAAATGTTGATTCTCATGCTACATACAGATTATGAAGAACATAACAGCTCGAAGTATAAAATATTGATTTATATGCAAAACGGTCCAGTAGGTCTAATATAATACTTTTGGTATAACTTTGCTACTTACACTAAATAAAATATGTATGAGAATATATCTTCATTACATATAGTTTTTCACACTCTATTTAACGAAGAAATCAAAAGAAATTTTTTTGAAAAAAATAATAAAATATGACCAACTTTCATCTCATTTAAAGAACAATTAGGTTAATCTACAACTAATGGTATGAATGACATAAAAGAAAGAAAGAGTTTCTGCTTCATACACTTCATTAATGCTTACTGGTTGATGGACCCGAAACTAAATCAGTCTTTTTTCCTCTAGTTGGCCGTTTGCTTGCTAATCTCTCCTTCTTTTTTAACATTAATTCCTTCATGCTATCTGTATAACCATCCATATCATCTACAGAATTATCAACTGTCTGATTTTGTTTCTTTTGGACTTTGGATTTTCCATTTTGTAATTTTCTTTCCATTATTTCTCTCATCGCATCAGTATATCCTTCATATGGATTTATCTCGCCAATTTGCTCCTTTGCAGTGTCCTTTTTGGTGGGTTTGATTTTATTTTTTGGTTTTTCCAATTCATCATCTTCGGAATCTTCCCTGTAGATTTTTTTAAAACGTCCTCTTCTCTTGGGAGGTAGCACAACTTCATCAGTTTTATCATTTTTTGGTTTTCGTGTTTTTGTTTTTTTCAGTGTTGTTTCATCTTCATAACTTTCATCTATTATATTCTCATCATCAATGTCTGACTCTTGTTTTCTCTTTGATATGTCATCATCCTCCATATTTTCTTTTTCATCTTCTGATGATTTGGTGGGTTTTATTTTATTTTTTGGTTTTTCCAATTCTTCATCTTCAGAATCTTCCTTGTATATTTGTTTAGGACGTCCTCTTCTCTTAGGAGGTAGCACCACTTCATCAGTTTCCTTATTTTTTTGGTTTTCGTGTTCTTGTTTTTTTCAGTGTTGTTTCATCTTCATAACTTTCATCTATTATATCCTCGTCATCAATGTCTGACTCTTGTTTTTTCTTTGATATGTCATCATCCTCCATATTTTCTTTTTCATCTTCTGATGATTCCTCAATCACTTTATTCTTTCCAACTTTTCTTTTTGGTGAAGAATCTAATTTCTGACTACTTTTTCTTTTTAGGGGTGTTTTCTTTGAAGAAAATTCTAATGCACTATTTAGAGATCCTCCAGCATTCTTAATTCCAGATATAAATATTTTACGAATTTTTTTTATAATCAGGGTCACTATCAAATTTTAGAGTTTTTATGTAATTTAAGTAGTCGACCAAAGCTCCTGAAAAATAAATATATAAAATAAAATAAGCACATTCAAAGATTATATGCACATATAGATGGTCAGCTCCCATATAAAAGTTTATCGCTCATAAATGTGAGGATGGGGAAGCAGAGGGACAAAGAGGTATTAGAGTGAGACGAAATATTTGATACGTCCCACTACATGATAATGTCCTTCCCAATACCTTTTAAATAGGACTCGTCAGCGTAAAGAATAGTATCGCTTTTGTCGATTATCCACACAATTGCGGCCTACGGGAATAGCAGGTAGAATTTCCAGCTGGCTAATAAAATAATAAATATAGGAATCTATTCGTTTAATACCTATGTACATAGGTGAATAATTAAAATTAGAAATTAGTATTGTTCCAACTTTCATTGTGATCTGTAGTTTTAACTGTGTTAAAGTAGTAAATAAGTGGATAACAAAAAACAAAAACTCTATTTCTGATATTATTTTGATAATAACTAATAATAAATAAACGAGGGTTTATGATAATTATTGAAACAAAAAAATAGGCAATAAAATAGTTTCTTATTTTATTTTTTGAAATGTAAAAAATAATCAAAATTTAACTGGTTTGTAAATTACACGGAAAGTCGGCGTTGTGCAAATATTTTCACCCCTATAAGGTAGCCCTTGCAATCACAAAATTGTTTGTCCTACCTTTATTTTTGTATTACTCTGTATTTTGTATACTCTGTTTCTTAAGTACATGCCAAAAATTTAGTAGGTATAGATGCTTCTTTGGCTATTTAAGAAAAAAATTATAGAAACATTTGTCGCAAAATGTTTTGCTTCAGAGATATGGAACGTTAAAATTTTACAAAAAACTATTATAATTTTTTTAATCAGAAACAGTTTATTTCAAGAAACAAAAATTTGGTGTAAGTTTTGTCTTAAATGTATTGAGCCCTCAGTTTAACTATGAATATCTTAAAAATAACGGAGCCGCAATTTTCTTATACCTAATAATCGTGATTTTTTTTCGACCTCAAGATTTTTATTGATATATACGTTTTGAACACTCCTGAATCCATTCTATTTTCTGAATGATGTCTGTTGGTTCGTGTGTGCGTGCGTGCGTGTGTGTGGTGTGTGTGTGTGTGTGTGTGTCGTGCTTGTTTGTGCGTGCGTGTGGTTCGTACGTGCGTGCGTGGTGCGTGCGTGTGTGTGGTGCATGCGTGTGGTGCGTGCGTGTGGTGCGTGGGTGTGTTGAAAAAACATAACTTTACGGAAAAAATATGTCCATGTCTGTAGTATCGCGATAGCAGCCACAGTTTTTAAGATAAAGCTTTCAAATTTGGTACATGTGTTCTAAAGGCCAAAGACAATGATAAATTCGGTGATGAGCAAAATTGGCCGGCTGAAAGGAGGTCCAAGGTACCCAAACTTGTTTGTATTTCTTTACAAAAAAATATATCCTTGATGAAAGATTATTAATCTTGTCTACTATATCAAGCCAATAAAATATATTTTCCAAGTACTTAAATAAAGCTGATGTAAACTAAATTTTTTTACACATTTGACCTCAGAAATGGGGTAAGGATAAATTTGACATTTGAAATGTCTAATTTAGTTACAAAAATGTCAAGTCAATATGAAGAAATTATTAAAATATATGACATGCATATAAATAAAATATTATTGACAGTATCGAGTGACGCTGATAATAATAATAATAATAATAATAAAAGATTTTTATTGGTCATAGAATAAACTAATACAAATATAACCAAAAGACCATCGACCGGAGTCCTTCAGCCTGTCTATTACATAATTTTAGTATAATAACAGTGATTTATTTTTACAGGAAAACAAAGTGAATTATAACAGTTTAGCATAAAAAAAAATTATTGTTTCTAGCTCGAGTCATATTAAAATCTGTTTAATTTTCTTTGTTAATTGAAATCAATATTTCTTGAATGACAACATACTGCTTTCTAATTTTTTATGCTTTCATGTAATGGTTTATAGTTCTTTGCAATATTTTTTAAAGCTGTTTCAACGGTAATATCTTCGAATTTTGTCTGGCTTTTCTTAATAGCTGCAGCCTCATCTGGATTGAATTGTAGTATCACAGCTTCTATTTGTTGGAAATATTCAGCATAATAAAAAGCTGCCTGCAACCATATTCCCCAACGTGTAAGAATCGGCTGTGGTGGTTCAGGAATACCGGGACACTACTTGATATGAAATACACGGAGACGTTTAGGAGATTTAAGAAACACTTTTTTGTACTTGCTATTAATGCATCTCTGGAAAACCTTTGTGAATAGTTTCTGCCACAAAATGTAAAGCATGCACTTTACACGTAACATGTATAGACGTACAACTTTGTTCTTGCAAAGAACGGCCTACCGAACGCATTGTCACGGCGCCATCAGTCACAAACATCAACACTTGACTTTTTGACATTTCAAATTTTTCTAACGTCTCCAGCACCACCCTGGTAATTGTTTCGCTAGTACACTGACTTAGTCTTTTGCTAGCTAGTAACAGTGGAACTGTCGGTTTAAGAGGGTCCAGTACTCGTACTATAACATTTAAAATAGAATTTTTTTTACAATCTGTTGTCTCATCAACAGATAACCACAGCCGTGTATTTTTTAATTCATATTTCATCTTATTTACCATGTCTACGTGTACAGTTGGTAGATAGTTACATAACGTTGTGCGACTTGGTAACTTCACCTGGGCATTGTATTTATTCCAGAACTCTCGAAATGGTTGTTTATCGAGTATGTGCAGCGGAACATCACAGGCAATCAGCATTAATAGTAAATGAAACATAAACTGTGTTGTCGAACGCACGCCATTTTTTTTATTTTTATGGTGTACACTATTTACGTGAAATCCACAATCACGCTTATCCCAGCACATCAAATCTTTCTCGCACATTTTACAAATTATTTTAGCACCATCATAGAATAAATCCGGGAATTCACCTATGAATTTATTCACTTTGTCAGCAAATGGACGTTTTCTACCCCTGCGTACGTCTGCCATGCTTTATTATTAAATTAATATCAACAATACAGTACAACAAATAAAATAAAAACACAAAAACAATATGCAATATGCCCAAGTGACTTAACGTGTACACAACTCGAAAGCTAATAATATACTGGACTGGAGAAAGAGTTTCGCGGTCAAGGTGAATGCCGGCGACAGTAAGTACATCTGTACTCTACGACCATGATACACAGAAACGATTTGCAGCTTAATTTATGATATATTCTTCTTGAGTACCAAATGAATACAATAGGTTAATTTCAGTTTGCATTTGCGGTTTTCATAAATATTGTATTTTTTCAATGTAAATTATTTTTTAAAAAACTCAAATGTTGTGTGGTCTAATCACAATCATTATTTGAGTGAAATGCGATACCGTTGGTAATTGCCAATTAGACATTTATGTAATTAATTATCGAACTCGCTCCTTGTATATAAAATATTCAAAATCAAACATTATTGCATAAAAATCCTTTTAAAAACAATAGGTACATTTACTTTTAGCTGTTCTAACAATAATAAAAAAAAAAATTGTGGAGACTAATAAGTAGTTACATTTTTTCAGTAAATTAAAGTTTTGTTTCTTTTGAAACATAATATTTCAGACAATATACTTATTTTTTTATGAGACTAGTTTATGTTTAAATAAAACTTGTATTTGTTTTTTATCAAAAGTTTGTAAATAGATATAACCAATTAACCAAACAATTAATCTCGAATATTTGAAAAGCATAATAAAAATAACTTCATATAAACCATTCACAAAGCCATTATATACCTATTATTGCAGTATAGCAAATCTAAGGTAACTTATTGGCTTGGCAACATAGTCTTACCGTGCTCTCAATGAAATTGTCACTGCGCCTAGGCATAGCGCACCGAAACAGGTCTCTAAAATTTAAGTTGTTTTTATAAATGGGAGATTAGAAAAGTTTATTGTATCACCATCTTTTGATGTATGAGAAGCTTCAGTTTAATGAAATTAATGGTAAGTGTCATTGGCGTATTATGAGCGAGGATAGGGTCCATCAGCAGTAACTATCTGTAGTGTATATAATCTTTGATACAATTATGGAATCTTATAGTATATTTTACCTGGTGGAGTTTTATTTCCAAAACAAGACTTTATTAGTTTAGGCACGCTTTCCATATATTCCTCTTTGCTTTTATGCACTACATTTGGATCTTTCAAATTTTTTTCCCATGGTAAAGTACAGCCTAACCATTGAATTAAGTTATACACAAGAATTTCTAAGTCTCCCCTCTTGGTTTGGACTGTAAGAAAAAGATTTAAACAATAGTAATTTTAATATTTTATCTTGCAGATAAAACTTATTATTTATATACCATACATTTAACAATGACCAAGGGGTGAACTAATTTCAATGGTTTTTACAGTTATCTTCTCTACATAACACTCATTTTAAAAACTTACCTCCTTTATGAGCATCTCTACTTAAATATTCTATTGTGCCATCGTGAGCTTTTTTGGGATTAGGTTTAAATACTTCTTCTGCAGTAAGTCTTGTAGCTAATCCAAAGTCGACCAAATACACTTGCTTTTTCATCGTTTCCTTTGTGGTTCCCATTAAAATATTTGCACCTTTGATATCGGCATGTACATATCCACGACTGTGTATATATTCTAAGACATCCAACTGAAAACAAAAAAAATACATTTAAATTAAGATGAGGATTCCATAAGTGAGTGAGAAGTAGTATTTTATTTGGTTTTTGAAAATATTTAAGAAATCAAACAAGGTAGGATATTTGAAATGGTTTTAAACTTTGCTACTAAAGTAACAACTATATTAATACAAAATTTGTTGTTAATTTTTTTTTTATAATTAAAATTTGTATTCTAACAGTAAAAGTGCTAGTCTATAATTTTAGCTTGGTACTTGAATATGGATGTGTAGTGATTTAAACCGCGCTCTTTCACTATAAAAGTAGTTTGTTTGTCTTTGTCCCACACTGGCGATATTTCTTCTCTCTGCACCGCGAAGTGCCAAGCTAAAATCGTAGAGTAGTAAGTAGGTATTTTCATTGTTGGAATGTGAGGCCAGTGGCAGATTTAGGGGGGCACACGCCCCCCTTAGGTCTTCTCACCCTAGGTGTTGGGTATACAGAGAGGTCGGATTCTAACAGCGAATTTTATTATACCTAACGAAAACCTTGAGTTCTAAATGTACATACAAAATTTACTATACGTTATATTGTATATAACGCTTGCGCTGGTTAATAGTATGTTATAACAGTATATAAAATATGTAAATATTACTGTAAATTTAGACTTGACAACATCGCATTTTGCATTAAAGTATCATAGCTCTCGCATTGCATGCTTTGTTTGAATGCATTCGTCTGAATACGTGTAAACGCACGTTTGTCGTCTTCCCCTTGTGGCCAACGCCGACTCCAACATCAAATAATAGCTTACTATTATTGAAACACCTTGTATACAACACACATAGAACTCTTTTATTATATTAAGTATTTTAAATGTTACTGTCGATGGGACCTCGTTTCAAATTATTGCATTGGATCGTCCAAATGCATCTAATATATTGGCTTTTTTTAGAAGTAATTGATAATTACCTTGAATCAAGTTCTAAACACACACACTTTCAACTACTTGGTGATATTAACATTGACTTATAAAAGAAGATGTGAATGCTAACAGATATGTATCGATATTGGCTAAACATGGTTTTGTACCTTATATTCAGTTGCCCACTCATGTTACTAAAGATACAAATACTTGCTTGGATAATGTATTTATTAAACAAAAACATACAATAAATAATATAAAAATTAATTCAAATTAACTGACATGTAATATTACAGATCATTATGCTGTAATAGCTACATTTCTTAAAAATACATTCATTCAAGACAATAGAGACAATAACAAAGATCTTCATACATACAAAAAAATTAATACAGAAAAATTTAAAGCATTAATGAAAACTGAAAATTGGACAAATGTTACCTTAACAAATGATGCTCAAATAGCAGCAGATGTGTTTACAAAGACTTTTGAAAATTTAATAAGCGAAAGTACAATCACAAAAATTATTAGGAACAAGAAATCAAAAAAAAATTAAGTTAAAACCATGGATTATTGAAGGACTCACAAGGTCTATTATCACAAGAGATAAATTAAAAAAACGATTAAATAATAACTATTCTATAGAATTACACGAACAATACAAAGCATACAGAAACTCCTTAAATAATCTCTTAAAAAAATGTAAACATGACTATTATCAAAATATAATAATACAAAGCAAAAATAACAGGAAAAAATATATCGTAATTTCTGAGGCCACAAATGAAAAATCAAATAAAAATGTTATTACTTTAGATATAATTAATGAAGATGATGAAGTTTTTACTAACAATAAAGAAATGTCAAATTACTGTAATGATTATTTCAGTAACATAGGCAACAAAATAATTGAAAAAATAAATATACCGCATAACTTCTCAATGGAAAATATTCCCATTAATAGTAACCCATGTTTTTAACTCCTGTTACAGAAAATGAAGTACTACTTCATATTAATTCTTTAAAAAATGGTAGTACACCTGGCTATGATGGAATCACCCTCTTACTGTTAAAATTAAATGCAAAATACATTTGACGTCCTTTTACACATATAATCAACTTAATCTTTACTAGTGGAAAATTTCTGAAACAATTCAAAAGTTCAGTAATAACCCATATTTACAAAGCAGGTAATAAAAATAAAATATCAAATTATTGCCCAATTAGCCCAATAAATAATTTTGGCAAAATAGTTGAAAAATGTATAAAAACACGATTAACAAAGTTCTCAAAAAAAAAATAATATAGTGGATGAACATCAGTATGGTTTTCAAGAAGGCAAAAGTACATCGGATGCCATGTATGAGGTAATTAAAGAAATCTCATTCAATCTCGACAACAATAAAAAATGTATTGGGGTATTACTTGATTTAGCAAAGGCATTTGACACAGTTCACCATGAAAAACTACTCCAAGTATCGGACCGTTATGGAATTCGTGGTGCCCTGTTGAATCTCTTCAAGAGTTATTTAAGTAAACACAAAATGTCAAAACTAATGGTATTAAGTGAACCACAAATGGTGAAAATGGGAGTGTCACAAGGAACAGTCCTTGGTTCTATTCTTTTCACTATTTATATCAATTCTCTATTAATTCTCGATATAGATAGTAAAATAATATCATATGCTGATGATACTGTAGTAATATTTAATGGAGTTGACTGGAAAGCGGTTAAAGAAAAAGTGCAGAATGGAATATATGCTATAAAAATGTAGTTAGATGACTATCAGTTGTCTCTAAATGTAGATAAATTATATAGATTTTTCAATCACTGATGTAAATATACCCAACTTTAAAAAAATCGATATTGATGAATTTGAAATAGAAATAAAAGAGGTCGAATATACTAAATATTTAGGTGTTATTATAGACAAAAAGGTAAAATGGAATGAGCATGTAACATATCTAACAAAGAGAGTTAGAAAATTAATTCACAAATTTTATCAGCTAAGGGATATTTTAAGCAAAAGTATACTAATTTTAGTATATAAATCTTTAGTTGAATCTCTTTTAAGATATGGAATATTAGTCTGGGGAGCTCTGTACACTAACGCATTAAAAACTCTGTCTACAATACAGAATTATATATTAAAAATTATTTTCAAAAAAAAAAAAACAAACAATATTCAACTAGACTACTTTATGGAAATATGTACTGTAAGATCATTATATTTTCACACATTATCCACTTATACATATAAAAAAAAATCTTAAAAATGCCATAACTCATGAGATAATAACCCCTTAGTATAACCCATAAACTTCTGGAAGTGCCTACCAGTCATAAAAACATAAATTCAAGATTTGCATACCATAGCCTCAAAAACTTATAATTTGTTACCATTATATAAGAAATATTAATAACTATAAAATTTTTTTCTTATAGATATAAAATATATATGACAACTAGTCTTCATTTATTAAGCTGTTGGAGTAAGTAGTATCTAATTAATTAGTGATGTGTTTTAGGAATAGGCAATGTAAAATGAATAAAGATATTTACTATTATGCTCACAATATTACTGCACAAATCAAGTGTTAAGTCACTTAAGTGCAGGTCTGAGAAATTTATTTAATTAAATTTAGGATTTATTATTTTCATAGAAAGTTTATAGTATATATACATACCATTTTATTAACATAGAAATCCTATTATTGTTATTTATTATTTAATTGTGTAATTATTTTGTAAAATTATTCTTGTAAATTATTCTATTCTATTTGAAAATTATTCTATTCTATTCTGTAAATTCTGTAGATTCTGTAAATAAATTTCAAAATAAATAAATAAGTATGCTTTGGTACGGTTACATATATTTTAGATGAAGCTTTATTAGTGGCATTTATGCATCCAGGAACAAAACACCATTTTCTTGCCGATATTTTCTTTTAATACACTTATCCACGCAAGGAAGTGTATTCTGTGCACATTGGACTATGACTATTGAGTTATTATAACTAGTGCAGTTAATTTATTTATTATGGGCATGGATTAATGTAAATGTACATATAATCTGTATTATGGGCAGCGAGCTAGTGAGCATGTGACATCACGTCGCTGTTTCTCTATTTTGGGAACGTTTTCTAGTCTTGCTGCGAATAAGTTTCTGAAAAAATTTATTTCATTTTTTTATTATTACAGTGACTCGTAATACTGATAAATCTATCATTTTTAGTGAAATCAAAAGTTTGTAAAGAGACTTATTAGGAAATATGCAATACACGGTTGTTTTAATTCACCACAAATGATAGTTTAATTTGAATACCTAACAAAATCCAAATTTTGAAACCTAATATTAGCCAAGCTTCTGTTCCAGAGGTGAACAACTTAGTTACACTCCAGAAAGAAAAAAATCGATGTTTTACTATTACACCTTCTTTTTAGCCAAATCCTAAATTCGCCATTCTGTGAGGCCACAAATTTTAATTACCTACAACAAAAATTAACAACTAACAATTTATATTACTAAAAAATAAATAGGCACCTACTTCCTCTGACTGCGAAATGCAACCGTAATCTACTTAAATGGTTGTTATAAAGCTAAGCACATCCGTAATCACTAGTTGTAGCAAAAACCCACTTTCCATTTGATTACATATTTTCTTTGATTCATTTAAAGATGTTTAGATTACAGGTTTATTTTTTTAATTACGTATTAAGTATCTAATTTTTTTTTAACCCGCATTTTATCCTTACAGGATAATTTTTTTTATGAAACCGTTACAGTAATGTAAATATTGTCTCGAACTTGTCTAAAAGAGAATAATTATATATAATAATGTGTCAAATTCTAAGTAATTCAGCGGCGTCCCAGAGAACGAACCCGTATTACATATTAAGTACACGTGAAACATACAAACGGATATTGCATTGCATCAGGTAGGTAAAGGACGACAGCACGTCGAATATTAACTCCCATTCAGAAAGCGAAACTAAAAAAAACTGAGGACAAAACAAATAAAAAAATTGGTAGGTGTAGATGAAATGACAGACGCAATAGGCAATCATGTGGCGAATGTGATAGCACAAATTCTAGATCCTGGTGGACTGTCGTCTGCATTTTTACTTGCTAGTAAAAGAGTTGAAGCCATAAATGCAAAAACTATATTAAATCTAGATAGGTTGATCCCATATGAGTAATTATTCATGATAAAGGAAACAGAAAAATTCTCATAAAATTCCTTTATTAATGTGACCGGTTTTCGTGAACAAATTAATTACTTCACATCATCAGACACAGGACTACAATAGAAAATGTGTGGTGGTTACATACATACATAAATAAATGTATGTATGTAACCACACACATTTTCTATTGTAGTCCTGTGTCTGATATATGAAGTAATTAATTGTTCACTGTTAAACCGGTCACATTAATAAAGGAATTTTATGAAATTTTTCTGTTTCCTTTTATCATATATTAAATCTAGTTATGCGTTGAAAGCAATGGGTATTACTAGGTCACAAATGTTAATGCTAGTGACTGATCCAGCATGGTATATACTTAAGTTGGCCAGTTGCTAAAAAGCTGTCCTTCCACATTTAATACATGTAACATGTATGGTCCAAGCCCTATATTTGGTAGCGGAAGAAACTAAAAAAAATACACAGGAGTAGACACGTTAACTGCAAATACAAAACAGACGTGTAAAGTAAAATATAATATACCTAATAGGTGTATTCTGATTAGAAAAAAAAAATTATATAGTATATACACAAACACATACACACACACATTTAAGAATATAAGCATCCTTACGCGAAATAGTAAACAACAAAAAACAAACTAGGAATATGTATAAATAAAAACAGAAAGAGACCAACCATAAACAAAAAAACAGTGAGAAACTGATATTAATTATTATAGAAAAAGATCTTCAAGAGAATAACAGTTCTTATCGATAAGTAATGTCTTAAGCTTTTTTTTTTTAAATGAAGATATTTTGAGATTCTTTTATGCTGGTAGGCAAAGCATTGAATATTTTACAACCAATAAAATATAAACTTTTTTGATAACGTGTAGACGAATGTTGATCAGGAATAAGGTTGGGTAATTGTGGTTAACTTGAAATGTTTAAAACAATGACAAATTCTTGTAAACAAAACAACCTAGTTCATAAATATATGTACTTGTTACTGTCAAGATTTTTAACTCCTTGAATACTGTTCTACATGATTCTTGTTTTCGTAGCCTACATAATAACCTCACAGCATATTTTTGTAAAATAAAAACGTGTTGACAATAACTAATTTGTACCCCAATTAATGATCCATATCACAGTTGAGAATGAAAATTTGCATAATATAAACTAAGTACAATCTTCTGACTGCGGTGATTTACCAGTTATCGTAATGCATAGCAGCAAGTTAGTAATTTTTTACATAGTTCGTCAATTTGGATTTCCCATTTCAGAGTACAGTCAAAAGTGACCCCTAATATTTTACCTGAATTATGTATGTTAAACATATCAGAACAATGAGTGTCTAAACCACCTTGTGAGATTTGTTGCCTAAAAAGTATCGAAATGGTCTTCTCTTTGCTTAAATTAATGAAATTTTTTTCTGACCAAAGCATGCATTTTTTATAAATTTTTCCGCAGAATCTATTGCTAACATAACATTACCTTCTGTAATTAAAAAATTAGTGTCATCTGCATAGCACACTATCTGCAAATTTTTATTTTGTTTTAAAAAAGAGATTAAGTCGTTGGCAAAATTATGTATAAGAGGGCCCAAAATAGAACCCTGTGGAACACCTTGGATTACTTTCTTAGGTTCAATTTTAGGATCATTAATTTTAACAATTTGATTCCGATTACTTAGATATGATTTAATGAAGTATAGTGGTGGTCCCCTAATTCCATATCTGTAAAGTTTTTCTAAAAGCAATTTATGATCCACGCAATCAAATGCTCAGGAAAAATCAATATATAAACCAAAAGGACATATTTTTTTATCTAGTGCAGTTATAATTTCTATATGGAAATTACCCAGCGCGGTATCCACACCTATTTCTTATAAAGCCATCTTGAGCTGATGAAATAATGTTGTTATGCATACAAAATTTATTAGTTGATCTAAATGATCAACAAGCTGATTCGTGGATCTTTGAGAAGCTAGATAACAATGTAATAGCTCTGTAATTGCAATAAGCGTGTGAGTCACCCTTCTTATATAACGGGTAAACCACTGAGAGCTTTAATTTTCCAGGACATATTGCATGTTCAAAAGATAAATTTATTTGATTTGACAAAGGTTGACAGATAAGATGTTTACAATTTTTTAGTAAAATACTTTATATATTATCACGGCCACAATATGTATTATTGACCAAATATTTATGAGTTTTCGTTTTATACTGAGCCCATTTACTTACTGTTTGAGTTGGAACATCTTGCATATGATAGGGGAAAAATTATAATAAAAATGTTTTAATTTATTCACCAGGTATGATACAGTAAAGGTCACTATGTGACAAACCCAACCAGTCACTGTCTATTTGTTCCTGAGTTGAATCTCAGTAAATAATGTTAGAGAAAATGGTTGTGTCTCCACGTTTTTTATCTCCTGCACAACTTCTGTTTTAGGATTTCGGGGTTATCTAATTTATGTGGTGTTTTATGTGTTTTTTTTAATACATATATTTTTTGTAAATTCTTATTTTACGAAAAGGATACTAACTTCTGTGTATCTGCAATGTGAGCATGTTAACAATTTCTACCCCATGACCAAGTGAGATTTAACAACATTTCCAGGTTAGATACTGTGGTTTGTTGTTTGGATCTTTGCACGTCTCAATTAGTAGCCATACGAAACAAATAATCACAAATAAATAGAAAGGTCAACTCTACCTTTAAGCAGCGGTGAGTACTTGACAATGTTTCATTTACATATATCATCATTGTATTTGTTGATATTATAAATGCATTGCTGAAATATAGCAGTACACAAGCAGGTCGTACCTAATTTGATATCTGCGCAAAGATCTAAACAACAAACTAAAATGCTTATACGAGCCCTGACAAGCTTATCTCCTAACGCTGGTGATTGGTCTTGGTAGAGAACATAGGCCAATATTAAAGAAACAATTAAAAAAGTTTGTAATACAATTTAAAATAATAATTTGATAAAAATATCATTTTTGTTACAATTTACTTATAACTTGATATTTTTCAAATGAAACAATGATTTATTATGTAGGTACACAAATAGATTATTGTTTATTTATTTATTTATTCTTTATTGGTCCAAAGCAATACACCTGGGTGTTTTGATCTGTCATATTTTAGAGAAAATACTTAAATAATTAAAAACTCAACTAACATGTTTAGCCTATGTATAATTATTAAAAATAATAAGAAACATTAAATATATTTTAAAATAAGCAAAATACCATAGCACAATATTTGATTTAAGAAAATTGAAAATTTTTATTAGATTCACTGTTAACACTGATTTAAAGTTATTTAAAGGGGATTTTTTTACATCTATTGTCAAGAATTGAAAATTCAAAACTCAAACCCAATGAGACTTCTGTGTGTGGTTGTAAACCTATATGTTGAAATACTATTATTTCATCTGGAATGTGTGTATAAGAGTGTTGGTGAATTTTTACACATAGTAGGTTGTTCCAAGTAGCACACCGAGTTGTAATTTAGTCACAGCACCAACACGTTGGCGTGACCAAATTATAACTTCGGTGTGCTTCTTGGGTAATAAGTTACAACCAAAGGAAGGGTAAGGATTTTAAACTTCGCGAACCGAGGTTTGCAACTGACTACAGAATATGCCAGCAAGTGTTCTTATCGCACTAAATTGTATGATAAAAATTTTTGAGTATGGCATGAGTTTCTCCAGGTCATTAAACCATTGTGCTATAAACATTTATAGTAATCAGTTAAACCAGTTTTTAAATTCATATTGTTACGTGTTTGCTATCCACACAAACACCTATACTCATAGATTCGTTGAATGAAAGTCCAGGTAACACTTACTCACTACTTTATTTACTAATTAACAATTAACAACAATAGATTAATTACTGTCTTAACTATAATCATACTTGAACACATAAATCTCTTTCTTATTTCTTCTTTACTTGTTCATGTTCAACTTAAGACCGAGTCTCGGCCCACCGTGCGTCTTATTTATACATCCATTCACACGGTCTGGAGCATTCCAGAATATTCCCCGCCGTTCGCGTACAATTCCAGTCTCATCTATTAAGTCCACACAGTCCAGTGGCGTAACAATACTAACTCTAAGTTCTCTTAAGGTATACTGTTTTTGTAAATATACTTGCAGTATGTGTTTTCCAATATTTTCCATGTTTAGAGTTAGACCCAAAAATTTTATATAATTTTTTCTGATTGAGATCAACGAACACTATGAGTGGATTTTTATTTTCAAGTCCATCTCTAACAAACCTAGCTAATCCCAGTACATCGTCTGAGATGCCCTTTTCGAATCCACACCGACTTCCAGCGGATAACTATTTTCATTAAAACAATTCGCGATCCGGCAAGCAATAACTTTTTCTATTATTTTGACCAAAATTTGAATTAACTCAACAGATCTATAGCTAGGTGTTTAGGTCATTCCAATTACCTAATTTAAAAAGTGGAATTTTTGCCAAAGTCAATTTATCTAGAAATAACCATATACCATAGTATTATGCGACTGGACCAAATTAGGCAAATTTTTCTTAAATATTTGTACAGACTGACTGTAGATATCAGATAAACCAAAACCTTTTATTGTTAATATTATATTTGCTATTTATGTTTCAGTGGTAAGCAAAAATGTTGTAAAATAAGCTCCTGCTGTAAGTAAATGTTATATACCCTGTGTATAGCGCCAAGTGTGGCCAGTTAGAAAAAGAATACAAGTGATGGCTCCTAAATAGAATGAAATGAAATGGAACAAGACACGCACTGCGAATGTAAGAACAGGCTCAGTCTATGCCACACCAGCCACCTACAATAAACTTACACTGTTACGTCCATCTCGCTTGTTCAATCGGTCTTTGTTAACAGTTGGTCACATTAGCTGTTTTACACACGGTATGACTCGTTTGATGTTAGCATATTTTGAATAACTGTATCTGCATTAGTACTGAAGTATAGTTATATTCGTTAGCTGAGTGGATGTAATTGTTATTTTGATTTTTGGTTTTACCCGCTTTTTTATTAGGTTAGAAGTTATCTGAGGAGCTTATTTTCAAAACCAATTTCTGCAAAACACTTTTTTTAGGAGTAATTGCATAATTTTCTATAATTAAAAAGTATGTCCCCTATATTTATCATGTATTATAAATCACACAAGCTGTATTTTGCTAACAATAAATATACTGTTTTTAAAAGAGTTTATTAAAACACGTTAAATGCCATCTATATCTCAATAAATGTTCCGTCAGAAAATGCATTTTGAAAATAAGCTCCTCATTTTTCGTTTATATTTGGCTCTGTTTTGTCATCCTAACTATTGACTTGATTTGTTTGGCACAACAATCAAATTCAATTATCTGGAATTTTATATATATATATATATATATATATATATATATATATATATATATATATATATATATATATATATATATATATATATATATATACATTATAGCAAAAAGCAAAATTCATCATAATTTTTTATTTAAGTTGAAAGACAAACACATATTTATAATATCTCTGGTATCATTTAATCCTACAGCAAAATTTATATTAAAATTGTCACCTACTATGAGATTATCATTTCTCTTACTATTTTAAGCATTTCAGTTATTTTTTTTAGTATAATATGCTCTCTGAGCATAGTCACCTAAATCCAGTAAGTTTGCATCTGACTTCATTAGAGTATTTCTTTCTGATTTATATAAAAATGCTGATGTGCTAAAAATTCTATGTTGTAAAAAATCAGTTCTTATTACTATTCATCAAGATTGTAGTTATTATTTAATTTATATTTACTAACGGCATATTTATGATAAATACTTGTTTATTCCTTTATTCATATACTTATCTAGGTAATAAATTTAATCTCATTAATCTATCTTTCATATGCAACAATTTATTTTAAAATGTTAAATGATAACAATAAGCATACAAAAACCTACCTTTTTTTGTCAAACAGATTTTTGAAGATTTTTTGTACCTGGTAATATTAATTGGGGAACTATGAGGAAACATATATTATCTTTTTTATTGTCACAATGCTTTCTACGGACAGAATAATTTAAAGCTGCAAGATTTAAATTGGTAGGTAAAATATTTATTCTATATCAAATACCTAAACTCATGACAGAGAACTACGATATTGGCAGTGATTGTGTCTTCAGTAGTTGTTTTCAGATTAAAATAAAATCAAATAATGAAAATAATTATCAAACTAATTATGTATTGCCATAGTAGAGAAACGCTGAGTAAATGATTTCTCGAATATGATGTTGTTTTTTCAATGGGAATTTTTAAAAAACAAAAGATGATTTTGTGAAATAATGCTAAATGACTAATCTTACAGCTTCTATATTCATTACACTGGTAACTATTCTACAGAGAAATGAATGCACATATTATTAGCAGGCTCATTAAATTAGGTTCAAGACTGAAAATATTAAACGCTTCATTAAAATTTATTAAAATAAGATTGGTGTAATTAGGCTTAATGAATACAATAAAAAAAATTATATTATGAATTAAATAAAATCATCATCTGACACGGTGCGGTATCAGTGAGCGATTTTTGATTATTCTCACCACATAATCATTCATACAAATATATGCATCTTGCATTAATTTAATAGTTAAGTTTTATACAACTGTATTGTTTAGTAATAGTGAACATAAAACTGTGCAAGTGGGTACCTACTACTAACCAAATGACTAAAATGACTGGTCACATTCAAAATGATCATTGATCAATTTATTCTGCGTTTTTCTAGAATTTCTAACCTCAAAAATATTTTTTACGGCATCTGATGGCTATTGGGAATTAGTTACCAACTTTCGATTAATGTAATAATATATATGTTTCTACCTAAGATAGAATCCACAAAAGCACACAAAACCAAGAATTAGTTGCTTTTTACTCGTCTGATCACAGCGCCATATGCGCTGTGGCGATTTTAGTTCCCAATAAAATATAAACAATCAAAATGTTTGTCACTAAAGTTACTGGAATAGTTTGAAGTTATTCCAGAAAATCAGAAAAACAAAAACATACGGAAAGCATGTTGTCAAACAAATTATTTATTTATTTATTTACATACACTGTTTAACAGGTAAAATAGCCAATTACAGAACAGGGATATAAGAATACAAAATATAATATGATACAATATAAAATATAAAGTTAATATAGAAAAAAAAAAAGAAAGAGAAAAATAGATTAAAATTAAACAATAAACAATGAAAGTAACAATACATGCAAAAGTAGACTACACCTAACTAACAGAATATGTAATTAGACACACATACCATAAATGAAACAGATCTTAAAACATTATATTTGAATTAAAGACAAATAAAATAAAATCACATTTAATTCAAAACTCTAATTTTTATATCATTAAGGCTGCAATGAAAAAAATCGAGGTCACTATACAAATTATTTAAAGATTATTATTTTACAGATATTGAATATCGGTGAATTTTTCAATATGTTGGTACCTGGAGTGGTAAATAGAAAATTTCGGTGTTTCGAGAGGTTACTCTGGGAATACGAAAATTTAATTTACCGAGTATTTCAGGTGTATCAAAAATACAAATTTGAGAGACATATACTTACATGTTCTCAAGGCTAGACATAGAATATCTCTCAAACAGATCATTCTGCGGAAAACCAATAGCAATACCATCTGATTTAAACCAAAGTCATTTAAGAAATCTACTCTGAACCATTTCCAAGTTATTTTTATATACACCGTAACTTGAGCTTCGATCTGACAAATGATTGGTATAGCATTTTTAACATAAAAGTATCAGTAAAATTACGGCTGGAACGTATTATGAATCTAAGAGTTTTAAAAACTTCAGAGACAACGGCATCGATGTGATTAGTAAAGGATAATTTACTGTCAAATATGACTCCAAGGTCACAAAAAGTTATTGGTAAGTAAGACACTGTCTAAATGGTAGTGAAAGATAAGTGGTGACGTTTTTAAAGAAAATGACATTACGTTACATTTGTTAGCGTTCAGCTGTAATTTATTTAGTGTACACCAGGTATTTATTTTATTAAGACATGCTTGAAGTTGGAGACAGTTATTATTTATATCTCTGATGATTGAGTAGACTTTTAAGTCATCAGCATATAATAGACAGGGCAAAGTTATTTCCCTTACTATATCATTAATAAATATATTAAAAAACAGGGGTTCTAAAATAGAACTCTGGGGAACCCTAGATGTGGCAATAAATTCAATAGACTTAAACCCATTCAGAACAACGAATTGAATCCTATTCATTAAGTAAGATTTAAATAAAACTAGAATCTGCGAGACCAATTTTTTCTAACTTATTAAGTAGTAACTCGTGATCAAGTCTATCAAACGCTTTAGAAAAGTCTGTATATAATAACATCCATTTGACTATGTTCATCTAGGGATTCAGAGATATATTGCGTTACACACAATATGTTGTAGTTTAACGACCCTTCATAAATTCATGTTGAAGAATAGAAATGTTCGTGTTTATGAAATAATAAATACTGTCATGAAGTAGGATTTCTAAGACTTTACAAAAGTTACAAATTACGGAAATAGGTCTAAAGTTCTTTATATATACAGGGTTATTCATAAGTAATAAGTACAACACTTAACTGTAGATAGTAGGAGTCAAAATATTAAGATTTAGCCAATAACGCTTAATGAAATGTTGATAAGTAAAAAGATACAGGGTGTTAGAGTTAAAATTATTTTTTATTTTCCTTTGTAGTTTAATCAATTTTTAACATTTTATTATTGCTGGGTGGGGGGTTATTTGTGGTGGGAAATCATAAAACACCTTCAACTTTGGTCTAGCTCTAGAGGGCGCTACGTACGCTACCTTTAATGTGTTAAAAGGGCCGTAACTTTTTCCCGTACATTTACTGCAGATTTTGCATAAACCTTTAGGTCCTTTATCATTTCTTAATAAAAAAGGTATACTTGTTTCAAGTCTCTAAGTACAACAGGATTTGAGAAAAGTGCAAATCAAGAGTTGCATGCAAATTCATTATACAATTTGAAAAATTATTTTTGGCGGCAAAATTCCACACTCTTTAGTTGGTAAATACTATTTTTTTGTGCAGCTAATACCTCTAATGTGGTAATTGGTTGTGTAACGTTTAACTATTCTTCAAAATTCCAGACATTAAATACAAAACAAATAATAATGCACTTTTAACGAGTAAGTAAGTAAATTAATTCAAAATGGTAAACTGTATAAATCACAACTAATGAGAACTCAAACAAATAATAAGAAAAACTTAAAAATGAATACTACAATAAATGTTCAACATGACCACCATTAACTTCAATACATTTTCTTAAACGTTTATTTAGAGATTGTCTAACTTTAAATAACGATTCTCTGTTCTCCCTAATAGATTCCACAGCTTCACAAATTTTTCCCCATAATTCTTCCCGATTATTTATGTTATTATTGTATACTAAATGCTTACAGTAGCCCCAAAAGTAAAAAATCCAAAGGTTTAGGTTAGGACTACGAGGTGGCCAAGGAAATTCACTTCCTCGACCGATCCAATGATGTGGATAGTGCATATTTAGATAATTACGTACTTCTACCGAATAATGTGCTGGGGCCCCATCCTGCATGTACCACATATTGTTTCTTAAATTTAATGGAACATCATATAAGAGTTCAGGAAGAAAATTTTCTAAAAAGTCCAGATAGGATTCACCATTTAAATTTGGTGGAAACTGAATCGGCCCTAGTACGCTATCTCCAATGATAGCACACCACACATTTATTCTAAATTCGTGCTGGAAGTGGTTTTCTTTGGATAAATGGGGATTCTCAAGTTCCCACAAATGACTATTTCTTCAATTAATACTCCACTCCTGGTAAAAGTGGCCTCATCCGTAAATAATATTCGTTTCATAAACATAGGGTCGTCATTTTGTTTGTTACGTAAAAATAATGAAAACTGCGACCTTTGTGGAAGATCACGAGGTAACAAATTTTGCACTGGAGTAAAGTGATATGGTTTCAGTTTTTCTTTCTTTAACAATCTATGAATTGTTGATTGACTTAAACCAGTTGCTGCCGATAACCGCCGCGTACTTACTTGTGAATTTTCTGCCACACGAACTAAAACGTCTTCTTCTTGATCCACAGATATTCTTTTTGGACAACCAGCAATATCACGTTTTGGGTGAAATGCACCTGTTTCTCCCACACGATCAGAAAGGTTTTTAAATAACCTATGATCAGGCTGCCTTCTGTTTGGACACAGTTCTAAATACCTTCGAGCTGCAGCACGGCCACAAAAATTTACTTGTATACACAAACCATGTCTCTCATTTCAGAATTCGAAAATAATGTATGGCGGGGCATTTTTTTATAAAACAATATTAGAAAGAATTAAAAAACACAACACTTAACTAAATAAAACTCTACGCAACAACTAATTATTGTTTGAAAGATTGATTGTTTGACAGGTACTTTTTGTTTGTATGCCTACTTGATAAATATGCTTCTTTATTTACTGTGATAATGCTGTGTCACAACGCCTACTTTTAAAAATTATTATTTCAAAAGGCTATTAAAAAATTTGCATGCAACTCTTGATTTGCACTTTTCTCATATCCTGTTGTACTTAGAGACTTGAAACAAGTATACCTTTTTTATTAAGAAATGATAAAGGACCTAAAAGTTTATGCGAAATCTGCAGTAAATGTACGGGTAAAAAAGTTACGGCCCTTTTAACACATTAAAGGTAGCGTACGTAGCCCCGCTAGGAGCTAGACCAAAGTTGAAGGTGTTTTATGATTTCCCACCACAAATAATCCTCACCCAGCAATTTTCATAATAAAATGTTAAAAATTGATTAAATTACAAAGGAAAATAAAAAAATAATTTTAACTCTAACACCCTGTATCTTTTTTACTTATCAACATTTCATTAAGGCGTTATTGGCTAAATCTTAATATTTTGACTCCTACTATCTACAGTTAAGTGTTGTACTATTACTTATGAATCACCCTGTATGACTTATTTCCTTTTTATAAATATGACACACTTTGGAATATGTCCATAAGTCAGGAATTTGGCAGTTTTTTAGAATTAAATTAAAAATTACTGTCAACGGATACACAAATATAATAGCTCAGTCTTTTAGAATGCTGGTATGCCATCAGGACCTGTCGTCATTTTAGGCTTCATCCGTTTTAATGCTTGTAAAACCTCTACTTCACTAAACGACTTTATATTTATAGTCAAGTTATTGTTAGGTTAGTCACATTTAAGGGAATTAGTCTTAGAATTCAAAGAGGAGTCATTGTAAGATTGATTAAAATAGTTGGCAAATGCGTTTAATATGTCATTAGGATTTTTTAATGCTACATCATCAAAATACATTTCTTTAGATACATTTGTTGGGATTGTTAATATTATTTTCAGAAATTTTTATAAGCTATATTTATGTCTCGCTTTATTTCAAGTCTAACATTTTTAAAATTATCATAAGTTGAAAGATCACCAGTCCTTGTATACTGGCTTTTAAGATGTTCTTTTAGACGGATTTTTTTTATGATATAATGGTTGAACCAAGTAGGGTATTTTCTACTATGCACAGATAAATTTTTGGGTATGCAGGATTCAAAAACAGAGTCAAGTTTATCATAAAATGTGAGCATGCGTTGTTGACATCATTATAAGAAGAAAGAAATGACTAGTCAGTATTGAGGAGACTATCATATAGTTTGGGGAAATCAGATTTTCCAAAATTATATAGGTTATTGTAGTTAGTTGGGAAACTATCATTTAAGTTTTCAGTGGTGTTCATCTTAATATGGTCAGAGCTGGATGGTGGTTATCTTCTTTGATCAGTGAATCAATACACCGAGTTACGATACAATTTTTGTTACACAGAATTAAATCAAGAATAACCTCGTAAAGTTATGTATCAAGTTATATATATATACTGCAAGTTAATGAAAAATGTGACAATTAAATTAAAACCTAGTGTTATTCCACTCGATGTCAGGAAAACCAAAAACAGTTGTAGTGTTATTCCTCAAACAGAATTTTTAAAAAGACAAAGGGAAACGGTATTAACCTCCATTTCCGTGTATTTTCTGCAGACGAACTTAACTAATAAGACTTGTTGACGTCACTCTGGGGTGCTTGGCCAGACAATGCATTTGATTATTCAAATGTAAATATTTCCCCCAATTTTCATTCAATCGACTTGAAGTTGTTTTGAGACTGATACACATGAAACAGTTCATAAAAATTGAAAGAAATAGGGAAAATAATATTTCATTAAATGAGCAGTCAGTGTCAGTCCTGTTTTTATGTCATGACATTATTCGATCTTAAAAAATTATTGCCAACAGAGCTAAACATTTTCTGTAGTCCTGATTAAAGGTAGATTTTCATGTTGTTAAGTTGGACAAAAAAATTCCTTTTTAATTACAAACTGCTGTCACGGTCAGTCTTGTTTTTATGTTATGCCATTAATGACATTACTTAACCTAAATAAATATTTGCCAACTTAACGTGAAAATCAATTTTTAATTAGTAGTCAAAAGTGAATCAACTTTATGTAGTTTTTTTTGAGAATCCTGTTTAATTGTTTATTGTTTTTATCTTAGGCAAAATTTTAAATATTTTTATATTTGCTCATTAAAATATTAATAGATATATTAGTTAATTTAAAAATTAAGCTCTTGCTGTAAAATGCCAGTTCTCATCACATATATCTGGGCCATATTGACATAAAAACTACAGCCATAAACTCTGGCACTCCAAAATTATCAGTTGGAAAATAGTATAAGATCATGAAAACTTATTGCAACATAATTGACAATAATTGGTTCGAAAAGTTTAAAGGAACTTTTCATTTGAATATCTAAATAATTCATATTGCTATTATACAACATTTTATCAATATGGGTTTAATTACCCATCTTACTCATCTATTCATAGGTAATATTCATATTTATATGGGTTAAGATTTTTAGATAATTTGAAATTTCTAATTACTGAAAGGAAGAATAAACTTACTATTTGCACTGCTACCTTAAAAACTGTACTAGTAGGAAAGCTTCTGTCATTTTCTAGAAAAAGTTTCCATAAATCAGTACCAAATTTTTCCATTACTATGAAACGATATTTTTCTCCTTTATATTCATGTGAACCTGACCCTAAATACAACGGCATACCGAAAGTTTTCAACCTCCTTTCTTTCTTATATTCTTCAACTACAACATAAATATATATGTATAACAAAGTTACCAGAGTATCTTTTATATAAAGTTACCATCAGTAGGTTTTGCATTTCGCATATAAAAATGCATTTCGACAAACAATGGTCCATTTGTGTGGGGTTCCTGAAAACCATAAACATTAATTAATAGAAAAGTACCTAATTATGTAAGAAAATTTACAATTTTAATAACATAAGGATATTTAGTTCCACCCGAACTTGCATCCTGAGCTGAATAAATTTCACCAAATCCTCCTTGTCCAATTGAGGGTCCCAACTTCCATTTCTTTTTTGCTATATCTTGTAAGATTTCACCTTTTGGTAAAGGTTCCGCTAATTTATAACCATTTGCCGCTTTCCTTTTTGGAGCTGCTTTAGCCATAATTAAAAGTTTGGTTAGAGTTGAATCAGTTTATCAGGAAAACAAAACCGAGAAAATACGTTAAGTGGAAAAGTGCGCGAGTTACAAATTGTACAATATAGCCAACATAAGAAAAATAAGGTGACAAAATTAGGAAAAGACATGGAGAATAAACAATTCATTTTAACCTAAATCAGTCTAAACGTAAATAATATCATGCTGAAATAAGATTTTAAAAATATTGTATTGTTTCTATATTTCAGGTTCATGAAATCTGGTTTCTACTGGAAATCTTTGCAGTGCACATCTATTACATGCAAGATATTTGTACTCCAAGTAAATTAAGTTTGTGCACCTTACACCTGTCGATTGTCAATTCAGATTGTTGAAAAATGGCTTCGAAGGGACACTTGAACGATGAGGTGAGTGTTTAAAAATATTTATTTACTGAAATGCTGCATGCAACATGTAAACAGTATAACAGTGCCAAAACTGTATGATGTTTTTATATTAGGATAAAGTTATTCTCTGATAAGATTAAGTGTTATCATCGGCAAACATTTACCGTTACCATGGCCACGCCTATTAAATTTTTGTTGACAAATAGTTGTCAATTTTTTCATTGTCAAAAATCGTGAAAGATAAAATGCACACCTGAATCCTTTTAAATTTTAAACTGAAATTGCTTTGGGAGTTGTAAATATTTATAGGCCTTTATAATACCATAAATTTTTATGACAGGTACCTCAATCAAATTTAAATATAGGTATTTATCATACATAATATGCATAACCTAGGTATGGCAACAATTTGTTTTTAGATTTAATAATTCCTGAGGATTGTTTTATTTTTAAATCTGAAACATCTTATTTACTAATTTAGTACTTATTGATTAAGGTGTGTCTTAGTCACTGATATGACTAATATATTAAACTGAGGTTACTTAAGTACTTAATAATGGGATTAAGAATAGTATGCACTGTAGACTTAATTGGTGGCTAGGTAGGTACCTACATGCCCCTTTATTTTCACTTAGCAATTTTTTATTTTTCAAAAAAATGTGTAATTTATACCAATTTTAATACTGTATAATTTACCAGACATATTGATAAATTTGGGAAATGATAAAGTAATAAACCAATGAATAAAAATACCTATTTATGTGTCCTAGTATATGGTGTCAATATTGAGCTACTAGAGGTTTAATTATAACATACCTAACTGATAAAACAACTTACTTATTTT
This sequence comes from Rhamnusium bicolor, assembly GCA_029963845.1. Taxonomy (NCBI): domain Eukaryota; kingdom Metazoa; phylum Arthropoda; class Insecta; order Coleoptera; family Cerambycidae; genus Rhamnusium; species Rhamnusium bicolor. The sequence continues at coordinate 37,533 of JANEYF010005321.1, read as the reverse complement.
TGGGTTAATCCTATTTGTTAGCTTTACTTTATTTTTTTGGGTTTACAGTATGATGTTATCTTTGTCCTATGTAAAATTCCCTCGGAAGTTAAAAAAAAAATTAAATCTGCCAAAAAAGCATCGTCGATAATCTGGCTATAATTTTATGTATTAGTGTTAGTAACAATATTATTTCAGTGCAATTTTCGGTACAATTAAATATTTTTTAATGACAGAATGTTACCTAATTAGTCGAAAATGTATATATCTAATGTCTATGTAAATTCTGAGAAATTTGATAGAACACCTGTAAGTTGTTGAGGGTTTCCTAGATATAAGTTGCTTTTATTAAATATGATGTCTAGCCCCAAACTACATTTGACACATGCCATTAATTCAGAAAGAGAGACCAAATTATATCCGTACTACACTCTTGTGCAAACAGAAGCAGCACTTCCTTAAAATTATGTCAAAACGTAATTTACTTATTAGACGTGAATATTTTGTATAAAAGAAAGGTGGGTAAGTGGGCTATAGAATCGAAGGAAACTGATAACAGCATTACCGTGGCATAATAATTAAAAAATCCTCGTTCTCGTGAATGGCTGAAAAACTAAACAAAAATCTCCCCAAGCCCGCGCCTCTTATTGGCAGGCCTCTTTCCAAGAAAAAGTCCATATGACAAAACCAAAATGTTAATTGTTACCAGATTTATTAATCACGCGACACTAAAGCCATAAATGTTATTACAAAAAAACTTAGTGAATGGTTCGAAATTATTGAAAAAATCTCGAAACTTCCACTCATACATTATAGCTCATCGACGTGATCCCGCCCGGTTTTAAATCCGGCACTTTGGGTGGAAGCACACTCCACTGCCCTTCATCCCACCGAGGCGATGAATTTTTTATTTAAAAACAGTTATCGGTGGTGGCTGGTGATATTTAAGTTATACCATGTTGGTTCCATGCGCAGTATTGTAGCATAGAGCCCAAACACTACTGTAATGCATAACTGTCAGTACCGAATGAAGAAGGTGGGAAAAAAAAAAAAAAAAAAAAAAAAAAAAAAAAAAAAAAAAACCCCAAAAAAAAAAAAAAAAAAAAAAAAAAAAAAAAAAAAAATTTTCAAAAAAAAAAAAGAAATTTTTCGCTCGGTTTTTTTTTATTTTATAAAATTTTCATTTTCTGTTATGATATTTTGAAATTAGTTTCAATTGACGTGGTTATGTTGCATAATAGTAATTAAAAATGACAAATTAGATGTCACTGACGTAGTTTTTCATGAAACATCAAAACTATACTGCACTCGACGCGCGTTTCGCCGACCAGGTTGGCATCATCTGAAAATTAAAACTAGCTTTATGTTAACAGTGTACTATCTTTTTTATACTTAAGCTATTGTCACGGTTCGATCATCTAATTGAATAGATCAAGCTTTCTGAATATGCAAAAATATGCAGGGTGTCCCATTTCAAATAACAAAGTTGTTCTATACCTGAAAATGCGTATATCTACTTTCGATATAATCGGAAGTTGAAAGGAAACGGTAAGTAATTTAATTAAAAAAAACTGACTGGTGAAAACTGCATTTCAATAACTTATAGTTTCGATCGAAGATATAAGTATTTGAAGTGGATCGGAATATAGGTGGGCACCCTGTATAAAATTATAAAAAATAAATAAATAAATAAAAAATTAAGTGGAGGTTAGAGCAAATACATTTGTAGACTGGTTTTGGAATTAAAATATAAACACAAAGTAAATTACTTGTGCTTGAAAATATACGTTGGGTTGGCAATGTCACGATTGTAGGTTTATTTACAATATTATCTGTTTTATCTCGTGCTTCCGATTCTTCTCTACTACTGAAATGATATCAAGAAATGATATAACATGGGACATGAGTATGACTGTTAACGATTCTTTCCGATGTCTGCGTTTGAGATCGCAAAGATTATTGCCATTGAAGCAATTGCACTAAGGCTACTTCCGCCCATAGGCGTAGACAGCGTAGACATTTTCACTCATCGAAGTTAACTTTATCCATACGAATTTGCTTTTCATATCGGCAATATATACCTTTATGTTATTTGTGTTGATAGTAAATGGTGTTATCAAAATTTTTTACTAAAAGTAAATCTGGAGGATTTTTATATTTATAAAATAAAAGTATTTTATTTATACCTGAAATTTGAAGTTTTAGTGATTTTTAGTAAGACAGCTGTGTCACATAATAATTACTGTCCAAAAAGAATAGGTATATGTGTTTTTTAAGTGTTGTAGTTAGCTGCGAAGTGTAACATTAGTTAGGCTACCGCGCCGCTGAATGGAATAGTTATTATTAAGCTATTCCACTCAGCGGCGCGGCGGCTAGTGAATAAATGGTGCGAAGATGGATTAAGCTTGAAGCACATTTTGCCGGCTCGCACCGGCCAGCAAAAGTGTCGAAGGAAAGATTTACACGTTTTTAAATGGCCGTGCGTACATTTATTTGGGCGGAGTCGGCACGGCTAATAACCCTTCAGAATGCCGGCTTGGATTTTCGTTCAGTGGCATTCATCGGCAGAAATTTGTTATGAGTCGATCCGTCCCGGTAAATGTGCACACCCAAACAGCATCCTGTAGCATGCGTCCGCATTCCAGAGCCGTTCGCCTTGTAAATAAAGATATTCGGTACTTTTCGTCATTCATTCTGAATGAACAAACACCAAACTTCAAAACTAGACAGGAACAATAGGTACACCATAGGGGGCTGCCAGGTAAGAATTTTGCGCATCCATGAGAATTTTCGTTGCGGGCCGATTCTAGTAGTACAATGTGCTTATTCGATTCCGCTCCGGAATTATTGATGGTCGGTGCGGGTCGATTTTGCCCGGCTAAATATGCATCAAGCTTAGGATACAGACACTTGAAGATGCCTCGCTGCTCGTGGTGGAGGTCGCGATCCTTCCAATCACACGCTTCGTTGTACATTACACAACCAGCACGGAACACTTAAGAGATAAGCCTTTCCGGTATGTCCACTCATCATCGACGTCCACCTCGACCGAGACCGCAACGTACATTACGAGCAACGAAGCATTTTTGGGATGTCCGTATCCTTACACCTAAATATCTTGGGAGACACCAATGAGAAAATAAAAGCGAATAAGAAATTGTGATATACATAAATTATGATATACATAAAAAATAAACCGTATTATAAAAATTTAGAGTATAGTCCCAGGGTTCGAGCGAAATAGGAAAGTTTATTTCAAACTTATTTGCAACATAAAAAAACTTCGGCAGCTTTGACAGCGGTAAAGGGCTCAAAATCGCCGACGTTTTTAAGTTGCAAATGTTTGAATTGAATTTTAAGTGTTAGCGTTGTGAAAAATCCTAAATAGAAAGAAATGTAAATGTTTTATTTTACCCCCTTCGCAGAATGCTGCAATGGCAGCTTCTGTGTCAAATAAATGAAAGACAAACACAAGGAGATATTACTCTGTCTTTATGATTACTCTTTTTTCCGGTCGCCCCCTTCTTTACGTCACAAGGTTGCATAATTCAACTGCTATCATGTACTTAATTCATTGAGTGCTAATGTGAATCATTTATGATTGTTAGATCTGTGTTAGTAGAACACCGAGATGCGAGATGCATCAAAGACCATTGACAAAAAGTGTGTAATTGATTAGGTACGGTTTGTTTATCTACTTGCCTACATTTTACCAAAAAAAAAAAGGATGTGGGGGGATATCAAAACCTTAAATACATAATGGCCAATTTCAAAACGTTTCAGAAAACTACTTTTTTTATTTTACTGCTATGGTAAATTTATTTTTATTGGATGGAGTTTTACTTGATTTTGTTATAATGATTTATGCAAAGACAAAAGTTTTGAGAATAATGATTATATAAAAGTTCTCAATCGGTTATAAAGTACTTTGTTATAGTAAAAAAATCTGTGGATGTAAAGACATCTCATTCCCAAAAAAGCTTCTTCCATTTATCGATTTTCCATAGATAACACCTTGGATAATACATTAAATTTTATTAAATCATTAGTGGCAATTAAGGACTTATTAAAAAATACGTTTTTTTCAGCTATTTTGGAACCAGTTCAAAAACAGAATAAAAATGATAATTTAGTTCGTACCAAAAGGAATAGAATTTGATTAATTATACCTAAATTACTATAGTTGAAAACTAGAAGTGGTAGGACAAATATGTATTTAACTACATGCCATATTTATACATAAAATATCAATATACAATTTGGGACATGAGTTTCATACAATATGACTTTGTACTTGTGTTAATTCAACAAGAAACTTAAGCATATAATGCTTAACTCGGAAACGGAAACAAGTTACATAAGTCTGGAATACTGTATTTCTTTTGATTTGAACTATTTGAACTAAATTCAGATAAATGCGCCGTTATGTTTCTCTCACCAAGAAATTTCGAAAGTTGAATAAAAAATAATGTCCATCTTTCTATAAGCAATACTCCTTTGAAAATTTTATAGAATAAAATATTTAGGCATATTTGGCAATATGCATTTTGCTGCTAATAAAAAATTTTTACGTTGTATTAAAATTATTATATACTAATAAAGTATTTTAAACTTTAAGATGAGGAAAAAACTCGCTGAAGCTCTACTGCTGCCAATATTACATTATTGTAATATAGTTTATATTTTCCTTGCCTAGATAACTTAACAAAAAATCCTCTTCAAAATATCCAAAATAGTTGCTGCAGATGTGTTTTTTAAAGTTAGAAAATTTGACCATATTTCACATAAAATAAAAGAGTTGGCTTAAAATAGAAAATCTATTATATATCACTTGTCTTTATTTGTACATAAACTTCCTTACTTCGTCGCCCTTGTACAGGGTGGGCGGATTTCGATGTTTGTATAGGGTAACTCGGTAACTCTAAGAGATACAAAAAAATGGAAGACACATTCTCGACCTCTTTTTTTGAGACAAATTTACTGGCGCAAACAAAAATTTGCTATCGTCTTTTGTTTTCGAGTTATAAGCAAAAGTTCGATTTTTCGACTTATAGACACATGCCAATATCTTGGTTGTTTGTTAAGTTATGAAAACAACTTTTACATTCCACTTTTTTCTGTATAATATATACAGTGGCGTTGAGAAAATTTAAAAAAGAAGGTGCAATTTCAAGTTATTGCATAAAGTTGTATTTTTTTAAATGGGAATCATAGTAGGCTATGGTTTAGTTAAAAAGGATTTTTTTCTTTTAAACTGTATATCATATGTGGGGTCACCTTTGATGTGTAAGTATTTAATGACGAAAATAATCTTTTAGTAGATTACTTTATGCGTTTTTTAAATATTTATTCCAAGTAGGCGTGTGTCATCTATGGCAGTGTTTATCCGTTTGTCAGTAAATTTCATATTAATAATTTTGTTTCCGTCATAATTACACCCATTTAATCGTAAAAGTGAAGATGTCTTACGAAAATTACGAGAAATATGATATGCTAGAATGCTTTATTCAAAGTAATAACAATTGTGATGCATCCGAAATACATTGCAATCGCCATTCAGAAAGAAGACAACCTAATAAAGCTATTTTTAAGAGGTGAAAAGAAAATCTCATTAATTGTGGGTCCTTCAACAAGCCGAGACCAAAAAATTACAACATTGAAGATGCTGGGATGCTGGGACTGGGTTATCGATTTTAGAAACAAAATTTCAAATCCTCTCTGTTTGACTGTCTAGGTACCTACTAAACTAACCGATAATCGCCTAAACTGTCGATCGTATGCCTACTGCCATGTACAGCTGTAGACTTATCTCAGTTGATCGATAATTGTTCACTTAATTTGTCCAAAGGTCTCATCGACTGTATTTGACTAATTAATTGAGTCAATCTAAAGTTAGGCAGTGTGCACATATTATACCATTATGGAGATCGATTCAACTATCGGTCGACTAAAAAGGCGACCGTGTGCGGTTACTCTTAGTCGATCGATAGTTAAGTTGATCACCACAATGGTTCGAGTTTTTATGTAAGTGCCCACATAGGCAAACGTTGGATCAACTCAATTAATTAGTCAAATACAGTCGATGAGACCTTTTGAGAAATGAATCGAACAACTATCGATCTACTAAGTCTACAGTCGTGTATGGCAATGCAAATACAATTAACAGTTTAGTCGATCATTAATGTTATTAGGCACTGGAACAGTTAAACGGAGAAGGTTTAAATTATTTTTTTTGACGTGCATTGCATGAAAATGGTTAAACCACTGCGGTCGAATTGGCACTCATCGGTGTCTTTGCCGTATGCGCAGGCTACTCGGTTCTCCATCAACTAAACAATTTAGTTAGTTACTCAACTAATAGTTGAGTCGATTAAAAGCCGATCGTATGTGGTTAGTCTAAAAGCTCCCGGCCGGCATGACATTTTACAATATTTCACCAACGCTCATCGGCGGCCATCTAACAACTAACACTTGTGGTGGGACTCGTACCGTATCCCATACGCTGACCCTGCTATCTGCGATAGAGAACTGAATCCCAACGTTCCAGCTTTAGTCATAACGTGAATAACAGAAGCAGACTGCAAAACATGGGCAGAGTACAGTAAACAGTATTTACCTTGTGAACTTCTTTACATAACAGCTCCTGTTTCACCGCCTTTGTTTATCACTGGCCATCAACATTTGGTGTTTTTTCGACGACACATATTATTATTTTGTCACAGTACATTTACTAATAATTGGACTAGATTTGCGTATGATAGTCCCACACTTTACATAACACACAACCCTTCACTTTCTGAAGACGCGGACTGCCTCGCCATTTTTTACGTCGATTACAGCACTACACTAAACAGAAAATATCGAATAAATAAAAAGTGCCTACACTCGCAGTACACACAACAGGTCGCTAGGTAGAGTGTTTTCGGAATTGAACACATTACAATCTACATAGAGCAAGGATGTACTTGTAAACTAAATAGGTCACATAGCGAGGCGGTAGTCGCCTAGGGATGCAAACGATATTCGCCCTTCGACACTGCATACATAAATAATGTAAATCTTGGTCGCTTATCGGTACCAATATAATTTTCCATGGTTGACGACCGCTCATCGGTGCCGGTTTTATATGCAAAAGAGTCTACATATAATTTAATATCCGGTTCATCACTTTCTGTATAATACGAATTAACAGCTTTGACGGAGTATTGAGACAGCTTTTTCAGCATCGGTTATTTTATAAGTTCCGAGTTAAACCACCAAGGAAGTTTTTAGAGTAGGGCTGATATTACAGTTTAAATTATGTTAAGTCGAGTATTCGCAGAATATCCTTCGTAAGCACTCAAGAAGACTAGTATAATCGAGGATTTAATTAAGACAAGTTGAAATGGGATACAATCTAAATGCGTATTTTCAGTGGTGAGGGAGAAAAAGGAAAATTAGAGAAGCTAACCCAACCGGATATTGTGTAAACATGAAATGTATTTTAAACTCAAAATGTAATTAGCACTTTATATCTCGTTAGTGAAAAAAACTTCAATCAAACCTTCAGAGGTGAGTGTACCCTCTCATCAAATACTACCCAGTCAACCAAACTTGTAGTAGTTATATAACTAGATGAGATTTAAAAAGAACTTTGTTTTATAACAAAAATGTTGTCCTACTTTCGTGTTTGTGCCCACTATTTTTAACATGTTCATTATTAAAGTAATGGGTTCCATATTCGGCGCATACTAAGATTCTGTTAATATTACGTAAAACGTAATTAGTTTGTATAATTTACAAAAATTGTGATGTCCTGCAAATACTGGTATTTTATCATAACTCCATAAGGATAAGATACCTTTTTTTATAAAATTTATATTTCTTATAAAAAATAATTAAATATAATAGTGATAAATGTTGTATGTATGCATTTATGTGCATATCGTACTTGACCATTAACTTAACCTAAAAGAACATAATGTTTTTAGCAGTCTGTCAGTTTCTGTTTTCTTTAACTGCCTTTAGTTTTTGTGCGCGTTTAAAATTTGTTTAATTCATTTAAATCTACTTAATATACCCAGAAATAGATATTTCAAGTCTGTTCACATAAGCTTTGCAGTGTTAGCCAGGATAGGGAACAAAATGCGCGCAGATGATTGATGCAGACGGCAGGCAGATATACACAAGTGCAAAGTTCCGATAGCGGTTAAATCAATTTTCATTGGGTATTTTATTTCATAGGCATCGGTAGTAGTTGGACGTTTGTAGATTGTGTTTTAATATAAATTGAATTTTATTAATATGTAAGTAATAAACCTAATTGTTATTGACCAATAACATACAACCTTACCTAAAAAGTAATAATATGTGTTATATTTAAGATAGGCGGTCGACAAAGGGTCGCTCTGCGAGCCCAGGTAAACAGTTTTTTATGTGCTCATATGAATGAACGCACTGTTCCTTAAATGCTTCCCCTAAAACCGCCTTTTAATTTGAAAGATTGATATTTTAAGCAGTGTTGATGACCCTACCATCGAGTATGTACCTTGAATTGTGGAGAGAAAACAAAATTTATCTCCATTAAAAAAAGTTGATTGAAGATGAAGTTACTTTGTGAAAATCCATTTTGATTTAAAAAAATTATAAACACTTTTTATTACTTGTCTAATTTTCACTTTATTTGTTATTTTACAACTAGTTTCATCCTATTCGGACATTTAGTTTACTTGAAAATGTCCGAATAGGATGAAAATAGTTGTAAAATAACAAATAAAGTGAAAATTAGACAAGTAATAAAAAAGTGTGTATAATTTTTTAAATTATTTCCATTAATTAAACCATTATTAAAATTTTAATATTTCGGAGGGCCCGTTTGTTTTGTATACGTATTTTATATATGTTTACAGTAAAAATGCCTCTGTCAGTATAATTTCACCCTTCCTCCGGCAAATGTGCATGTTTAAAATTTTCAATGTTGTAGACTATGTGTGGACATTTTATTTCGTAATCATAATTAAAGTGAAACTACATCTATTTTATGTACACAGGATTAAAACAAATCACTGCGTCGTCGTGTATAAAATATAAACGGCTTTATATATAAATAAAAATAAAACATTGATGGACTTAGGTATATAACTATTATTGGACTAATTTACAAAAAACTTATAACACATCTATGATTGTGTTTTATAAATATTTGGAAGCAGTAAAGTAACAGCCTTACGAAGATAACGTATAATTAATAAGACTTTTTTTAGTGCCGACATTAGTCAGAGGCGGTACACTACATGGACTCTACATTTGACATAATTGTTACTTACTGGGGAAGGTCTATTATTTAATGATTATATAATAGGTACAAGATATGGTTGACTGGGTAATCATTGATTGATTAACAACCTGCAATATCTCAAATGAAAGCCCTTTTGAAAGGCTATCATTCTGCAAACATTAAATTTAATTTCATTAAATATTTTTTGTGTAAATTAGAAAAACTGATGTTCCGAAATTTGTAAAAAAAATATACTGCAGACTTGCTCATTTTATTCTGTTAATTAAAATTTGTACAATCATTACTAAGTTCACATTTTAAAAAGCCCAGTTTACATGGAGTTGAAAAAATTCAGGCAATTAAAACATTGGATTAAAGGAATTGGATTATTTATTTGACCCTGAAAGTAACTTTGTGCAAAATATAAAATATGAATTTGTTCTTTACACTAATCTTAGTTTTATTGTTAAATTAAATGGATTACTCGATAATAGAAAATACTTATGTATGCAAATCATTTTTAGCATTTTCTGAGGCGTTTTCTGATGCCACAAAAAATACGCGAGTTGTTTTTAGTACGAATATTAAGGAGAATGCAAAACGAAATTTATGCTTTATTACCAGGGACATCAATATTTAGTTTTTATATAAAAAAAATATATATTTTACGATCTTATATTTATTAACAAAAATTTAAAAACTGACAAACACAAAATTAATAATTTGGAGACATCAATAAAGCATTTGGTTTTTTTACCTAGCTATTTATTTTGCAACCAAAAAAATCTTTGGCAATCTTATTCGAGGGGCGAGCGTAGATCTGCCTTAACAGTACTCGTATTCGATACGAAAGTTAAGCAACGGTAGTCGCAGTCAGTAATTTGATGGTAACTCAAGTGAAATGTTGTAGAACCAAAATTCTACAAAAAATTTAATAAACTTGGAAAAATGATATTACCAAAAAATCACCCAGGTCACATAGAAGGCCCTCAGCCATTAGAAATATTTAAAAACTGCTCGAGACCGAAACTACATGGCTTTACAGTATCAAATGTCACATCACTATTTTTAGCAAATTAGATAAAGAATAAAAAGCCATATTCAAAACCTCAAACCGCAATTTTTTATCTCAATTCTCCGATTTTTAAAAGCCAAAATAATAAAATTAATTTTCATTAAAAAACCGCATCGTAGTATAAGTGCGACGGTTGGCGTCGCGATGCATTGGAAAACACCAAAATGACCAAAACTCATAGAGAAGCTCGTAAATAATAATTACAAATCGGTCTAAACGATTTTATCGTAGTTCCAGAGGCCCTACAAAATTTTAATTTCAGTGGTCGACAGAAGCTAATAATTATCACAGGCCACAGCCACCATAAAATAAATAGTAAAAGCTGAATTTCTGCATTGGTATCATATAAATTTGAAAAAATGCACACACCTAAAAAATAATTTTTACAAAGTCAATTAAACAAATAATAATTAATATTAAAGTAAAATAGTTTAAGACAAATTAATAATAATAATTTCAGGTAACAATCATTGTTTCCGCAGCGCCTAATTAACCGCCAAAATTTCTCTATACGAGAGTTGTAAAATTGCAGTTTGGTACACCATGTAGACCATTCAGATAGACAGACCGCATCGGAGCTTTCACCATATCGGGAGCTTTTAAAGTGGGGTAGTTTTTGTCCTTTTTGTGCGTTTGAAAAAACATGACATCAAGCTAACATCGCAATAGATGACGACACACCCCTATACATATAAGATTTCAGACAAATTGAGACAATTACTTCCCCTGGCATCCACGCGAGAACGTTGTAATAGTAAAATAATTTTCAAAATGTAAATTTTTAACTTTTGCATTGACACAGACTTGATGTCCATTCGGGAACGATAAATAATTAATCTAAAACCGGTTGTGAACCCAATTAGTATACACCAACTGATCTACAGTCCTCAAAACAGTCTTTTCTTTGGCCGTTTCACAGGTAAATAGATCTCCACGGGCCCCAGAAGTTTTAAGATAGGCACTAAGAAATTTCTCCACGCGTCAGACTGAGTTATTTTTTGGTACTCAAGACACGAAGACGACGTCCATCACCTATAAAATATTTTTACAAGATCCACCGCAGAAAACCTGAAGCACTTCTTCGGCAGCTTTTATCATTCGTGGATTTTGGCTTGAGGAGTCTTCTGTCATCAAGTTTTATTGTAAAACTCTAGCAGGCTCTTACGGATGTAGGCTGTCTACTAATAAAAAAATTAAACGTTATTGCAAAAGAATATTATCGTCTGAGATCTCCGAAGACATGTAAGTGTCTTGCATACTTAGAGACTTGGAATTATTTTCCAAAATTATTTTTTTCTGCTTTTTGAGAAAATTCTCGAACCTCATTCAAAGAATTTATTGAAATTTTTTTTAGTTTTAAAAATCGACAGCCAAAATTTTTACAAAAAATAAATTTTATCAAAACATTTTGTTAGTCCACCAAGACAGAAAAATTATTTTTCAAATTTTTAATAACTTTCGACTTCGCTTGAAAATAAATTTTTAAATTTATTTTCATTTTGATAAAATCACATTAAGCAAAAAATATACACTGGCTCAAACAAATTTTTTTCGAATCCGACAGGAAATTTTTAATAAAAATTTTGTTTTGATTTTACAAATCGATCATTATTAAGAAAAGTTGTGAAGTCTTGCGTGACCTTTTGGGCAGGCTAGTAGTATCCGAATTGTAAGTCAACTTGCTGTCCAGCCTGCTGAATTTCAAAAATTTTTCAAAAATGTTTTGAAAGTGTTTTGTGATTGTAAATTTTACGTTCATCTAAAGGATCCCTCTGTCTAATTTTATTTTTGGTCCTAACGATGTCAAAAAATTTTACGCAAATCGCCTGATCTCGCAAGTAAATTTCAATTTTGTTCAAATGATTTTTGGCCTTCAGCGACTGAAAAATAAATTTCATAATTCAAAAAAGCACTCGCAGAGAACCAAAAAGACAGTTTTGCAGAGACCCTCTATTCAATTTTATTTTTACATAAAAAGCTGACTGAAAAAATATTTTCAATATTTCATAGTCATTTTCAGGCTAGAAAAAAGCCAAATTGCTAGGGACCCACTGTGCAAATTTTTTTTGCCCTAAGAAATAAATAAAATGCATAAGCATCTTGATCAAATCCTTCAGCTACAAAGTCTGAGGTAGAAACAGGTCTCTCAAGCCAGGACCGCCGAAGAGGAGTTGCTGAAGTCTTGCTCAGCTCTGCCAGCATAGCCAAAGGCACACAGAAAATTCAACGAGGCTAAGAACTTTACCTCTCCGTGTAATAAAAATCGACCTTGAGAAAATTCCTTTCCTACGGTCAAATACCAAGGCAATAAACTAAGATTATTTTCGTGGTAGCAAGTCACGTGGCTCCCAACTTAATAAAAGAATAATAATAATAACCCAACTAGGGAGAAAACTCGGCGACCTCGTCCCGTCTTATTAAACCCCCCATACACACTCGAACATGCTCGGCTCGACACGAGCCCAACCCCGAACCGAGCATGCTAATCGATTCCCATACACGTCCGACCCGAACATGCCAACTTCAGTTTACCGCGAGTCTCACGCTGCATCATTACAAAATGGATCTTGAAATAACGATGGCAATTGTGGGTGGTTTTATATGTTTAGATGAACCTGCACTAAAAATGAGAAAGCGAAGACGTGTCTGGGCAAAAAAATGGCTTCAAGAACGCAATAAATTTAGTCATATGCCTCTTTTAAAAGAGATGGCTGGTAGCGAGCCACAGGATTTACAAAACTATTTACGAATGAGCGAAACATCTTTTCAAGAGCTGCTGCAATTAATCTCTGGCAAAACTTTTTTATTATCCGCGAACGACATCACAAAATTTATCAATTTATACGACGAAGTATATCACTCAACGACTTGCTATTTACCACACATGTACTAACATGTTGGCCGCTGGGCTCGTGTTGGTAGGGACCGTCGAGCCGAGCTCCGAGCGGAGCATTCCAACCGCCAACTGGGCTCGTGCAACCCACACACATTCAAATATGTTGGCCCAACTAGGTGCTCGCCCAACATATTTGTGTGTGTATGGGGCGTTTTATAGCGGTTTGTATATCAGCATATCTGCAGAAACTATGCAATCTTAAGCGAGGATTGTGTTGGTCATATACCATCCTTCGGAAGGAGTTGGTCCCTTGTCTATTAAATGTCGGACAAGTAAAAAATCCGTACTCTTCGACAGAGAAGAGGTTCGGCAAAATTTCCAGGTTGGAGGTAGCTCGTCTCCTGACGTCGGTGATTGGCTCTGGTAGCGGAAATAGGCTGGCGTTAAATAAATGATTGAGAAAAAATCATTATTCAATTGTTAATAAAATATTTCGCCTATTATGTATTGTTTATTAGAGAATCTACAGATTTTTTATTTTAAACACGTAAAGTATCAAAAAAATAAAATATATACACCTGGCTTCACAAACAACAGAATATACTATAGAAAGTTTATTAATGATGCAAGTGTGCATGCTGACAGCTAAACAACTGTTTGGATGGACATGATATAAGAGTCAAGTCTTTGTAAGTTACACCATGCTCCTCATCGACACTAATCAATTTCTTAAAACGAGCCGGCTTTAAGAATCACAATTATAGTGAACAAAAAATGTTGCCGTCTATTAAAACTTGTAGAACTTCTTAAAATATTTTCTGATTATATTTTTCTTGCACTGAAAATTTTCAGATTCAATTAATGATATTAACCGATTAACAGATTTAATATCATAACTACAATAAAATATCCAGGTTTTTTTAAATGAAACAACAAAAAACACAAAAAATCAGTCATTTTCATTAGGAAAGAAAACTGTCAGTTTTCACTCGTTCTGAGTTTTTTTTTTTTAGAGTAAAAACTGTAATGTTTTAAAGGCGACTAAAATAGCTAAATACTTCCTACCTTTTCAGAATCTTGTCAATTTGCAAATAGAGTGGTGATTTATTAAAACTTAATTTTCCGCTGTAACTCGAACAAAAGGGCGATTGCATCAATCTGTGGAATTGTGAACAACATTGACCCAATTTAGAAAATAACAAAGAAACGTAGTGTAAATCCTTATTCTTTTAATGATATAATATTTATTTCCCTTTCCTGTCTTGTTAGGACATTATAGTTTGTCGAATCGTCAACATATCGTAGGCGTAAATATGTTTATATAAGTTAATAATTTTATGCTGAAGGACGCGCTTCCACCTCAAATGTACGTAACGTCCTAAAGAGGGCGATCGATGGATGTCGCGATGTTGTGGAAAAGCATCAGGGGCGTATCTTAAATTTTTCGGCAATACAATACATAAATAATTGTCATATTTTTATTTCTTTTTGTTTGGTATTTTCTGTAATATTTTGTACGTTTTCTCACTCTGTTTCGGATTTTATATAAATAAGAGTATTAAATAATTCTCTACGGAACTACAGAAACTAAATGCGCTGACACGTTGATGATCGCATTTACTACATTCTACTATTAATAATAATAAAAATGTTTAGCGAAGGAATTAACAAGAGATGCAACGTATCGGTTGAGATTGTCTTCAAGTTTTAGTGCTACGAAACCAAATTACGAACATCTTCCCATTATTGAAGAAGATAGATAGTTTATTGACGCTATTATACATAAGTACTTACACAAGTCAACAGTTTAATATAAAGTTATATGGTAAAATATAAACTGTAATATACATCAAAACATATACTACATTACATTACATATTAAAAATATCCTACATATAACCTGTCAAGATCATAATTTAAAAATTCGTCATAGCTATAGAAAGCTTTTGCAGTCAAAAACATTTTGATCCTATGCTTAGAGCCTTTTACTAGTAAATTTCTAATGTCTGTAGATAGTTTATTAAAGAATTTTATTGCTCAATAATTGGGTCCATTTTGACACCTTTTTAAGCGACATTGTTTGGCACATATGTCACCTTTTCCCCCCGGTATTATGACTGGACATCCTGATTTGTATCATAGAGACCTTCATTCTTATAAATGATAAATTTTGTAGTACTTATATAGATCGATGGTAAAGTTAATATTTTATGTTTGGCATAAGAGGTTTTGTATTCTTCTCTAAATTTGAACTCGTCCAATATCCTTAATGACTTTCTTTGCAACTTAAAAATTCTTACACAATCTGTAGCATGTCCCCAAGTTATAATTGCATACGAAATATGAGAATGACAAAGAGTAAAATATGCAAAATATGATGTCTGTTTAAAAAAATAGTAAAGGAGAAATCGAAAATTACCGTCCTATCATAATATTTGACCTTGTCCTGTATGACTGTAATTTTCTTAATATAAAAATGAAATATGCCCTAACTAACATGGGTTCATGCAAGGCAGGTTAACAACAACAAATTTATTATGCCTAAGTCAGTGTCTCTGTGAAGTGTTGGAAATGGACGTCGTATTCACTGATTTTTCCAAGTGTTCGACAGACTTGATCATGGTACCTTGCTAAATAAACTGATAAATATTGGGTTATCACATAAATTCGTTTCATTTTCTAGGTCATCACAATATGTTACCATGATTACAAGTCTGTTGGGAATTTACAGCGGAAACAGGTATTCCGCAAGATCGGTACTTGGCCCTCTTCTTTTCTAATATTCATATCAAAGATGTTGTCATAGACCTACACTGCCAGTACCAGCTTTATGCAGATGATTTAAAAATATACAATGCAGTTAATTCTCACGATATTAACTGCTTAGTCATAATTGGTGTTCTAAAAAAAACTCCCTATAAATGCTAAAAAATGTAATGTTATCATCATTTATTCACGTAGACTTAATCTGCTCATTATTGAGCACAAACTAAATGATCGTATTATATAAGGGTTAATAGTTTCAAGCATTGGGGTGTAACATTTGATAGTAAAATGACCTTTATTAATCATATAAACGGTGTTATTCTTTTATTTTTAAATCATTAGGATTTATAATTAGAAATTCCAAAGGTTTTTAAAAATGTTCACACATTAATGATTTTATTTAATTCATTTATTAGCACAAACTTTGAATAAATAATTAAATTACACTAACAACGCTCTCAATATTGGCAAAGAAATACAGTACCTACTAAAATCTCGATTCCCGATAGCTTGCGTCTCATGTTAATTCCTTCACTCAATCTTTATTTCCAGATACTTTTGCCAATCATTAGAATACATTAAAATTAGAAAAACTATACTACAGTAATCCTGAGTGGGTTGGAACCTTTGGATGTGAAGATAACACTGACTTAGTTTTCCAGTGCAACAATGCAGACTACCGTTCGATGCGTTGCACCTTAAATTGGCATCATCTGGAGATGACTAAAACTGTTTTAATCATTTCCAGAGATGCCAACTTGGTTGGTGAAACGCGCGTCGAGTGCAGTATATAGTGTTTTGGTGTTTCGTGGTAAACTACGTCAGTGTTAACAATACATAAAAAGGAAAAGTATATCAAGATAACATTCTTTCTCTTATCAGCCTTATAAGTAAAAGTAATTTAAATTAGGATGGGTACCCGTGTGAGTCCATAATACTAAGATTATTTTTGCAAAGGAATACTCTTGGTTGTTTGGTGTTGGTTGTTGTAGTTTTTTTTTCACTAGTTTTAGAATTTAGATATACTTTCTATTAGTCTTATTAAAGAAGTAGTAAGAAACCTCACATGGTGATATATAACTGAAAGATCACGTTATATTTCAAGATAGAGGTCCTCACATTCATCTGTCATTAATCTGTAACAGATGATATTTCGTATACTGATTAATTTGTTTTAACTTTTTTACTGTACAGTCTAACATAATTTTTAAGTTATGTATTTTGTTGTTTAGCTATTCATTGCTTTTTACGATGGCCACAGAAAATAAAACTGAATTTCTTTTAAAATAGAAATTTCTGCTTTTAAAATTAGAAATTTCTAGTTTTAAATTAGAAATTTCTAGTTTTGAATTTGATCTTAAGAGGCGCGGCGCCCAAGAGGTTTCTTGCCAATATCACCTTACCAGTGGCTTCTAGGTAAAAAATGGCCGTTATAAACTTTTTAAGAACATAGAAGTTTTGTATGAACCATTTTTTGCAAATCGAATAGACACCGAACTATGGTGCTTCAAAGTGGGGATGGATCATTGAAAATTTCAAGAACGGTCATTTTTAATTAAATTTGGATTTTTAGAAAATTATGCCCATAAAAGTTTTATACCAGCGGCCATGTTTCAAATACCTCTATAAAAAAGTTTTAAAAAAGGGAGACTGAATTACCCCCCGTCACATCACTAGTGGACGGAACGAGACACACACACACACACTTTTAATTTTTTATTGTAAATTACACCATTATAATTCATAACAAATTATCTATTGTCGTGTCTGTGATATTAAGAAAAGACCATTTTAAAAATAAATGTCGGCACCCTGTATCTCAAAACAATTCCTTAGGACCTATGTTTATAAGAAATTTCTGTATACATATACAACGTGTGTGATTTGACCGTAACACCTTATTTTTGAACACGTTGAGCGATTTATTATTTTTTTAATTTGGTGCATATTATAACAGACATTAGCTTAAACTCAAATAACTGTATACAGAGACATGACCGTTGGTATAAAAGCTTTTAAGGATGATTTCCTTAAAAAATCCAAATGTAGCTTTAAAACTGAGCGTTCTTGATCTTTCATTGATCAGTCTCACTTTTAAACTCCATAAGTGTCTATTCGACTTGCAAAAAAATATCTCAGACAAAACTTCCGTGTTCTTAAAAGTTTTATACCAGACATATTTTACCTGGTAAAGCCTCAGATTAAGGCAAAGCGGTATTGGCAATAAACTTTGTTTTGGGCGCCGCCCGCTCCTCTTAAGGTCAAAAATTTAAACTAGAAATTTCTACTTTAAAACTAGAAATTTCTAGTTTCAAAAGTAAATTTCTAGTTTTAAGTAGAAGTTTCTACTTTAAAAGTAGAAACATTTTTTTTTTTTTATTTGTGGCCCTTCAGAGTCATCGTAGCTCTTAAATGTGGACAAATCTTTGTATATTTGTATTTTAACTTAAATTTTATCTTTACAATTTTAACTTATATACGCCAAATTTCACTTCTATTTATTTTATTCTGTATTCAAACAATTTTTATTCTTATTGCCTGAAGATGTAGTAATACGTTTAGTGTAAATACCACGCAACCGGTAGCTTTAATAAATAGTTTGTGAGTGCTCATTCGCATTTAATCATATACAGGACGTTTCACTTCGAGTGTGCTAAACGCAAGCAGGTAATAGGTAGCTTAAAGGTTCATATAAACCAAAGGTCCCCAAACTTTTTGTCTCGTAGACCACTTGCCATGTTTTTCGGTTTGGGGTAGACCCCCTGCTTACCTAATATTGCATTTTTACAATTTCATCAACTTCAAATGTGTTTTTGATATCTGGTATAGTGCTACTCACTTTGAAAGATTTAAATTTCTAGTGGAAACATTCACGAGGTTACTGCAAGAAGCTAAACGGATGTTGCTGAGGCTATAACAATAGATCGACATAAAGACCGACTCGACGTTGCGGTTAGACAAAATCAGGGACAAAAGTAGATGGCGACGTCGCTGGCAACAAATTGTGATGCGGACGCAAGCGCCGAGATAATCAGGTTACAAGGACAGATTAGGACCGCCATTAACACCGCGAAGAACCGGAAATGGGTACTAAACTCAGCTATAGACCTATATCTTCGCTGTCAGCCACTCAAAATAGTGTAAATGTCATCCTGAGCAGAATAAATGCTGTGCAGGATGAGCTTAACATTCAAGATCCTCACCAGTTCGGTTTACCGAGGCCAATACCACATAGCAAATTGTCAGAATTGTGAATGATGTTAAGGCGCAGTACAGTCTCGGAAAGAGCACGACTATGGTGCTCTTGGATGTTGAGAAAGTTAATACCGTCTGGTTTTCGGGGTT
Organism: Rhamnusium bicolor; assembly: GCA_029963845.1. Classification (NCBI taxonomy): domain Eukaryota; kingdom Metazoa; phylum Arthropoda; class Insecta; order Coleoptera; family Cerambycidae; genus Rhamnusium; species Rhamnusium bicolor. The sequence continues at coordinate 18,276 of JANEYF010005321.1, read as the reverse complement.
AATATGTAAATTACACCGGTTAAACTTTCCTGGCCACATAATTAAACTTGTTTACTCGTACTTGAAGAACACTGAAAGTTATAGTGAATGAAAAGCCATCAACACCGCGGAACCTACGTCGCAGGGAATTCCGGGCAAGGGCCGGTCCTTGCACCAAAATTATTTAACCTGTACTTTCCACAGTATCCTAATACAAAATTGGCCATGTACGCCGACGACACGGCCATGTACAGCCATGTAGCTGAAGAGTTCAACCGGCGATTCAGCTATTAGAAGCTCACATGGGTACGTGCGACGGAATACTATGACCGATGGAAGATTAGGTTAACTCAGGGAAGACGAAGGCGATAGAGTTTTCTCAAAATTTTTGAATGCCAAGATCTTGACGCCAATTTCAAAAAATGGGGACCAAATTCAAACAAAAGAGTGGTCAAGTATGTTGGGGTACATTTGGACAAATGTTTGACATTTTCGAACCATATTAATCAAACCATCCGAAAGGTTTACGCTCTGTCCAGAAGTGTATTTCCACTCATGGCAAAGGTAGTAAACTGAGTAGGACAACAAAAAATTAATATACACATGTATATTGAGGCCCGCCCTAACATATGCGGCGCCTGCGTGGTGCAGAGAGCGTGTGTGACATTAAAGAAACTTTCGGTTTTAGAAAATAAATATTTCCGCCTCATATCAAATTCGAATAGAGAGACCTCCATCAGAGATCTACATGAGCGTTGACGACATTGTACCCATGACGGATTATATTAAAAACATTTCACAAAAATTTTATAAATATCAATTGTCAAATAGTCTGTTATTAAACAACATCACATAAATTAGGAGTATAACGCACCCTTTAGAATAAAACACAAATTACCATACCAGTCGTTGCGTATCTTTCGACAACCCTTGTAGGCCAAGCCCACCAAAATTCCAAATTAATCTTCGTTTTCTTCTTTTCTTTTTGTCTTTTTTTCCATCAAAAATTTGTTTATAATTATTTATTCAAAAAATTATTATATCTTGTAAGTAAATATAACTTTTGGATCAAATTAGACATTGTTAAAAAATCAAAATTAAGCGGTGTGTGACAAATTGTCCCTCAGAAGATTGAGATTGAAATTTTCTTTCCTTGATAAACATAATTTATCAGCAAAGTATCTTTTTTAATCATAGTTTTTTTAACCATTTTTTATCAATTATTTTAATGCTATTTTGTTATTTTTAACCTAGGCATAAGTTTTTAATGACATGTATTAATTACATCCTTTTTAATTTAGGATAGGTGTTGGAATTTTATGTTTAATTTTTAGATATCAAATCATCCCTATCCAGCCTTTTCAATTGCCACGGCGGCGTATCGCACCGTGGATGATTGGCTGGCCCTGGACGTGGATTTCGAAATGAGTTTTGTATTTATTTAAATATATTGTTTTGATTGATTGATTGATTGAAGCATAGATGTGGTACATCACAGTGTCTTTACTCCATAGCCTGTTGGTTTGCCCTACGTACTGCGGGTTGTAATGCTGCTCTTGTTGGTGGTATACTTCCCTTGTACTGAACCTGTTTTATGTAAAGATCCACTATTTTAACTCTCCCAGTGTAATGATTTGAATTTTTTTTGTGGGTCGTGAATACACACTGCATACATATTTTTCTATGCTCATATGTTTCATCCTGTATAATTGAACTACCTAATGATGCCAATGTTTCCAACACATCATCATCTGCATCTAAATATCTTCTCCAAAAAAGGATGGTCTTTGTTTTGTCATTGACCGACCCAGTGATATCTGCAACAGAAATAGCATGCATTCCTAATAGAGCAGTAACGGATTGGGTCAAGGACACTGTGCACTATACGCCTGGCCCAAGAAAATATTGCTCGTTTTGCTCCCAAAAGAATCGTACGGCTGTCTTTAGGGAAGTGTGGATAATTGTGTATTGCCAAGATAAGTCCATCGGTATCTCGTGAAAAAATATGGAGACTATAGAAGTTCTTCTTTGTAGCATCTAATAGCATGAAGAATTAACTTAGTGTCTGCTTGCTCGTGTGAGTTTTTCAGATCTGCGACAGATAATTGAGTTGTTTCCGCATTTTGTTTGTATCCAATAACTACATTTATAGGTAATTTGCAGTTGCTGCGAGGAGTGATTTACTGGGGAATTCGGTAAGTTCATTTTTCGTCTTGGTATGTGACAGGAGTTTTTTGTAAAGTAACTATTTGTATGTTTGTATTACGGTCTATCTTGTACTGTACTAGTGGAATGCCATTCTGACCACGTAACCTTTCAGCTACTTTCAGTGAATTATCCATGTAGGTATCGAAAACAACATGTACTTCTGAAGAGGTTCTGTACTTTGTGACACTTTATTACAAAACTTGATCCGCAAAATCTAAACAAGCAGCTGCTTGCCTTAGCTTTAGAGCTCAGCCATAGCATCAATTAAATAGTTATTTGAGTTGATACTTCTTGCTCTTCTAGATAAGCATTATTTGTTGTTGTGATATCTGGAAAAGCTTCGCGTGTTTCTACATCTTCGGTTGATGGCTGCATGGCAATCAATTCCTCGATATGGTGAATCACCTTGCATTTTTTCACTCACATGATGCAGGGTTTCAACCCTGAAAATAACGCTCGTAGCACAACAGACAGTTCGTATTTGCTGACACATTTTTTGAGATCCATCTCAGGCCTCGATCGGCAAAGTACAATGAGACAATTAAATAGAGTGTTTCTCGTTTTGCTCGCCACTGTATTAACTTTGGCAAGAGCCTGTGCATGATGCTACTGTTAGTCGCTTACAACAATCATATTATCATTGACCGAATAAAATACATGTAAACTTAATGATATTATACTATTTACCTGTAACAAAAGATATTCATTTTAGTTAGTTTGCATAATTCAATACATTCAATAAAACAATTAAATAAATTTTATTGTATCTCACGAACGTAGCACATAATTGCATAGGAGATATATTGTAGAAAAGTTCATGGTCTTTTCATTTTGGCCCTATAAGTTTTTTACGTAAAGTTGATGGCTATATAATTATTAACCGATATTTAGAATCCTCCTCTCTAAAAACGTCAGACATGACCTGTAGTGGCCTCCAACGATTGCCGTATTTAACACATCCCCCTGGACTTAATGACACCACCCTTTTACACTTAATCATTAACCTGCATACGGAACTACATAACTCTATGCACTAAAATTACTTATATCCAATCAGCTTAAATACAAAAACAAAAACACACATTTTGTTCTTAATACGCATATTAGAACTAATTACAAACTTTTATTTTATGTTGATGAAATAATCTCTTTTAATCCGATCCTAACTTGAACTAGGTATATAGATATTTTGTGTTTTTTAGTTGTTCTCTTTTGGTTTGAAGGAAATATGGTAACCCTATATAAGACGAACAATTATATAAAACAAAAATTACAATATAGTTTTAATTTAAACTGCCCTCTAATGCAATACAAATAGTTAGTATTGAACAGCAGCTGTACTATAACATTTCCGATGTAATACCTTTATATATTTTATGATTTAAACACTAAAATAGCGAAATTGTTTAGCCACACCCTAAATTATTGTGTAACTGGGATGACCCTGCTATTTGCAACGTACGTCAATGAATAGGGCGTCTCTACGACAGCCTGCTAGGCGCCGTACCATTTGGAAACATTTTTGTTATTTAATCATTCTGCGCTTTCCTTTATCTAGATTTTCTGTTTGCTATTTGCTTACGAAAATGAGATTTTTACTATGCCAGGACGAGGTAAACGTATAATTGGAATAATCAGCTTTTTTTTATTAAAACAGGTTCTAATTGTTAAATAGTAATTTACGTACCAAGGCCATAAAGTGGCCATATTCGTCCCGAGGCTGTAAACGCATTTTACACTAAAGGTATGTACAGGGTTTTTCCTTATAATTAGCTGCCACCCTACAGAGTTTATTTGAAGAAATAAAGGAAAATTGTAAATGAAAAAGTTTCAGGTTTTTTCTGATTTTAATAATTTGTCAACAAAACAAACAAACGACAATTACAAAATGGCTGAATTCTATAAACTTGGCTTTTTCAAATGGAACACCCTATTGTACATTACTTACCTATTTATAAAATACTACACGCTCAATTGCAACTCACAACAGTCACAAGTCGATACAACCTTTCCGTAATATCTAAAATAATTCTAAACTGTATTATCGCAAAAATAATACGATCGTATCATCCCATGACAAATTGTGGGAGTGTGGCGTGTTGTTGCAGTAAATAGTAAACAATAAATATTGTGCACAATCGCACCCGTAAAATCGCTTTTTTTTTTTAATGTGGAGGCTCCAACGGTGAAATTTATGAAACTCAATGAAAAATGTCATGAAATTTCTGTCATTCTCATGAAATTTTATGTTTCATGAAACTTTTCAAAAGTTTAGTCCCGTGAAACATTTCACGTTTGACATAGTCATTTGTGAAAGTTTCAAGTGAAACTCAAGGTGTCCCATCACTAGTTTTCAAAATTTCGTACCTTATTGCTTATTTAATTTTCCATTTATAAAAGACATACTTATTCAAATTTACTGGCTAGGTTAAATGTTTATGAGTTTAAAAGGACCTTTTATTTGCAAATCTATTCGTGTTCTTGTATTTTCTTTTTCGAAAATTAATGTTTGTTAGTTCCAAAATCTTTTTTTTTTGTCAAGGAATGTTATAGACTTGAATTCTGATGGGTTGGTGTGAACCCTGAACAATTTAGATTGTGGAACAATAATTTTAATTAAAACAAATCTTAGGAATTGATTTTATTGAAATTTAGAACTAAATTGACGCTCCTTGGGGTCGTAATTAGTTTTTCTAATATTAAGAAACCTAAAATATTTTTATTTATATTTATGTTTATTAAAATTACAATAAACAGCACTACAAAGTTATTAAGCTTAGTCATCATTAAAGGTAATCCAAAAGCACTAAGTGTCTCCAATCAACATTTAAAAATGGCTTCTTTGTTTATTTTAATGTAATCTTTGAACCGAATATTCCTGCTGTTGTTTTCATTGCGTATTTTTGACGGATGCGCCGGTCTGTCTGATATCTGCAATTACGTTTTAATGTTAATCAATTAAATCGATTTTACTTTCAGTTTTCTGAAGATAAAGTATTATCATTGTGAAAAAAATCGAGTTCCAGATTATGATAAAATGAATGTTTTGAGACCGAAAATGGAAATTTATCCGAATCGTCATGCCATCTGTGTGTCTGTGTGTCGCTGATCATTGTTGTTATTGTTTGTCGAACACGTCTCAACGAAATCTGAAGCTTTACATATAATATATGGGAGGTTCCAGAAAGGACCCTATTGAATATCAGTAAAATTGATGTACCTACCAGGGACCAACCGATCCCAAAAAAATTGTGTGAAATCAAAAAATTTCTAAAATAAAAAATTTCTAATGAGGAATTGAAAAGAACTGAAAATTTGTTTGTCAGATTTATTTTATTTAAATAAAATTAATAAATAATTAAAAATAAATAAACAAAATAAAGCAAATGAAATTGATGTTATTAGTTATTAGTTAACTCTTTCATAGGTCTGTGGTTAGTGTAATAACCACACCTATAAGGCAAAACTTTTTATTTTTTAAATAGAAAAAATGTGAGCGACTTTAATTATACCTTAAAAGATAAGAAAAAAATATTAGGAAAAATATATCGTTACAACTGTTGTTATGAGGTGGTCAATAAACTGACCACAATGCATTTGACGTTACTGATTTCTGCTAATAGTTTGTGGTTAAAAAAATAACCACAATTTTTTATATGCTTTATTTTGAGAAATAAATAATAGGAGAATTAAATATTATGAAATGGAACAAAACATCTTACACATAAAGCTACTTGGCACTCCTGACACTGTACTGTAGATCGAACGGCCTTCTGTCTGGTACTATAATTTGCACATTGTCATTTGCTAACGAGGTGTATAATCCGTGGAGGTGCTACAAAGACCAATATGTTCAGCATCACTGTCCCCACCGTAATCTGAATGTATGGCCACTTAATCTGATATACCATCAATTAATTCATGAGCATCATCTAAATTTAAATAATTTAGATTTAATTGCTCGGGGAAAGCCATAACTTAAAAAAAAAACAACAAAATACGTTGAAATTTTGCCATGTGATCGTAACAAAAATTGTAATATTATCTAAGCGCCAATGTGTCATGAATAACCGATTGTGGCATTTATTTACAGGGATATTAAAAAATATTACAGATAAATTGTAACATTGTATGTATTGTAAACAAATTAAAAATTAGTAACTTCTTACGTTTAAACCATTTAGAGTTAAAGCACTATGAACGATTTATGATCACTAAACTAACCACATTTTAAATAATACAAAAATGACTGTTGCAAGCAACCAATATTACGCCGCTGTGTGTTGACTACATCATAATGTCCATAATCGTATACCAATCCAGCTGTTATTGTATAACGAGTGGCCGTAATAAATATGGTTATTATACTAACCACAGAGTGTTTTAAAATATAAATAGTTTCGGCCTATAAAGAGTTAAAATAATTATTTTTTCAATGTCAAATGGAATGATGATGAGAAATTAATGTTGAATAGCACCTAGCCTAGACCAATTTTTTTTGTCTTCAACTCGATATCTCAAGAAATGGTTGATTTGATTATATATTGTTAACAGATTTTTTTCGGCTATTTTGTGTAGTTAAGTGTTACTTTTAGGCTAATAACTAATGGAATCAGAGTTGTGAAGTACAACCATGGACGCGGTTTGAAATAATTCCCAGTAGGGGCAGAACATATTTTAACAATCATTGTTAGTTAGTTATATGCTACCTAACGCGACGCACCGACGAGCGCGCATGTAAAGTTTGTTTGAAATTGGGCGTGGCCAGTTCAACTGTGTTTTAAGACCACATGAAATTTAATAAGTTCAAATTTCTCAAGGTCTTTTTTTTAACAAGTGGTATTTTTATATCTAAAACTTTAGGTAAAATTTTACCCAACTTTGAGATTAATTTATTTTAGCAGAACTTGAAAACTTGAAGTATTTTACACAAAAAGTCACTCTTGCATTCTTTCTTTAAAAATTAACCATTTTTAAGAAAATTGATTTGAATTTTATGGGGAAATAGTTTTTTATGAATATGTTCGCAAAATAGAAAAAATAGTGACAGGAAAATATGTTACATTATTTTTCATTAGACAACAATTAATTTGATTAAAACAAGGTAACTTGCAAATTACAAGCATTGTTCAAAGTGCATTCTTCGAACTTCAACACATTCTTGGCACCTGCTCACAACAGAGTGTGTGCCATTACGAATGAAATTATGATTAGCCAGCCCGCAAATGTTTACATTTTTGTCGACTTCTTCGGTGTTTACAAGGATTACGTAGACTTTGTGCTTTTTAAATAGTCTCAGATAAAAAATCAGTCGGAGTCAAATCCGGTGAACGGGGTGGCCAAACTCTTGGACCTAACCGACCGATCTACCGTTCAGGATACTTATTGTTTAGCCACACACACGGTTTACAACAGTACAGGTGTTCTGAGCTCTGTCTATTTGAAGGCATTCATTTTTAAATTAGAGGTTTATCTTCGAGATATTCAAAAAAATGATTATTTAAAAAGCATAAAATAGTGGTCAAACTGGAGGTAGGTTGTGAGGCCCACAAAGGGTCCTGTTTATAACACCACACCATACATTAACATTGAACTCCTCTTAAAATGCCCTAGGGCGAATTGTGTGATTCTCATGAGCCCAGTTTCTTAAATTATGAAAATTAATAGATCCACTACGATGGGTACACGTAGTTTCGCCAGTTTAAATAATTTTGTTTAAGAGGTCGGGATCTTCCACAGCGTGTAAAAACCAATTACAAAATTAATACTCCTTTCGACATCACCTGGTTGAAGACTTTGGACTGGCTGCATCTGAAAACATTTTCTGTGGTCTTTTTTAAAAAAATTCGAAAAACTTTATTTTTGGAAACATGCGGCTGTTGGACAGTTCTTCTAATACCTTCAATTAGAAAATCTTCTATAATATTCGTTTACCACAGCATTCACGTTTCCATCACAATATCCAAAATAAATTTATATATTCGCGTACTTATTATTATATTATTAAACATAACCATTTTTTACTTTTCAATTGAACAGTTTCACCAAACAGAAGTGAAAAACCATAGAACAGTAGATTTCAGAACACAAAAACCATCACTGTCATTTCAGCATGGCGTGCTATTATTTTTCATTTGTTGAAACCATTACGATCATGGCACAAATAACCACCATTGTCATTTCGGCATGGCATGCTATATTATTTTTCATTTGTTAAAATATTACGATCATGGCACACTATTGCCGCATAACAAGAATACTGGTAATAATGGTTACTGACTAATAAAGTTCAAATCAGTTTTACTCAATAACGGATAATTTTAGAGAAAAATCGCAAGGTACCTTTTTGCTAAAAAAATTCAAATTTTCAAGTCATTTTCATATATAAATTAATGGAAAAGTGACACAAAAAGTTAGGGTAAAAATTTAACTAAACCGCCCAGGTTTTTCCTGTCCCTAAATGATTTTGGTTCTTATTTTGCCTTATGATGCATAAAAATAAGTACCTGTGTAAATTTACCATTTGTCCATCTTTTAGGAAGTTTCGAAACATATTCAAAAAAACGTTTTCAGGATTTTAACTTGAGCAATCTGTATCTCGGAATCTAAGCAGTTTCCGACCCATGCTTATGGGAACTTATTCATTTTGAAAAGTTCTATTACTTAGTGAAGTTTGGACTATGAAATTCGGGACACCTTGTATTTTATAGTTGTTATACTATCGATTTGTGAGAATTACATTTAATCGAACATTATTGTTTCTGTTAAAAAACTAATTAATTAGAAACAACAAACAATTTTTAGGAAAACGCTGAAAAAGAAGAATTAAATTGTTCTTAAGATCACTATATTATAGTAATATAAATCACAGTTGGTTAGGAAAGTTTATTCCCAAAGATGGTTGAAATTTTCACAAAAACACAAAAGTACTACACGCGACACGCATTTCGCCAATCAAGTTGTCATTATTTTGGGATGACTAAAATTTAATTTAATAAGTTTAATCAGAGATAAAGAATTTGGCAGCTGTAGTACATATGGGATATGACTGTTTCTTTGTATATTGTTAATAATGTCGTCAAGTCAGCTTCCCACCAAGAGTCACACGAGGTTTTTGTTGACTTTAAATTACAACTTGACTGTACAGAACGTACGAATTCAATTTCAAGCGTTAAAGGTAATACGTATTAGTTTTAAAAACAAGGCTTTAAGTTACAAACTTACTGTACAGAACAAATTCACATTCAAACAAATTCAATTTCAGCTGTTACCCCTGGGTGCATTATTTGTTTTCTCCAAGGGATTGGGTTTTATCAAATATGCTGGCAAGGTAGGCACACGAGTTACTTCTAGATATGTATTCATCTGATTGACTAATTATTATACCCGTTGACTAAAATGCCGATATCATCAACAGGCTGTATAATCAAAAATTGTTTGGTGTGATTTTATGCATAGATTGCTTGTAGATATTGAAAAGTAGTAGACTTAGGGATGATCCCAGCGCTAAATCCTTTTTTGACCGGTGGTCCTGAATGCTGCCTTCCTTATCTTTGACAAATATTTGTCTGTTATGTAGAAATTGAAAGATCAGGTTGCAGATTAGAGTTGGGATTTCTAGTTCAATTAAATGTTTGTATAATGTTTACATTTCGGGGCTTGTATATTTAGGAATGTAGCCTATGTTATTTTGTTTTTACCTCATCTTGTTTGGAAACACGATATCCAGATAGATAGATTTTGACCTTTTCGAAACTGTTTTGTAAGCATGGAAATAATAATATTAATGATTTTTTTGGATGCGCCAATCTGTGGTAGTCTATTTTGTAACATTTCTTACTTTATTTGAGCACAAGGATAAAGCAATTACACTCTAATTGTTTGATAATTCTGGATCTTTGGTTTTAAAATGGGTTGTGTACATGCTTGATTTTTCACAATGCTGGAATACTTTTTGTCTTAAATAATGTAGTAATTTAAATAAGATATGCTATACATTTTTTCCTGCATTATCATTTATAGTTTTCTGATAAAATATTGCTTATGTTATGATTATTACTTAAATCCAGCATTGCCAGTACTTCCCTTCCGACCTACGCCTTTTGAAGCACGGATATAATACTAATAAATTCTTTTTCCATATTTTAATTTTAATATTAATAACTCACGAATTTGATGTCAAAGAGGTATTACCAAACAAAGGATTAGTTAATAAAAAATACAAGGTTCTTTTACCCATCTTTTGCTTCGCTCTATGTGAAATACATACCAATTAAGTTGAATTAATTTTTATTGCACTTAAAATTTTCCTTTTAATTGCAAATTTTTGTTATGAAGTAATGATAATTCATTTGATTTAACATAATTTTCGAATCAAGAAATAAGATTGTTTTTTATTTCGAGTTGATATTTTTTTCTGAAAGTGAGTTGACTTTGAATCGTACCGATTTCCTGTTACAAATGGAATGGCCGGTTAAACAATTTCAGATCAATTGCCCAACAGTAGATGGCTGAGGCGTAGTGTAATTTTGATAATAATAACTTTTTTTGGATGTTTCTGTGCATAACAGTGGCGGCTGGTGAAATTTAGGCTTATTAGACCAGTCAAATAAGGAAAATCAGGCCCATTTTCACGATAATTTCCAACCATTCCCGACCAATACCATTCGATTCAGTTTTTTTTGAATTCTCATGGTCAATTTTGCCGTAAGTTATATGAGCGAGAATTTAATTTATAAACAATTAAAGTTGTGAAAATGATGAAAATCGATGTTTCTAAATATTCAACTTCAAACGCTGCGAAAACGGCAACAGATAGAGAAAAATTGCTCAGAACATTTTTTGAAAACCCTTAATTTGACTGGTCTATATGTTATATCTTAGTATTGAAACATGGGACCCAAGCTATACTTTAAGAAATAACTATTCCAGACCAAATGAAGAAGTTTTGCATAAAAAATTGCAATTGAAATTTGCGAAAAAAAGTTGAAAGAATTGTGTGCACCAGGTTATTTTTTAAACAATTTGTACAATATTTGCAAAACATTTTTTTCAGAATCAGGTGGAAAATTAATAGACAGATTTCAAATTTTATCAACAAATATTGCTTTTGTATAAAGTTACACCATTTTGAAATTTTATTTTAGATTCATTTTTCAATGTTCAAATTTCAAAAGGTACAGACTTTGTAAAAAAATCAATATTTCTTTATGAAATTTGAAATTTGTCGTTACATTTTCAACTTGATTATGAAAAAAAAATGTTTGTCAAATATTTTACAAATCGTTTAAAAAAATAACCTGATGAGGCAAACAATCTTTTCAACTTTTTTTCGCAAATTGTAATCGCAGTTTTTTTTCTGTAAAACTTCTTCATTTAGTCTTGATAGTTATGCCTTAAAGTATTGCTTGGGTTATTATGCTTCAATACTAAATTTCACCAGCCGCCACTGATGCATAAATATGTAAATATTATCTGAAAGTTATTTGTGGCATTCTCTAAATTTGTCTTAGTTTAATTAATTCTCAGTGTCATAATAATTTTGCAAAATGAAAATTAAATCCGCTTTCTGGCAATACCGGATAGTATATCAAAAATAGTCAGCATTTTTGGAGGAACTTTATTCAATTAATATTCATGATAGACATCTAATGGTGAGTTTTGATGTAGTTAGTCTTTTTTACTAATATCCCAGTAGATAAAACTTTGATAATAATTAAAAATAAATTGCTAAATGATAATGTGGTGGAAAGGAAAAAACTAATCTGAGTGTAAACAGTGAATTATTGACTGTTTGTATTCAGAAAACATATTTTCAATTAAATAATGAATTCTATCAGCATGATTTCGATATGGCTATGGGATCTCCAATATCTCCAATATTAAGTAATATATTTATGGAGGATTTTGAGAATAATTTATATACCAAATTATGTACATAAACCAATTATTTGATGGAGATATGTCGAAACTATTGACTGTATTCAGAAAACATTTTTCAATTAGATAATGAATTCTATCAGCATGATTTCGGATATGGCTATGGGATCTCCATTATCTCCGATATTAAGTAATATATTTATGGAAGATTTTGAAAATAACTATATACCAAATTATGTACATAAACCGATTATTTGTGGAGATATGTCGAAACTATTGACTGTATTCAGAAAACATTTTTCAATTGAATAATGAATTCTATCAGCATGATTTCGATATGGCTATGGGATCTCCATTATCTCCGATATTAAGTAATATATTTATGGAAGATTTTGAAAATAACTATATACCAAATTATGTACATAAACCGATTATTTGGTGGAGATATGTCGAAGATATTTTTGCAATTTGGTCTCATAATATTGAGTTATTACATAATTTTTTAGAAAACTTTAATGATAAAGAACCAACCATTAAATTCACTTTGAGAGAGTAATAATGAAATACCCTTTTTGGATAATTTGGTTAAAAATATTAATAACACTGGTATATACCTATCCCAAATAGCCCGCTTTATTGGTTAGTGGTCACGGCACACCGTATTGTGACGGTTCGGTGAACCGTGACAATAGTTTAGGTATAAATAGGGTAGATTGTTAGCATAAGTTTAGTTTTAATCATTTCCAGATGATGCCAAATTGGTTGGCGAAACGCGCGTCGAGTGCAGTATATTATGTTTTGGTGTTTCGTGGAAAACTACATCAGTGTTATCTTCTACATCAAAGGTTCCAACCCACTCCAGAACATACTTGAAGCTTTAAAATGAGTACTCAAAAATTGTGGGCAAATGTGGACATTTTTATAACTCAAATAAAAAATTTAAATAAAAAAAAATGATTTTCTACAAATAGTTAATTAAAATGTTAGCACAGGAAAACGGATTAACGTATTTACATAAATATCATAAGCACATTAAAATACATAATTTCAGCTTTCATTTGAATTGTTATTCAAAGTACTTGAATGTGCCCAATTCAGAGAAATGCAACAAAATAGAAAGATATTATTTGATCATTAATTGCACAACAGAAAACAGTTAAAGATCTTCTCTGCTTAAAGGCTTATACGTGATTGAATAAATTTTTATAGTGGCAAATATATAAATATCTGAGTACTGTATTATCCTACTAGTATTTCCATATAATTCGGTTTGATTCCGGGAAGGTTCCTTTTTTTATTTTTGGCCAAAATTAATCGTTTTTGAACCACTGTGCGATGTTAAAGGAGAATTGAACAAAATTAATATTGGATAATTTTTAAGTATCAACAGTTCTATGTAAGTATCTATGGATATTACATAAACAAATAACATATGTGTCAAGTTTCATGTTTGACAATATTTTAAAAATATCTGATGTGTCCAGCACATAACTTTCTTATACCAGTATATATTATCATGATGTAAAAAAATCATTCTATTTAATTCTTCACTTACCTCAGTTTAATACCTTGAAAGTTTCATTAAAATTTTTAAATAATTATCAGCGTCATTCGATACTGTCAATAATAATTCATGTCATATATTTTAATAATTTCTTCTTATTGACAACATTTTTGTAACTAAATTAGACATTTCAAATATCAAACTGTTAAATTTATCCTAACCCCATTTTATGAGGTCAAATGTATAAAAACTTTAAGTTTAGATCAGCTTTATTTAAGTAATTCGAAAATATATTTTATACGTTTGATATAGTAGACATGATTATAATCTTTCATCACGAATATATTTTTTTGTAAAGGCAAATACAAAAAAGTTTGGCTTCCGTGAACCTCCTTTCAGCTGGCCAATTTCGCTTATCATCGAATTTATCATTGTCTTTGACCTTTAGAACATGTGTACCAAATTGGAAAGCTTTATCTCAAAAACTGTGGCTACTATCGCGGTACTACTGATATGCAGACAGATTTTTTCCATAAAATTATGTTTTTTCATTATAATTCGTCGAGATGCGTCCAGAAATGCAATAAAATTTTTTAATTTTTTTCCTACGAAATTGTATCTTTTTCTTCTTTCATTCATTGTTCTCTTCTGGTGGTACCACATTCACCAAATTTAATGTGCCGCCTAAAATGTTGTTGACAATCTTAACTGCCAAATTTGGGAAGTCTCCCATTAGTATGTTTTGAGTTATCGCGGACACACACACGCACACACGCACGCACGCTCGCACCGACATACATCATTCGGAAAAGAGTCAGAATGGATTCAGGAGGGTTCAAAATGTATAAATCAATCAAAGTCTTGAGGTCGAAAAATCACGATTACTGTACCTTTATATTAGGTATAAGAAAGTAAAGAGAGAAATAACTTTGAAAAAGGAAACAGATTTGTTTTCCGAAATGTTAAGGAAATATATTATTATTTTTGTGTCTCAGATTAGTTGTCAAAAACACCCTCTGACTAATCTTTTGACGTAGTCACAAACTCACAGGTTTATTTTTTTGGGTAACTAACTATATTTTTTATATAATGAAGTCCCAAAAAGAAAAAGAAAGATAAATATGTACAATTAAATGCCTCTCAAGTGTTTTATATCAGATTAATTTTAACTACAATTTATGTTATTGCTCGTCGTGGCATAAATATTGAACCTCCGTATTTCCTATAATAAAAGTGGTAATAGCATCACGAAATCGATCATAAATGAAATTCGCAATAAATTTTCAGCATCGTTTACGCTTTTTCAGGTATTAAATATATAAAGAGAATTTATGTTTTTCAGTACACAGAGTCTGGAGAAAATAAAATGAGCATTATTCAAAGATGCCTTTAGTTTGTAGTTTATAATATTTTAACAAAAATTATATATTAGGTGATTATTGGGATTTTGCAGTGGTCTGAAGTAGACATTTTTCGAGGGGTAAATCTATCAATAAATGTTCTCTACACCAAATTTCTACTTCCGTAATAATTCAACGAAATATCACTATATTGGCAAGGAATTCAGGAATTCCAAAATATTACACGAAACACAGGGAATTCTAGGGAAATCCAGGAAATTCTAATTTTCATAGATGGTAGATTTTTTATTATTTATTATAACAAAAAAATTATAAGCGCATTTGTAAAAGGCGTTATATAAATAATTAGGATTCTAGAAATAATATAGAATAAAATATAAGCAGTAATTTTAATACATATTAAAAAAAACAAAAAAATGTTCTAAAAATAAAACAACAAAGTCTTCCTTATAAATAAAACTGGATCCAAATTGCATGCAAAGGCTTTCAAAACCAAATTCAAATTTGAAATGGCCTCTTTTTCGTCCACATGTATGAATATGGGTTCTGGTAAAACTCGAACGACAAAAATATATTTAGTAATGAAAATGTGTCCTCTGGTAGTAAATATGTTCCCTCAAGTGATGAAGAAGGAAACAGCGATTAATATGAGAATTTCTGATGATATTTGAAAAACGTATCAATGAAGGGTTACTAGACACGATGATCACCTTGAAAATTTCACACTTATATTTTACAACCAATCACACGCATTAATTTTTGTCATTATCATGGCAACCACAAAAATTTTTTTGACTGGTAGGTATACTGGAAATTTTGCTGTCAAATAATGGCATGAAATTTCTAAATTGATGTTTCATTTTTTTAGACTAATTCGCTTTAGAATATTTGGAAAAAAATAACGTTTCATCACCGTTAGTGGATTAAATTGATTTAAAAACATTGAAATCAATCATTCTCATTCTACTTTTAATTGTTTCATGTAACTTGCATTGGTAAATCGTATATTCTGCTAGACGTTTTGTAGAACTTATGAAAAATTAAACTCAATAAAGAAAACGCAATGGCCGCCTGTTCTCACAGCACATTGAAGCGTTGAAATATCAAAGGGGCCATTTTCGTGAATTGAGTTTGTGCTATAGAAAGATGCTATGTACAAGCGAAAACACATATATGAATCCAATTTCAATTTCCAATTTAACAACTTTATTTCCTGTATTTACATTTCTAAATATTTTAATAAGTGCCACAAGCTTTGCTTTGTATTTTTTCTATGGGACGTGTAAGTGTCAATGTGTGTTTTAAGAGGTTTCTTTTAATTATCTCATAAACAGTTTTTCACAAAAATTTTAGGATCAAAAAGTCACCACAAATATGAAAAATGAGTTGTGTATTCGATTTTTTTTTTTTATAATCGAACTTATTCAAAAGTAAAATTCAAACTGCCTGTAGATAACAATTTATTATAATGTTTTAAATTTATTTTATCACTGCGTCGACAGGCTACAATCCACTGTTTCACAAGATCTCTGTTTAGGGAAAATGAAAATACCTTATGTCAGTTCCTTTGGTTACTCGATTATAGTTTCTACAATACCAGCTACAGCACAATTTGGCATTATTCAAGTACACAATAATAGTTTTCCTAACAGAAGCGATAACTATTTAACAGTAAAACAATTTTAATAATTTAAATTTCACACCACATTCGTTTTACCGCTGACGTCATGCGCAGAAGTGAACAAAATTCGATCACAGGAATAGCATACCAGCGTATTTGTATCATGATTGCAATATGAATTTGTAAATTCAATTTTGCCAGTCCCTGTATAATATTGATTTTTATATTATACATACATACATTTTTTAAAAAATCTTAACTTTTTGTGACCTATTTCAGCTGGTTTTTTAATACACCAGTGCAAATTTAAACATTTGCATGCGTTCAGTGGTAATTATCTTATTTGTACATATATAATTGGTTTATAAATAGAAAATTCAGTTTAGGAACGGGTTTGATCTCCAGACTAATTCGATTAACTCTAATTTTCTAATTTAATATACAAGTTACATCTAGATTCAGCTTCAGAATTCTGAACAAAAGCGAGAACTATCTCAATTGCGTTCACATGTCATGTACGGTCTCATTACGAAGTCTATCATTAAAAATATGCGTCGACGGGAAATTTTTTTGTATGAACAGCTAGTTAAGAATTTCTTAGGTGGGTTGTTTTACTTCAGCTAATTGTTTTTGTCTCAGTTGTGGCATATTGCAATTTTGTAACGTTATTATATGTGTATTTTGTTTTATAATACACGTTTAAATTGTTTGCTAACTAGAATAAATTGAAATAGATTCTTTTTTGGCTTTTTCGGCTAGTTATTTTGAGTTAGGTAGGTTGGGCTGTCCTCCTCTAAAAATACTATCAAAATACCAAATGTAAGTAATATCGAATTGCCAAAAATGTTCGAAATTTCTTTAAATTACGGTATCTATAACAATGTACCAGTATTTTCAACTTACAGTTAGTTAAAAATAAATCGATTAACAATTACAAAGTTATTTTTTGTAAATCATTTCCGAGACTATTGATGCAACAAATAAGTTTACTTGATATAATATACTTGTTTTTCTAAAGCTTTTGACATTTTGACCATGAAATATCTGAGAGTAAAGTAAAATTTATAATTTGTTTGAGATTATTAACTTTACTCACGGGCACGAATCGATTTGTAGAAAAACGTTATACCAAATTTTATCAAATTTCCGTTAAACGTGAAGTGCCTCGCGGATATAAAATAGGGGCCGTTGTTATTAATTCTATTTATTAATATTATAATTACCTTGTGAACGTCTACTGTTTGCCCTATGATGATAGCACGAAATTATTTCGTAATTAAGTAACAACTCAATTGCATCAATCTGAGGAAGATACACCAAAGATTAGTTTTTGAATAAATATATTGACATAACGGGTAAGTTCATTCAATTAGTATTTTCTGTTTATCTGTCACAGTCAGATATAACAACACGCTTTTGCCCTTGTCTGTAAAACTCAATGAATATAGTTTACCTTTATTTCAAAAACTTGAGAATGTTTCTGTGCTGAGTTTATTATTTATTAAGTCTTTGACTTCACTTCACTATAAACTGTAGAATATCTCTAGATTTCATTGATTTCATGTAGGGTTACTTCTTCGGCGACTTGCAAGGTGAAATAATATTCGAATATATTAAATATATCGGATTTTCCGTAATAGAAAAAAGAAAAAACAAATAGTTGATGAATATGATCAGTGGGCTTTGGGAGTATTAATGTAACATCACATTTCTTAATTCTTGTT